>CM021100.1:641527954-641814958 GCA_007115665.2 Sequoiadendron giganteum
AATGTTGTCATTGATGTCAACATAGTTCAGGTTGAGTACATATGGTACTTGTATAGTTGAGATATTGTAGAAGTGCTTAGAGTACATGGAGCTATATTTATGAAGTTGTAGTTAAATTTTTGCCAAGTGCTTTTGAGAAAATTTGAGAAAGAATGAAGGAAGTGTTGAAGTGTATGTTTTGAGTGTGCTCTGGTAATGTGCTCTACATTTCTTCTATGTTGATCCTATGCCTATGTGTATTTTTAAGTGTGTTCATAATCTTCAATGGATAGCATATCCTTAGTATTAGCTTTTGGTTTGATGGAGAGTAAAAGATGTGTTCACCAGTGCGTGAACTGGTTTGACAAGAACTATCTATTTGTGGACTGGGAGAAATTTTTTGGCTCCACAATCTTCTGATATTTGGTTTTAGATCTTGCAGATTTGGGAGATGGCTCTTTCTGGTGGTTTTTTGTGTTCTGACAAATCTGCTTGTGATATGGCGCTTCGGAAGACCAGCTCCAGAGCTCCTGTGTTTTGTCGTTGGTTTGGTTGGACTAGTGAAGAGTTCTCCGTGAATAAATTTTGTTGTAATTGTTGTGGATATATCTGAGGAATTCTCAGAGATGGTAAAATTTATGGTGAAGCATGTTGAGTGATTCACGTGTGATTATCTTGTTGGAGATGTGTGTACTTCAAAGATCATTAGTGTTTTTATTAGGTTTGGCTGACCTGGTGTCTACACGTTACATTAAGTTTTTGCATCGACTTAAGGAAGCATGTGATTAATCCTAGATGTTGTATTGAATGTAGTTAGGATGCCATTTGGTTTTCCACATAAATCTGGTGTCTCTGGTATTTTCTTTTTGTTGTTTGCATCTCATGTTTACACTAAATAATAGATTAAAGTTAAAGTGAAAAGATTAAGTTTCGAAGTAAAGTGATTTGATACAACTTATTCACCCCCCTCTGAGTTGTCTTGTGCATTTAAACATAATGAATTTGGCCATGAAGAGAATCTCCAACTCAACCTTTCCTAATGGGCCTACTACACTAGCATATATACACTCATAGGGGCCACTCCATACTAGTTTTTCATACTAAAGAGTATTTTCCTATCAAGGTCAAACTTTCTTTTTTAAGAGTATCTTTGCAATATCTCATCGACAATGAAGAGTACCAAGTATCCAAACTACATGAGCTAGAATTACTAGATGAAAGGTGTCAATGCATTGAATCACTTACAAGCTTATCAAAATTGCCTTCATCATAGCTACAAAAAATGATCAAGACTCAAATATTTGAACTAGGTAACTTAGTCTTGAAATAAAATCAAAATAATTAGCAACACTAGGATAACAAGGGTAAATTTGAGCTTAACTAGTTGATAATTTTTTTTCATCACATCAACTTATGGATCAGGAGCCTACCAACTTGCAACACCTAAATTTGAGCCTCTAGAATAGCCCATCAACAACAACCATCTCAAGAATTTTACATGATCCTCAAGGTATCCCAACTAAAAAATGTAAAAAGATTAAAAAAAATCTAAAAAATTAAGAAAAAATAAAGAGAAATAATTCATCCTATGGTGAAAACCACTTCGGTGGTGCTTTGGATAGGTACCAAGGTGAAAACGTGTTTATAGGAACCATGTGTAGTAATCACCATCTACCATCTATCAATTCTTATCTATTCCATCCATAATAAAATTAAGTTCCCATCCACATGCATCTACCTACACCATATTCCATTTTTCACCTATCATGGCTTGCTAATTATCAATATCTAGTGTTATTAATCCTACCCAATTCCATAATGAAATTTAGTTCACCCATCTCATAAAAATGATCTTTTACCTAATCAGGGGCATATTCCTCAACCTATTCATTGGATTGGATCCTTGTTATCACCTTGAAAAAGAGGAAAATTCACACTTTCACAAATTCACATTCATAATAAATCCATCCATCACAACTCATAATAAAATAACATACACAATAATTCACTCCATCTCACCCATAATAAATCATTTCCACCTACAACTAGTACTCAAACAAAACAAAAAAACTACACATCATGCAAAAACATGGATATTTTCATGATAATTGCAAGCTAAGACCATTGTTGAATAAGTTTATTGCCTAGTCATTCAATATATCATCCCAACAATGTCTTAATGGATGTATCCTTCCTACAATAGGCACAATATAATATCAACATATCCTCTTTGGCAAGAAATATGATGATCATTGAATTGTTTTATCAATTGGTCTTTCTCTTTTTTGTTTACCTTGTCTCCTTTCAACACTTAATTGAAGCTACCTTGATCTTTCAATATCTTGGTTTTTCTAGAGGAACATAGAATGGGGCATGGTCATTTTTTTGTATTCCATTTTTGTGGGATGTTCTTGTAATATTTTCATGGAAAATACTTACCTATAAGTGTGTTAAGGTATCTTCTTGCATAAACAATCATCATTTGAATATAAGGTCATTAAATACCTTTTGTGCACCAGTACTATCATGCTCTAATTTTTACTTCCTCATATAGATCCGAAAGGGTTATAGTATGTCTAGTATAAATAAGGATAGCCCTTTTGTTTGTAGAGTCAAATTTCATGCAAGGGATACAACAACGCCCTGTTCCTCTTACCTTGGTGCATATTATCCATTTACTATATTAAAATAATAATTTTTCTCTATATTTTTTAATCATAATCAAAGAAAATCACATTTACATCCCATTATCACTTTTACATGTTGTTATCTAAAAATCTTGTAATAGTGCAAACACTGCTGGGAAAATCCTACCGCATCTTTCCACAAAGAGATTGTGGACCCTAATATTGGAAATATGTCATCTAAGCTAGGGGTAGAATATATGGGTTATGTACCATCCCATAAATATATGTATAGAGAAAGATATGAATGACAATATAATAAGGAAGATATAGGAATTAAGGAAGGGAGAACAGAGGAATATATGTAAGAATTTTCATATAAAATTTTATTATGTATAAGGATTATATGTAAGAAGGGAAAGAGATAGGTAGAGTATAGAGGAAGATATATATTGTACTCTTTTGGATATGATTAATATAATGATTACTTGAATTCTATCTATTTGATGTTATTTTTTATTTTGTGGGTATATAATTAATTAGTTCATCCTTTGTCTGAATTTATTAGTGTTTACCTTTATATGAATGATTCCAAGGTATAAACTACAACACGTAGAAAGTACTTGAGGCTCAAAACCTTGGTCTATGTTTCCACAGTTTTCTTGGTAATACATACCATATTCACTATTTACCTATTACCTAATTATAGCTTTCATTGTTCGATATCGGTCAACAAAATTTATTCATTATTAATTATTATACATTGTACCTCATCTCTTATATCATACTAACCCATACCCATCCCATCCTAATAACCATTTCATCTATGTATCATGACACAAAAAGTAGAATCATTATAAATATATTGTCACATCTATATATTTCATACATACACGATCATCGATATAGATCATAGAATCATATCCATAATATTACTTGCATAAATAATTATAAACATATGTAACCATTGAATCATTATGAAAATAATAACACATACATCATAATAATAACATAATTTCATAAAAAATAATTTCATATACATCACATGGGTCATCATAACATCATTACATCATAAATACATCATATCAATTGCATAGATCATAACACCATAAGCATCATATATATTTGTCATATGCATGTATCATCATATACATTAAAGCATCCTAAAATAATAATTGCATAAATATTACATGCATGCATCATAAACATCATAGTTGTTGTAACAAAATTTCATCTCATATATATCAAAAAATAATGTTTGTTCATAGGCTACATGAGCCATAATATACATAAATATATGATCCCACAATAAAAAATAATGCACTCTGTATGATTATATATATGTATACAATTCCCCTCTATGCATAACTACCACCCTCTAAATGGCTAGGTGACCTTTGGTACATGAGGAGGAGGACCTATTGATATGCGTGTTGTCAGTGATTATGTTGCTAATGCTTGTGTTGGTTGTAGCTAATAGGACAAAATTGGGGTAAAGAATAAACTGGATTCAACTTGGTCTAAGTGTCAATATGGGGATGGTAAGCTCATGAAAGGTGTCGTGGTTATATGCACAAGGGCTGAAATTTGTGAGGTGAGTGGGGATAGAAATGCATTCCTAAACTCAATCAACTGCCTAAATTGAAAATCAAGTTAATGTTTATGTTTTGTTTTTGTGACTATGGTTGTACTGCAATATTTTTGCAACAGAGACTACAATACAAATAACAATAGTAATGATTCTAGAAATTGAACTCGGCTGCTATAATATGAACAATCATTAACACAGATAATCATTAGATCCCATAATTAAATTATAAGCAATAAACAATAAACATTAAATAGATTCACACAATAACATAAATAAACACATTGCTGAAAATAAACACACTGCTGAAAATAAGCACATTGCTGGAAACAAACACACTACAAAAGCTACAAAATCACAAAGCATTCCAAGAAGGGGGTGCCCTTCCTCCTCAGTCTACCTGGTGCTGAAATTGAATTCCTTTACACTGGCTGAGTCATGTGAATATGTTGTTTTATTTATCAAAAACAATACGAAGTCTATATCTCCCTTTTCTTCTCACGTAGCTCATATTTATAAGAAATATGTGTGCAAGTTGTTTCCTATTTTTATGCCACTTTGCTATTATTTTAAGGTTGATGTTTAGCTATTTTATTTTTTGAAACAACTCACCTTAAAATGTTGGAGCTTGTTTAGCTCAATAAAATAGAATATTATTTTCAACGTGAGGACATTCTCCTCCATAAAATTAAAATTGAATATTAATTGGTCATAACTAAATAACCAAATTATTTTATGAGAAAATAATTTTATGGTTGGAATTAATTTGCTAATATGTGTACCCACAGGGGATAGGAAGTCTCCATTCTTCTCCTCCAATCAACATGTTGCAAGATATATTTTCTTAACATAATAGAAGCAAATACTAGTAAATACAATGGTATGATAATGTACAAAAACAACTCACCCTAAAATGTAGGAGCTTGTTTAGCTCAATAAAATAGAATATTATTTTCAACATGAGGACATTCTCCTCCATAAAATTAAAATTGAATATTAATTGGTCATAACTAAATTACCAAATTATTTTATGAGAAAATAATTTTATGGTTGGAATCAATTTTCTAATATGTGTACCCATGGGTGACAGGAAGTCTACATTCTTCTCCTCCGACCAACATGTTGCAAGATATATTTTCTTAACATAATAGAAGCAAATACTAGTAAATACAATGGTATGATAATTTTCACTTATTTTATATAAAAACTAAATTTAATATTACTTATTTATTTAACCATAAGCAACAAAAGGTGGTAAAATGGTATGATAATGTATGAAAATATAATATGGAAATGTGTTAAATGGTATAGGAAAAGGATGAAATATGGTATAAAATGGAGTGTGAATGGCACTCATCAATAACTATGCTAGTGGTGGCCTCGTGAATGATGTATTCCTTGACCTTACTAACCAAACCCCCTGATTGATTTTGAGAAAAAAAAAATGGGATCCTAACGGTTTGCAAGAACTTGAGTATCACACAAGTTAATGTTGTATGTCACCTCATGTGTCAACCTCTAGACCTTAGACATGACTTGTGTTATATGCATCCCTACTGAATCACTCATCATCCTCACGCCTGCTCCTCCTATTGTCTCCCCAAAACCTTTGCATCTCCCTCGATGGTCCTCTGAGATAGCAAAAGAAAAAGACTATCTTTCTTAGCACATAGTTGATCCATCTCATATAACGTAATAGCCAGTAATACTTGCAAATCATATCCATGACCCCACCACCCTCTTCATGTACTCCCTCTACATGTCCTCCACCACATCCCTCGTATCCACCATCATCATCCCAACCATCATTGTCTCCACCCCTTCCTTTTCCACCTCCACCATCACCCCCTCCATCCCCACCCCCATATCCACTATCTCCACCCCCATCTCCACCATCTCTACCCCTTCATGTTCCTCATAAGCCCTTCATCATTGCGTCCTCTCTCCACATTGCTCCCCACTCTATCTATATTACCTAAAGCCACCACCTCTTGGTCGGTTCAATCTAATTTACCTCTATGAGGCCCACCATGTATCATACACAAGAGCCATCCCTACATCTACAAGAACAAGTAACTGATCGCACTATTATGGAACCAAAGATTGAACCTCTACTAATTTTATCAAGGTCTATCACAGTACCCCAATTTGTAGTCTCTCGCTATATCTAAGTAAAAACAACTTCATGATTAGGTATTGTCTATGTTAACCCAAATTTTTATTGTATCCACTCTAGCATGTATCTCTTAATAACATGTACAACATGACCAATCATATATCTATTTTGTCAATGATAAGACAAATTCTCTACATCATCAGTCTGCACCTCACACTGTTGATATAGTCACCAGATAACCTCATCTAACTCATCAAAAATTTGACTCCAATAATCAAGGTCACCCAATCGCCAATGTGTCAATATACTAGCATACAATTGTACATAAGGCTACCCAACTCCCCTCATCCTCAACGTAATCAATTAGTCATAGTATCTCTCAAGCCCAAATATGTAACAATGTCACATTACAATCAATAACGACCCCATACCTATAAATGACCTAATGCATATCATGGCACAAATGAGCTAACACACAGGACCTCATTCATATTTGACCCTATCACTAACCATCCTCTCTAGCACACGAACCTATATAATTGAAAACCCTATGGATATTCAATTTGGAACCAACACCCCACTAACCAATCCCACCAATAGAACTAGAAGATCAAATCTACCCATAGCCCTCCACAAATCCATCTCACCATCCTCAACACTTAGGCCATTTGTCATAAATACTCACTCCAAAGCCTCCTCACTTCTATCATTATTGTACATAACTTATTCCCCATGAATAGGAATCCTTATTATCCCCCACACATCCTCCAGAGTGATGGTCATCTCCCTAGTAGGAAATACAAAAGCAATGTGCTCGCTCTGACATTGCTTGACCAAATTTTTCATCATAACCATATGATCCTTGATCTTGGGCATGTATGTAATATGACATAACTTGACTTCTCCAAGAAACTCCCACTCCAATAAGGTCAGCTCATAAACACATAGTGATATTATGACACTCCTATGACATGATATAATCTAGGTTCTCTTGCAACAAACACACATGTATCATCATCTTCAAAAAAACCCTAAAGATCAAATTTGTTAACTTATAATCCCCAATCTATTCATCAAATGTGAAATTTCATCAAATGTGCAATTTCATCAATTGCACCATCCTACAAATCATTTTCACCACTATAAACTAGTTGTGCCACTTTTCCTATCAATAGTGCCATTATAATCATTTGCACCAATTTGTTAATCAAATGTGCTAAATTGTCTATAACTTGCACAATCTTAACAAAAGCACTAAATTACTTATCAATTGTGATTTCCTACCACAAATACACCAAACCACTTGTCATATGTGCCATTGTTCATCATTTTCACCATTGCACTCATCAAAAGTGTCAATTTAGCTTGGTGGCACATCTGATTAATCCTGCATCTACCCACATTTATTGAACCTAGACCTACCCCTAGGGACCCAAAGGATAGATTCATATTATTTGACATGACTCAACTACTCGCTCGAAGAGCCGTGTGCTCTCCACATGATGACTCTTGCTGTAATGCCCCACCAAGTAACCTTAAAGGAAGTTGCAATTAACATCATAAGCAAACCAATTTTTTTTTATAAAGTGCATTTAACATACACATTCACTTACTAATTAACAACAACCTCTAAGGCTACAAGGTTAGGATTACTTAAACCCACACATTCATATTACATATAACCATAGCATTATGAACTTTATGATATAAACATCATACATCATAAGAATACCACATAACATAATAAAGTAAGCATCCAAACTACAATCTCATAATCATTATCTTTAGTTACATCGCTCATTCCCAGAATGAGGCAATAGTACATAAGGTTACAATTACATAATGTCACCTCATAAACATAAGAGGGATAAAATAACTTATACAAGTTAAAATATTACAATGCAAGAATAACAACAAGAACCGCGAGCTGTCCATCTGGATGTCTCGCCACCAAGTACTGAAGATTGATGGGGATCCAACGGTTTTGGTGCATGTTCCACCCAACCAATGTGGTACTCGAAGGCCCACCCCCCATGCTAGGAGATAGTAACAAAGTAACATGGACAAAGATCTACAACCACTAACCAAAGGCAAACTCATACTGACTCATACTGATATAACCAAACAAATGAACTAACAAGTTCAACTCAATCACTAAACAAGTACAAATCAAATACAAATCAAGTACAACATTCACATCACTGACATAGGTCACATTGTTTCCAGACATAAAGTAGATCAAGTATGTTCAAAGAACCATACACATAAAACAATTAACAACAGTTGTCCTAGATAGAGTGTCATCGCAAGGTTTGTCATGAGATCTCCTCTGGGCATTCTTCATAGGCTCCGGTACAAGTAATCCTGGTGGCCTCAATCGAATTCCGGCACTCATACTCACTCAAGCGGAATCAACTACCTCTCGTAAGGACAAGATAGTTGATCTTGCCATTCCAGGCCTTCTCACCCATACCAAGTCTAAACGAGCCTTTGTGTCTATGAGTGAGGATTAAATTATCTTGATTAATGTGAATGCATCCTAATCATCTAAGTACATTAATTTAATTATCACTTGATTAACTCACTTTTCAAGGTTACCCGGTTTACCACTTTGGGCTCCGGCCCCTAACAAAAGCCACTCTTCTATTCGACAACACACACCCAAACAATCCACCAAAGGAACCACAAGTGCATACCAACTAGGCATCATAATCCATTCCAACACAAGGAGGATAAAAATAATAGAAACTCACTCTAAACATCTTGGAGGCAACAACCACATAGTCCACTCCTTTCACAGGAGGTACAAAAGATCTCACTCCAAACATCTTGGAGGCAACAACACATAGTCCACTCCTTTCACAGGAGGCAACAAAATGAAACCACATAACAAGGTCACTCCATACAAGGAGACACGGATCCCATAATCCGCTCCTAAATCAAGGAGGTGCAAACATCCCCGTTCATGAAAATCGGGTAAAACTGAAAAGACGCCATGCACTACCCAAGGGAAAACAACTGGATGGCATAAAGATTCAACAACCCTTATCCTCTAAGTTCTTCTGAAAGACTTATAATTTAGGACTAACACTAAATCCCAAAACCAACAATGCAACTTGACGACATAACAACAAAAGCATTCAAGTCATTAATCAAATCTAATATTTGGATTTTCTAAATCCATATTCATTCAATAGGTAGTGTTGACAAAGTCAAAAACACGATAACTAGATCATCTAAAATAATCATAACCCCTATTTCCCTTTTCATTATTGGAAATCTAAAACAATTAAACTTACTTCCCTTTACTGAATACAAAGAATTAAATCCTTTAAGATAAGCATGAGGAAGATACTACTTTTGGATATACTAAATCCATATCTCTTTCATAATCCAATCACAATGATTCAATTAATATAAATAGAAATTAATAAATAAAATAATTGATTGTCTCATCAATAAAACAACTTCTTAATTTACTTTTAAATCGACACAAATCAATGCAAGTAAACTCTTTCCATTTTTTAACCAAATCTTACATCTCATTCAATTTTCTATATAAAACATTCAATCACTTTAATATAATAACATATTGTTTCTCTATTCATTTTCCATATACACTAATCAATCCATTTGTAAATCTCTATTCAATAATATATTGCATGCATCTCATTAAAATAAAATACGATAATGAATTTTACACTTAATATATATATATATATGCTCCATAATATATAGAAACCAAATATATATATTAAAAAATTTAATTACATATATTCTTTAATATTTCATTCACAATGACTAGATACTCTATGAAATTAAATAAAACATAATAATTATTTGCCTTTTTCAATATAGTTAGTTCATAAATTTACTTCTAATGCAACTTAACACTATTGCAAACAATCTTTTCAATTTTCTATCCAGAGTCTATGTCTCTTCAACTATCCATTTAAAAACATGCAATTTCATCAATGTATAAAAATATCTTTTGGCTTATCTATTTGACCACGTATTCATATTGTTTCTAATTAAATCTCATTAATTAAAACAAACATTTAAATATAAATATTTCTATAATTTTTCAATATATATAAATATCTTTTTCCTTATCAATTTTGACCATACATTCAAAACTTATCATTTAAATTCTTCATGCAAAGCTAAATTACACGCACTTAAATAAAGCAAGGTAAATACTAATTGAAAATACTCATGGATATATATATACATTTTGATATATTTTCTTCAATCATATTAACAAAATAAATATTTCCTTTTAAATCAAGTAATTATTTCTATTAAAAAATATCTTTCTCTATACGTGTTCTACACATACTAATTATTTATTTTAGAACACTAATAATACTCAATTTGCAAACAGCAGAATAAAATAAGATAAAATATTATTTATTCTCTCAAATGGATATATGTCTTCAATATATACTAAATATAAATTAATATATTTAAATATATTTAATCATTAACATATCTTCTATTCTTTACAGAATATCAAATTGTTTAATTCAAAATAAAATATCCCTTATCATCAATTTTCCAAAATATAAATATATTTTTCCAATTAAATCAAATTAATAATTGGACCTTTTACACATGAATTTAAATTCCACAATTAAATTTTAAATTATGCATTCTTTAAATCAAATATATACCTTCTTCAATTAAACTTTAACGTGTCATTTTAAAATAAACAATAATTTCCCCATACGTTTATAATTTTAATTCCACTAATCTAATATACAAATTTTATTTAAAAAAAATATAAATAAATATAATACTTTACTATTATAAATTATAATATAAAACATTATTAAATAATATTTTAATATTATAATAACAATACATAAAATATTAATATTTATAAATATCAATTTATTATTATTTTATCTTCAGAACAGCCATGGGAAAATAACTTAATAGTAGTCTTATGTTTCAAGCATAACTCAAAAACTACAATCTGGGTATTTTTTATTTTTTTATAGGGATAAGAAAATTTCAAAATGCAAAAACCCTTTAAATTTTTTGACAACCCAGTTTGTGTAAGTGAAGTTATAGGTGACGCAACCAGACCATTTTACCATGAAAAATATAACTATACTGCAGATTTTAAAATCCGTTTTTAAATAATAAACAGAAAGTTTCATTTTCTAAAAACATTCTAAATGCATTGTTCAATCTCTATGTTTAATTTCAATAACAACAAAATCGATTTCCCCAAATAATTTAAATTCAACTAAGGTTTTCACAATTTTCACTCAAGAATTTTCACAAGCAAAGGCTGTAACTTTGTTTAATTCTTTTCTTCTAATATCAAATTTATTTTCTAAAACAGATTTAACAAACAAATCTTTAATCATTACTATTTTAAAGAAAAACAATCAAGAACAATAAAACACAAAGAGGAAAAACCTGGTACAAGAAGCTACAGGAAGAGATGCATTTCTGATGCAAGTCTCCTCCAAAGATTTCCTGAATTTTCTTCAATCCTCCAATGAATTCAATCCAAAATCTAACAAATGCAAACAATCTTTCCTTCAATCAATTCTACAATCAAACTTTCTTCAAACCCTTGTGCAAATTTTCCAAAATTTCTTCCCTACTGTAAAAATGTATTTTTCTAAAAACCCTCTACCCTAAAATTAAAACATGTATTCTTTATAAATCAAAAATACCTAATACAACCCTAATTCACATTACATGCAAATTAGATATTTCAATTTCAATTTTTACAACCCTAATTCACATTACATGCAAATTAAATATTTCAATTTCAATTTCAATTTTTACAATCCTAATTCACAATACATGCAAATTAGATATTAATTTCAATTTCAATTTAAAATGCAATTTCAAATAATAAGTTAATTTCCAAAGTTGCAACTAATTTCCCAAATAAACATTTAATTACAATTTCCAATTTAATTCCCACACGTTGAAATTAAATTCCAAATTTAATTTTAATTCTTTTATTTCCTTTCATTCTCTTGCATCACGTTTAATTAATTAATTTAATTATTTAATAACTAAATTCAACCCCTTGGATTAAATTTAATTAATTAAATAAACTAAATATAATTAATTAATTTAAATATAAACTTTTATCCACATTGCATTATTTAAATTAAATAACCATCAACATGATTTAAATGCAATTATTCTAAATATCTATTTTCAAATCAAGAATTCTTCAGAATTAAATAACATCAAAGCAAGACAGACAATGACTCGACACACACAACTGATGACACACTAAGGCTAGGGTGTAAACTTGACACATGTTACCTAGCTACTATCTTCCGTTCAACTTAACCGTTGGATCGACACGCTCAAACCTGTGAAACCAGGTGGAGTCGATGTCATGTACCTGCAATCTTGCAACCAAATAAACAACCTCATACAATATATCCAGCATATAATACACACCGTGAAGAAGAAATTACGGATTTGCAGGGCGCTCGCAAGCGAGTGATGCAAAACCATCCTCTTCACCAATACACTCATCGAAACTGACACTTCCATCATAATCCAGTAATCTCATAATAACATCTCATGTTAACTCTACAACATCATTAATCCATAATGCAAGTGAAACAATAATCAGATAACTACATCCCACAATAATAGTTGTCGCTCAATAGTAGCGATCAAAACATCATAACAAAATGTATACAGTATCAAAGTAACTGCAACCAAACATAACATAAAGCAACTTGAACAAGAAGCAAAACGGAGGGGTATTACACTTGCCATCGAAATTTCTTCTAGCTCATAAACAACTTCACACTCTAGAGGCTCTAAACTTGAGAGAGTAAAAATGAGGACAAACTAACCCACCTAGGCCTATAAATAGCCCTTGAAACCCTATTTCTTACCACTACCCTTAGATCCCCTCCAGTTTCCTTCATTCTATTACCCCTCTTGCCATTTTTTCCTCCACTCAATTTTGTTTTCTCACCACTAGTCCACTAAACCTATCCAATTTTCCTATTGAGAGCTTGACCAAAAAAAAATGGCCAATCTCTTGAAGGGACAACTAACCTCCATCCCTTGATCCACTAGGACACTAGGGCACGCCATCTCCCAAAAGAAATTCACACCAGCAATGTGTCTTGGAAACAACGTAATAAATGAATTTCTCAAAGAAGGGGAAAATGTAGAAACCTAAAAATGGCTAACACATTCAGTCTAACTTATCATCATTTCTCATCAATTTATCCATCAATTTTAATTTTGTAATTAAACTAACACATCATCTACATTAATTAAATATTTTTTAATTATTTAGTTAATTCATGCATTAATTCTTCTTATCCACTATAGTTAAATAACTTTAATTATTTAATTAGCTAACCTTTCCTCTTAATTAAATAAATTATTTTATTTTATTTTATTACTTTTTCTATCTTTAATTCTTCTAAATATATATATATATATATTTTTTATTATTTCATAAATATATCTTTCCCTCGTGCGCATGAAATTAAATAAATTTATTTGTTTTTTTTCTATTTATATTCTTTTAAGTGAGTTGACTGAAAAATCAATTTATGTCAACTCACACTCACTTTCACTTCACTCATCTATATTTTCACTTCACCCATCCATGCAACCAATTAACTCATCAAGCAAACCCTTCATCATGACACATGTCAGGTACACATTCATCATGACCTCTCAATCAATCTTTCAAATCATCTTTCATTGTTGATCTATATCAAGTGAAAATTATAAACCTACCATCATCCAATCCCTAAAACAATCCACAATCTTACATTTGAGCCATCATATTACATATATTTTTCTATTATAGTTTATGTTTGAAGAGAAATCTTCCGGGGGGGAAAAAAGAAGAGCAATCCACATCAATTATTTTATAGCATATCATATATAATGGAGTAAGATGAGGCACTTTGTGGAGGTATTACAGTTATTATTTTATTTTATTTTATTTTATTGTACTCATGCTCTATTGAAGGTAATGATTGAATGTTGAAATAGGTATTTGCATTGAAATACCATTCCTTTCAAAATCAACATTTGATACCATTCACACCATCAAATTACATCTGCCACATACCCTCATCGTCTTCTTGAGGCTTCATAAGATTGGGTATGAAATAATTTTCTTCATGAATGCAATATGTTCTCTGAAACCATATTTCTTACACATAATTATAAGGTTTAAACTAAAAAGTATTTCGCCATTCATCAAGAAAAAAATCTGAAATTTCTTCTAGGGATGTGTTAGCCTTATGAATGGAATTATCCTCCTCTAGGTTTTGTATGGTACAACTCATATTATATATGATTGGGAGAATATGGCTCAATATGGTTTATTGAGATAGGTTTAGCCTTTATGGTTTCTTTTGTACCATATTTGGTCCTAAATATCATATGAGACCAATCTGAAGATAGATATCCCCTTACTTGGTTACAAAATCTCTAGAAAGGTATATAGTAGAGTAGGGAGGAATGTCAATGATTGAAATATCTTGAGGTATAGAAGATATTGATAATTCATGAATATTAAAATTTATGTCGTTATAACCCCTTTTGTCTTAATAGTAGTCACATCTAATTGGGCAACCCCCTTTTCAACTAGGGTATAATTTAGGCCTAACAAATTCTCAACCTTCTTAGGTAAAAAAAAAAATTACTATCTTTGGAATCAATCATATAATTGTGTACAATATGTCTACCAAATACTAAGTAGGGATATAAGATAGGAGGGTTATTTATTTTACTTGTCCTTTCTTCTTTTGGTTGGAACAAATTGATAGGGATAGTTGTTGTACCCTTTGTTGAAGCATCATTGGATTGAATGATATTCATCAATGCTTCTTGCAACAAATCTCTCTATGTTGGAAGTGATAGTGTCTCCCACATAGTCATATTTAGGTTGGCCCTTTTTATTTGCACAACAATATTAAAAGGGGAATTACCAGCCTTTGACAAATTATTTATGACAACATTCTCTTCCTTTGATTGGTGGTTAATTGTAGGTTAATTTTTGAACTAATTTTCCATCCTAGCAACCTGACTTTCTTGTAGATTATATTTTTTTCAATTGTACTCCCTTTCACAACCCCATGGGGAGACTGAGAGGTAGATACTTGACCAACCAAAGAAGTTGATTCAACCTCCACTACTCTTTTCATAGATTTGATATTATGTGCCATAGAACTCATCGCTACTTAATGCTTTAGCATGGTTGAAACCACAAAAAATCATTGCCATGCCAATTTATTAGGGTGGAATCATCTTGTATATGTTATTTCCTTATTACCTCTTCTTGATATGATTCAAATTTTTGTTCTAGAATTTTTGATGCACTTTGAACCATTTAATCTTGGTTGAGAACTCTAATTTGGCTTGAATTTTGGTTATGGGGTTGATTGCATGGGTAGCACCATTCATGTCCTTGAACTATTTTTTTCTTTAGTGGAACAATATCTTTGGAAGAGATTGCAATAGCAAGGTTTGAGGTGTTCAAATGCCTAGCATATCTTAACTAACCTTGTCCTTGAGTATTTCCTTGATAAGGTTGCCTATTGATTTGATAAGATTGATTAAAAAGTGGATAAGATCTATTATTCTAGGATTGTTGCCTCTTTAAAGCTACTAATTCTTTCCCAAAGCTCTGTAACAAGTTTTTTACTTCATACAATTCATTGGAAGGAGTGGCATAAGGGGTTTTTTGATAGTTTGATATAGGAAGAAGTGTTAATCTTGGCTAAGTAGATGGAATCTCAAGAAATAGAGGCATTGGAGGCTTTGGAGCTATTTTCCCACCTTGGATCAGGTAAATTTCAGCTCTTATAGCTATGTCATAATCATTAGGTCAGGTTATTCTCCATTGATTGTATCATGACCATCACATTACTATTTAAATCCATCAACTAGTAAAAGAATGTATGGCTTGGAGAAGTCTTAACCAAGGTTGGGATTTATCCCAAGTCTTCTAAAACCTAAAATTGAAATCTTTCATGAATTCATGATGGGATCTTTTGATAGTGGTTAGTTTTTCTACAAGAGACAAATGGTCACTTTTCTCTTCAAATTATTCACAAAGATTCTCATCTAACTCATCCTAGTTATTTAATGAATTTGGTGGCAACCCCATGTACCATCGTAATGCCTTTCCCTTTAAGGAAGTGGTGAGGATTATAATAGCTACATTATCCTCTATAATATATGGACTAAGAAAATATGAAAAATATCCTCAATGTGTTTTATAGGGGTAGTAGCATTTTTACTAGAGAAATAAGGTATATTTTTTAAGGATGTTATTGGAATTTCATCGTGACTAGCTAGGAGAAGAGGAATTCTTCCATTAAAGGTGACAAAGACTTGATTTATTTGGATAGTCATGGAAGGTATATGGAATAATCATTTTTTTGGTTGGGAGAACCTACTAGAAATAGGTATATTTTTCACTCTCATATGATTTATTTAATAAACCCTAAAATATGGTGAGGGAAACTCATTATATTTTTCCTTTTAGATGAATATAAAGGCAATTCCAATAATTAAGAACACTTATCTTTACAAGGTGAACTTGTTTGTATCTTTGGCATGAATAATCATCATGATCTTGAAACCAAGAGATTGGATTCACTATGTGATTGCAAAATGTGTCCAACTGAAATTACCAAGAACACCACCAATATTCTTGGCAGAAGGATGCAAGGCTCATTAAACCAATCCCACTAGGTGTGCTAATAAAATTATTGACACATGAAATATTCTCTTATTTAACTTGGTTCAATATTTCATAGACACATCGGGAATGATCTCACAAGTGTGGAACCTTGCTAACTTGAGATAGGCCCTCTAGAGAAATGTGGTTACTTTCTAATCCTAAGTGTAGGTGTTGATCAAAATCAATGCAAATAAAAAATAATGCCTACTCCTACTCTAGAAATTCATAGAGAAAAGGGAGAAGGAAAATGATTGAAATGGAAATACGGTGATGCACCAAGACTTAATTAATTTCTCTCCTTTCTCACAACAACACATGAAACCTATGAAAAGATGCAAACTCACACAAATCTCTATGTTTTACTAGCTCCTACAAGCATATATGAAGTTAAGGGGTTGGAAAATCATTAAAAGGGAGAGAGATAAATATAATATATGTTGTAACAATCTTAATAATTTGTAAATATACAAATAGATCCTACAACTAAGCATACACAACATACATCGCATAAAAGAGGCAAAAGATCATTCACACATGAAGGAAATAACACTTTACTAGCATAGAAAGGGAAGAAAATAGATCCACAACCTATGTTGATAAATCAAAGAGCACATAACACACAAGAATAATAAGAAAAGTTGAAAATAAAACATTTTTTTATTGATTGCAAGGTATTGAGCAAGTTTTTTACAAGTTCACAAAAGACAAAAAAATATGTTACAAAGAGAATTTATCTTCTTTCTATCTTCCACTAGAATAGAGAACTCCATGTTGAATGAGGACTAATATATCCTTGATACCCAAAAGGATATAACCAAAATGGAAAAAAAAATCATGATCCATCATAGGTACGCTATAGAGATTTCCCATGACCTAGTTTTCATTCTCATGAATATTTTGTAGAAGAATGTTCCTTCAAAACCTGATCTGATCACATGGATATATGGAAAGAAAATCCTTTGTACCCCTACCATACCCCTAATAATTGATGTCTTATAGGATTGAGTGTAAGGAAAATAAAATCATCCATAAAATCAACTAGAATCATGACCTGGGAATGGAATATTAATCAACAAGCTCTTTAGTAATGGTTGTGGAATGGGTTTAGCATTGCTTCCTCCTTTGAATTTACACCAATATTCACAAATAATTGTTTTGGGTGTCATTGGATCTAATCTAGTAGTTGGGTATAATTATAGATGCATTAATGGTATTTCTAGGTTGTCACATGGGTGGGTAAGGCTTTATTGCTCAAACAATAGAGTTTTAGGATTTGGCATACCAAGGAAGGAAATTATAACAAGAATGTTGGGAAAACCAGGCCCAAAATCCCAAAAAGGAAAGGTATTGAGATATCAAGATCAAAATTTTAAGTATGACTTAACATGGTGTTGAAATAGGAATGACTAAAATTCCAACTTTGGAGGAATTTATAGAGAAATCGATGGAGTTCCAAAATTTTAGGGATGGATGGAAGGAGGTAACCAAATAGGGAATTTTTGAAATTCCAACTCTAAAGGTCTTATGAATTTTTGAAGTAGAAGGGATTAGGGTATGGGAAACAATGAAACTCCAACAAGTGACTTAGTAAAAAAAAACTGATTTAGACTTTTAGGGAAGGGTATGCTAGAAGTTCCAAGTCCAATTGGGGTGATGAGATGAAATACCACTTTGAAATACTTACACAAAGGGCAGACACTTAGGATGCTAGGATTGGAATGGATCGTATGAAGGGAT
This sequence comes from Sequoiadendron giganteum, assembly GCA_007115665.2. Lineage (NCBI taxonomy): Eukaryota > Viridiplantae > Streptophyta > Pinopsida > Cupressales > Cupressaceae > Sequoiadendron > Sequoiadendron giganteum. The sequence goes on from CM021100.1 coordinate 641,546,722, forward strand.
GTGAAACCATTAAAGTTTGAAACTTTCATGAACACAAAAAACACTAAAGACAACACCAAAAATGGTCCAAACTTAGACTTTTATAATTTTTTGCCTCCTTTTTGTACATAGGGTACCCATTCAAGATGTCTCAAATTAATTATAAATAATGGGTCAATAATGGCAAGGAATGGAAAATAGGGCATGAAATGGCAACAATTGTAAGTTGAATAAATCTTTGCATGGTCTTAAGTAATCTATTAGGATTTGGTACCAAAATTTTGATACAATTATGTTGGGATTAAGATTTATGAGATCCAAATTAGATCATTACATTTATTATAAGATGGAGAATTATCACTTCATTATTAATGAGGGTTATGTTAATAAAATTTTATTTTTAATGATGGGAAGGGGATGATTCATGAGCTAAAGTCTCAAATTTTAGCATAATTTAAGATGAAGAACTTAGAGGTAGCTAGGTTTATCTTAGGGATGGAGATCAAATATATAGAGATAACATAAATATTTGGTTGGTCTAATGTAATTATGTGAACTTTTAAATATTTGAAGACCATTGTGTGTTCTCATTTCAATGGGGACTAAGTTGCTAGTTTAGCAACGTATGAACTCTCCTAATGAGATGGATTATGTGGCCAAATTACTCTATGCTAGTGGAATTAGGAGTTTTATGTATGTTATGGACTACACAGGACCAAGAATTTATCAGGTAGTGGGAGTCCTTAGTTATTTATCAAGATTCAAGTACATCAAGATGTAATGAAGATAGTTTTCTAGGTATTTGTGAGTATGTCCAAGCACTCTATTTTTTATCATCAAAATTATACATGGGATCAATGTACTTAGTGACTATTCATGGATTTATGAATTCAAATCTGGATGGGGATGTTGACATTAAGAGATCCATTAATGGATATATTTTCACTATGCTTGGTGGTGTTATTTATTGGATGACTAAGTAGAAATTCATGGTCACTTTGTCCACTATAAAAGTATATTACATGGTAAATACTCATTCTTGTAAGGAAACCATCTAGATTAAGAAATTATGTTTAGATGTGGGGCTAGGTGTAGGAGATATTATAGTTCTACATGACAATCCAAGTGTCATATGTTTCACAAACAACCCATTGTTTTATGCAAGGATGAGTTATATTGATGTCCGGTATAATTTTTTGACATGGTAGAGGATTTGAGGGTGATGCTAGAGAAATTTAACACTTTGTAGAATGTTGTAGATACATTGGCAAAGCTAGTAAGCATAAAGAGGTCTAGATGGTGCTATAAGTTTATGGGCCTCTCCACCTTTATTAATTAGTTCATAGGTTTTGGTAGTTTCTTTCCTCTTTGAAGGTGTCCAAAAAGTTGGAAAATTTTAGGAAATGTTTCTCAACCTTGCTCCTAATATTAGGATTACAAAGAGGCTTTTTAATTCTATAGAATAGAAAAACTAAATTTCTAAGCTATAGAGTTCATTTTTTCCAAAATAAATATATTGGGTTGTTTAGAATTAATTATAGGTATTCTCAATGTGTAGATCTCTTCAATCTCTATATTTTTTTAAATGGGCCTCAACAACCTCTTAGTTCAAATTTGATAGCTTCCAAAATGTCAACCTTCTACATTGGAAATGTAAAAGCATCTAGGACACAAAAAAGAGCTATAAGAGGGAGTTACACTTGTTGACCAACATATGAAAAATGTTATGGCATGTCATAAGGCATATTTGGATGGAGATAATGAAGTCAAAATGGAACACCCACCCTGGTGAGTTGATTATGATGAATTTATGATAGGTGGATTAGATATGTTATTTTTAGCTTGTGGACTCATCTTGAGTTTTGGGTGTTGGATTTCTAATTAGGGATTTGGGTGCCACATTTTAAGTGGTTTTATTTCATGGTTTCCTAATTATGATTTTACGATTTAATGTATTGCTTCTCCTGCTTGTTGGGTTCTTGAGATGGAGGTTTTGATAGTTTATTTGCAGGTATTATGTTGTTGGAATAACTTCAAAGTTGTATGGTGGTCATACTCCTATAAGGGCATGTCCCTGAGATTATACTTAACCTTTGTTGTTGATAATATAATTGGTTCATGCATTTAGAGTGGTGGTTTTCCTCTTGAAAGAGTTTCCACACATACAATTCTATTGTGGTATAAAAAAATTTATGTTGTATATTTGTTTTCCCTTTGTGTAAGTGTAAATATCTAAAATTTGCACATTACTCTCCTCTAAGATTAGTTTAGGAATAATTTCCACATACCTCTCTTCATTTCAATAACATGTATAGTTTTATAAAATGTATTCATATTCTTTTCCAAAATGGCACATTTGGCTACTTATGTCCCTGACCCCATCTTGGAGTACCTAACCAAAGTAGTAAGCATTGGGAAAATATACTTGCTTCAAGATATTCTAGCCCATTGTTAACTCAACCATTAAACTAGGTGATGAGAAAACTATATGGACTTCTAAAACTCCTATTTTAAGGGTACAAATCTTAGCTTGCCTACTCAATTATTTCACCATATTTCCTATTAAGCTCCTTGGTGTGAGAGGAAATAGAATTATCAATTAATTTATAATAACTTTGTTTGAAATTTAATTATTGTGGCTTACTAATTGGTTGAGCATCACCTTATGGCTACATGAATCTTATGAATTGACTGGGTATTAGTGTGAAAACATTTATTACCAAACTAATTAGATTATATCTTATCTAGGAAGGTCCTATTCACATAACTCTTAAGCACACTTGAAAAAAATCTCACTTTTTGTTTCACCTCTTATGGACTCACCAAGTTTCCCTACACTTGTCCATAGAGTCCTACATGTGTTTCACTCTTGAAAGGGTAGTCATAGTTTTACTCCTACCTCATCACCTCCTCATTCATACATTTATATGCAAAGATATTTTGTACATTTAATTATGATAATTATCTTTATTTGCATATTCTTTGTTTGTGGAAGTTGGTGATGGACCAAGTGCAGTTTCCTTCTACACTTTGGTCCCACCATTTTTTGTCACTCGTAGGACCTTGTGCAACACCATGCCATGGCCTTAACGTAGTCATTTATACTGTTATTTACGACTCTTTCAACTCTCGGGACTACAATTACCAATCAATTTAGACTAGTAGTCAGAAATGTCATGGTGTGGAGATACAGAGCGCACATGGATCCATTCTTGAAATATGATGGTTCAATACAAAATTAGTCTTCCTCATCTCAATGAACCCATCGCCTATCTCCACATCAACAAGTCGTGATTCACCTAAAAGAAGAAGAAGAAGGCAGTGAGGACAAGGGTGTGAAGATGAAGAAGAGAGAGCTTCTTTCATGAGCAGCAAAGCGATTCAACAAGGGCACCTCCATCCTTTACATCGCCTTCACATCTCCTTTGTGGGTAGAAAACATTTTGCAATTGATAAACACATCCCAATAGACTACCAAAGTGCTTTTAAATGAGGGAACGTTTTATTTTTGTTATAACTTGCAAATGGGAGGCCTTTTTTCACAAATGTGTAGTCAATATGCAAGGTTTGTTTTTTCAAATTGTATCTTTTTATCTATTTTTTAGACATCTAAAAATTAGTGGTTTTTGTGCAATTTTCAATAGAGTATAACTTTCATCTCAATTGTCAAAAATTGACAAACATTTTTTACTATCATAATTTCGTAAGGATTTCAAATTTGTGATTATATTTTTCACAAATTGTAAAAATATACATGAGTTATAAATGAACAATTTAGGCATCTAAACTTCACCAAATTTGTAAATCTTTTCTTGCATCTTTTTGGGGGGTCAAATTTGAGTTTCAATCTAATTTTGGAGGGGCATTAATTGTGAAGTTTTTTTTTCATTTATTTGAGGTTTGTAAGATATGCTTGGTATATGTCTTCATTTTCTAGCTCACGACATTAACTTGTTTCATTGTTTTTTGGACATTTGTAAAAACCCTAATAACACATTTATTTGTAATCACACCAATATAAAGTGCCAAAACTCCTTTTGTGTTTCTTAGGGGAGAATTTTGTACATATATTTTACATTTTTGTACTTGCACTAAGTTATAAAGTACTATGGGTGTTTGTGTAGTGTCTTAGTTTTTCCATCACATCTTTGTCAAATGAATGTCCCTCCATGACAATAATGAATCCTAGTGATTCTTGCCTCATATATGTGTGTCGTTATTTTTGTACACCCTTTTCATTGTTCCTTGTATATCATATTGGAACTTATGTTGATTCTATAATCTCTTGCACACTTATGTGCCACACTTCAATTGATCTACCAATACCTTTCCTTATTAGTATTAGTGGGGGTATCATCTCATGTTTATTATTCTAATGCTTCCTTGGTTTCAATGGAGTGATGGGGAAACCTGCTATATTTTTAGTTGATCAATATTTGTGAGATTATAGTACTTATGTATAACACAATGCACATTTAGTAGTGTACTACAAGTCACTTACTAAGTTTTTTTGTGCACCTTGATCATAGTGTACTATATGTATCTTCAACATCACAAAGTTTTTTTCCTTCATTCAATTTGTATAGTCATGGTTGAGTAGTATACTTGAAGTCACTCATGCATTGTTTTTCATCTCTAGATCTTGATCTACATTCATTGGATGTTTTTTGCTTCTATCAAACACTAGTAGTTCATCCTTACTAAATTTTACAACTTCTACATGCTTCAATAGTTCTTCAGCATCACATTCTTATCTTCATGGGACATCTTTTGAGGAGGTTTATTTATCCATCTCTTTCTCTCTTTTGGAGATGAGTTTTGTTCCCACTAGGTTTTCTCATTTTCCCTATTTGTGCAAGATTTTTATTTGTACATAAGTACCTTATTAAGCCTTGTTGTTGGGAATCATCTTTTTAGTGTTAATATTTCTCCCTATGTATCACTTAATGGGGGTGTTAGTGTGAAAAGATTTATTAAAAAACTAGTTAGATTATATCTTATCTAGGAAGGTTTTATTCCCACTACTTTGAAGCTCACTGGGGAGACACCTTACTTTGTGGCTCGCCTCATGTGGACTCACCAAGTGTCTCTACACTTGTCTATAGATTCCTACATGTTTTTCACTTTTAGAGAGGTAATCATAGTTTCACTCCTACCTTCCCACCTTATCATTTACTTTATATGCAATGCTCTTTTATACATTTTGCATGTTGTTGCATATGATAGTTTTTCATTTGAATATTCTTGTTTGTGGAATTTTTATTTATTTTGCAAGAGATCTTGGCTACTCCAACAATAGGTTTTTACCCCTTTGTATAATTTCTTGTGTAATAAGGTCCTCCACATACACAATAAGACACATTATTCTTTCAAACATTTGATGTTACAATGTAATTTAACAATGTTTTTTCATTAAAAATATTTAAAATGAGGTCACCAAGGTTCAAGTAGGAAAATTCTACAGTGGATAGAATTCAAGATGGGGGGCTTCATTAATGGCTAATAGGATCCCACATGGGTCCTTGTCCACTTCAATTATGGTTATGTCACAAAAAAGGTTAGATTCAATTATTTCTTGGAATCCAAAATATGGTTAGAAATTCTCAATTCACCTAGAAACCAAGCATATAGAGAGAAAAGGTGTCACTGAATCCATATAAAGATGGAATTTCCCTAAAGATTATGGCTATAACCATTGATAAGCTCATCCCTAAAATGCATAATTATCTAGTGCAAAAAAATTTGGGCATCAGCTAAACATAGATCTGGTTCACAAGTTGACTTCTTCCAAATGGAAGGTGAAAAGAAACCTTGATGTGAGTTTCCTTCCCAAGGTTCTTTTCCTTTTCTCTCTAGTATAAGTTCTCTTTGTAAATGCAACCCTAGCTTTGACTTGAACGTTGATCTATGTTTGATGACACTAACATGGATTCATCTTCTCATTCTTTCTTTGGAATATTGGGATGAGGAAATTATCGTTAGTATTACAAACTCTTTTGGAAATATTAGATAATATTACAAGATGCATAAGTAGGTTGGTGTTTGCAATATGGTGTGTTAATATATAATTTCTTCCTAATTTAATCACACTCAAATCTAATTGGAAAGATGGAAACAAATATTTATATATGAAAATGCTTCATTATTCTATAAAAATTGTTTAAAAATAGGTCATTATGTTAATGTTTACCCTAGAGGGGAAAAGGAAATAAGGGAAAATGAAAAATCAAGGTTCAAAATCATATGTACATCACATACATATACATCATCATCATCATCATGAACATCATAATAAATGCATCACATGTAGGCTATCAAAATAGAGTCTCATCTTATTTATACATCAAAAATCATGTCATGATATATCAAAATAATATTTGTACATGGGTTGCATGAGCCATTAAAATATAAATATACATGGTATGTATATATACATGATCCACTATGTGCAACTCCCACCCTTTGAAGGGTTGGGTGGTCCTAGTGTTGGTGGGCAAGGACTTGTTGGTGGCTATGTTGGCCCCATAATCGAAGGATTCCTTGATCTCCTTGATCTAGAACCTCCTAACCAACTCTATAAAATAAATCTAGGTGCTCAGTAATCTGCATGAACCTGTCTCATATAAAGTCTTGTAATATATAACCTCCTGGCCTAACCTAGTAACCTTAGCTATAACATGTTCCATAGGCCCCTTGTCCATCTCCTTGATCCTCCTCACATTAGCCTGTACCCTCTACCATAATGTCACATTTTCATATCTCTATAGTCCTCTGAGCTAGTAGAGTCTAAAGTCTATCCCTCTCAATGTGATCCTAATCTCTCAGATAGATCCTAATATCTCTCACTTTATGTCTGGTCCCACTTAAAAATATGGTAGCTAGCTACACCTATAATCCCTCCTCCCTATCCTCCCCCCTCTCCTCCTCCCCTATATCCACACCCACATACATTCACTCACCATCTCCACCACCCACTCTCTCTCTATCCTCCTACCTCATTCATCCTCTCTCCATATCCACCACACACTCTCTCTCTATCATCATCTATCATGCCCGCCATCATCCCCACCCAACTTCACTACAACCACCTCTTCCCTCTATTGTTGTATCCAATATCTACCTTTCTCCTCATCAGTCCTTCATTATCCAACCCTGAAAACCCCTAGGATGGTCAATCGAACTAGACTATTAGTTACCCACCATGCATCATACTTTTTTCGTACTCCCATAATCTAGCCTGTTAGGAAGAAGATCCAAATGCACTAGTACCAGAGACTCAAACTTTTCTATAGTTGTATTTGGATCCATTTCTAGCCCCCAATTTGCAACCTCCTATTAAGTATGTACAAATATAGCATCATGAATCAATTCTATTTGAGCCAACCCAAACTACTATTGTATTCACTTTGGCATGTACCTCTCGATAATATGTGTTATACACCCAATGAGATAATGCTTTGTTAATAATACATCAAATTCTCAACATCATTTTTCCAGATATCACATTGACGTCATGGTTCCATATCATTAAATCTAGTTCATCCAACACCCATCACCAGTATGGAAAGTCTCCCGATTGTTGATGAGTCAACACACTTTCATATAGATATACAAATGATAATCCACTCCCCCTATATCTTTTGTAATTGGTTGTGGCATGCTCATACATGCAACAATGTGACACCACATGCTAGGCTCGATTCATACTAATACACTAACCTAATACATGTCATGATATAGGTGAGCCAAGACACATGGTCCTCGGGAATAGACAACACCCTCACTGATCATCCACTCTAAACAAGGCCCCAACCAATTGAGAAACCCCTAGATATCCAGTCAAGAACTATTATCCCTCCAATCACCCTTGCAAGTAATATTGGCAATGTATCAAACCTCACCATGGCCCACTATAATTCCATCTCCCCATCCTCTATCCCTAGAACATATGTCAAGAATAGTCTCTCCAATACAGTCTCCCTAGTATTAATATAATACATAACTCTCACCATGGATCAAAAAGTGTAATATCCTCCAGACATACTCTAGCGTGACATTAATCTCACTAGTAGGAAGAATGAATGTGTTGCACTTGCTATGCCACCACTCTACTAATGTCATCATCATGACTCGATGTGATATAATCGCAGGCATGTATGTGATATTCCATAACCCCATCGCTCCTATAAAAATTTTCTCTACCTATGTCAAATTAACCCTCAATGACATCATGGGAGGATGATGCTCCTAAGACATGATCAGATCTAACACCACCTACAATAATAATACACATATCATCGATCATTTCTTAAAAATCCCTAAGACCTATTTTTAAATAAATACACCAATTAACTATCATTTTTGGCCTATTCCATCAATTTTTCCAAGCCCCCAATCATTTGCAACCCAATTTTTTAATTACTCAAATACCCCAATCATTTATGGCCTTATTTTTTAATTGTGGCATTCTCATTAGTATTTACATAAATCTATAACAAAAATGTGTTTCTATCTATAAAATGTTCCATATCATAAAGACACCATATTACTATTCATTAGCAAATTAAAAAATCAAATGCACCACCCGCTTACCAAAAGCACAGTTCCATGTCATTAGTGCCAAATTTTTCATTAAAAGTACCAATTTGATAGAGTTGTGCATATGAATTATCCTACTTCTTACCACCATAAATGAACCTAAAAATACCTCTAGGGTCCCAAAGGTTAGATGCATACTATTGTAGGAGACCTGACTGGCTACTGGTAAATTTGTAACGCTTCACTCGATGACTCATCACTGGAATACCCACCATCTCTACAACTGCTTCGCACATTGGAGGCTCTAAATCTATAAGTAGGAAGAGTGTAAATGAATAGAAATTTTGGTTGTGCAAATGAACATGTTGCACTTTCTATGCCACCACTCTACTAATGTCATCATCATGACTCGATGTGATCTAATTCAGGCATGTATGTGATATTCCATAACCCCATCACTCCTAGAAACTTTTTCTTTACCTATGTCAAATCAACCCTCAATGACATCGTGGGAGGATGACGATCCTAAGACATGATCAGCTCTAACACCACTTAGAATAATAATACTCCTATCATCAATAATTTCTTGAAAATCCCTAAGACCTATTTTTCAATAAATACACCAACTACCTATCATTTGTGGTATCCACAACCAAAATATTCACCCCTACACCTTAAATTTTATCCATATTCTTCATCCCATCACCCTTTGTCCCCGACTTTCCTTCATTCAACTTTGGTTTTTATCCCCTATCCACTAGACCTAGCCTATCCTTCCTTTCGCAAGTTCGACCAGAAATTTGTATTTCCCAGCCCACCTCTCGAGGGGGCATCCTACCTCCATCCCTTGGTTCACTTGGACACATTAGGGCACATCACCAACCAATTTTTTTGTACCCAATTTATTTCGTTGAAACAACACAATAAATGCATTATCTTAAAGATGGGAAAAACGTAGAGGCCTAAATGACTAACACATTCCTATCTCACCACCACATCATTTTTCATCAATTCCTCTATTGATATTAATTAAATATTTTTTATTATTTAATTAGTTTATCAAACTCTCCACATAAAATTTTAATTAATTGACAAATCTATTCTTTTTATCCATATTATTTAATTAGTACATTCATTTAATTCTTCTCATCCATATTAATTAGTTTTTATTATTATTTAATTTATTCATTAATTATTCTTATCCATTATAATTAAATAATTTAATTTAATTCATTTATTATTTAATTATCTAACATTTCCTCTATAATTAAATAAATTAATAAAATGTATTTAATTGTATTTCTATGTTCTTTCTTCTAAATAAATAAAATCAATATTTTATTTATTTTATTTTCTTCTCATCATACACATGAATTAAATAACTTTATTTATTTAATTCTAATAATATATTTTCATCTCATCATGCACATGAATTAAATAATATTATTTATTTAATTCTAATAACATTTTCTCATCTCCTCATGCACATGAATTAAATAAGTTTGTTTATTTAATTTCATCAATATTCTTCGTAAATCTATTTTTCATGTGAAAAATCAAATCAGTTCACTCGAAGTCACTCTCAATCCCACTCATCAATCAAAACCACTTCACTTATCCATGCAACCAATTAAATCACCAATTAAGCTATTTGCAAGGAAACATACATCACATGCGCATTCCTTATGTCCTCACAATTAACCTCATCCATTGATTCCTCTAATAATTCTCCATTGTTGATTGATGTTAGGGGAAAACTATAAAACTACCACTTTACAAGCCATTAAAGAGACACAATCTTGAAAAAATCAAGGCTATTATTTTTTTTCCAAATCATCCAATCTATTTACTATCAAAGGTTATGCTAGTAGAAAAACAAATCCACATATCAAATATTTGAAACATATTCAATATCAATGGAGAAAATATGAGGCTTTGTAGTGGTAATATTGTTTATTATTTCATTTGATTTATTGTCCTCGTGCTCTATTTCAAGTGATTGTTGAATATGAAATAGGTAATTTTATAATGTATTGTCATTATTTTACAATTTCATATTTCATCATCCACAATAATAATTTGATCTTAATTAGGTTGGATAGGTTTTGTATATATGCTCTTTGAATGCATGTTTCATTTCATCTCTTATTATAATTGATTCAAATCACACTCCTCTTTTGATGTCTTGAGAAATGAACATTAAGAAATGAAACTTCTCTTTTAGAGTCAAAATAATGTTGATTGTACATCCTAATATTTAAAATTTGATTGAAAATGGTGGGACATAGAGGTGAAAGGCAATGTTATGTTCACATTAATCAATAAATTCAAAAATGTTAAAAGGAATAGATAGATATAGAACAACAACTCTTTCAAGAATACCTTTGAATAGAGAAAGGAGGTCCAACAAAAAAATTTAGAAAATTCAAAATGAAATGGACTCTATGGGGGCTTCAAAAGAAATATGTCGAAAATAAAAAGAAATCATTTTTAATCTGCATAATATTATTAAAAATTAGTAAATATTCTTGAAACAGAATTCTAAAATTAAATGGTTCAAAATAGGGGATAGAAACACCAAATTATTTGATCATTCGATTTTGAAACACCAAAACAAAAATATAAACTCCAAATTGATTAGAAAGGATGGTACTAAAATGAAGAATATACAGTAGGAAGGAGTAAATTTATTCTCCAATCTTCTCAATAACAATCCTTTTACTAATAATTGCAAAGAGGAGCCCTTTTTGGCTACAATTCCCCTATCACTATGTCATGACCCCTATTTTTATTGTTCGTATTTTCACAATGTTCAATTAAATTAATTGATGGTAAAATAAAAGTACAAAGAAATAAAAAGAATTAATTATAGATTTTATTCTTACAAATAAATGAAAATGCTTGGTTATTTAGAATAATTATTTTCTTCTCAATTGAATGATAATTCTCTATTATTATTTAGAATTAATATTTAATTTGCAAATAAATGACATTTATTTAGTGCTTATAAAGGGTAAATATTTCTTTTGCAATTTAAATATGGTATTTCCCCACTATTCACTGTGGATAATTACACAGTAGCAACTAAAACATAAATTCTTTATTATTTATCAAAGGAAAATAATGTACATAGAAATAAATTTTATTTCTATTCTTTTCAAGACTAGGTTTTGAAAAACAAAAAAAAATCTTTAAAAAGAAGGGAAAAGAATAACGGAAAAACAACTATATTTTCTTGATCTTTCCTCTCTGCAAAAAGGGGGGAATAACCAAAAATGAGGGTGGGGAGGGAGGTTTTCTGAAGCACCACAAATTAAAAAATGGTGGAAAGAAGGGGGAGAAAAACAATAGAGGGAAATCAGTTGTTTGTGCAGTGGTGGAAAAGGAAGAAGGGAGGATGGTGGACAAGAATTTCTAGGAGCTGGAGCGTTGGAAATGGTGTTGCTTCTTTACCTCCTCCTCTGTAAAATCTGGCACCACACAAGAAGGCATCAAGGTAAAAGTTGGGGTTTTAGTACCATTGAAGGGGAATGACGAGGAAGATTCTTCTATCTCAACATTATCAACCTTCCAAGGCTCAAATATGGTTGGACGGAGCAACTTACCAATCTCTGATAAGAAAGTGAGCTGTAACATATCATTTAAATGGTTTTCCAGACGGGTCTCCTGAAATTAATTCGATATGCATTTTCTTGCTAGTGGGCACTTAATGTGTCTATTTAGCAGTCAAGGTTCTTTATCTTAGGTCGTCTGATGCAGAGGTAAACACTAACAACGCATAAGTGTTATTTTCATAGATTCATTTTTCTATATATATATATTTATTTTAGGTTTCTATATGTTCTTCTAGCTATGCCCTTTCTCGACACCTTCTCAATTCGTTATCTATTTGATTGATTTCTTACGTCCCTGTTAGGCTTACTTATTGCAAGTATTATAGTCTTGTGTTATTGGCGTAGATAAATAAATCGCAATGCATCGAAAATAACCAAATGAAAATAGAATACATGAATAAATCAGAACAACTACTTCTCTGGCATATTATCACTTTTCGAGTTAAAATCTTGAACAAGTAGGAGAAATTAGTACTTTCTATTGCGCATTATGTATCCTCCGGTTGTTTTAATTTTCTAGGGGTAACGTGTGAGAATTGATAAAATATTGCCCATTACATCTTTGATAACTTTTGCCAAGTCGATACTCGTGTCAACTCTACATTTCATAGGAGGGTACTAGAGTCTTCGGTTTCTTTTACTATAATTTCAATGAATCGTGCTGTGGAGATTGTCCATATTCTAGTTAGGTGTGGGGTCTTTTCAATTCTTTGTTGGCCATTCACTGACATTACTGATTTGCTATATCAGCTTCTTTGATTCGTAGGTTTTCTACATGAAAGAGTCAGGAATGGTAAATTTGTGTTACACATTTGTTTCGATAGAGTAGAATGTGAGGGTTGCACGGGAAGCGCAGTCCCATTGGGTCGTGGCTGCTTCAACTCAAACTTGCACCCAGCCTTGCCAATTGGTTTGCACCACACCTAGAATCTGACGCAACATTTTGTACCTTTTTATCACTGAACATGTACCCTGGGAATTTGAATCTAGGGACTTCCATTAAATCCCAATATTATACCCGTTATGCTCATTGCTTTAATATAAAAGCATGGAAGAGAATAAAACAGTTTCCCTTATATCATGGCATATACAAGTTATATTTCCCTGTCTGTACCTGGGTTAGTTGCCAATCGGATCATTGGGTCGAACTGCTACATCAAATCCCTCTTTTTAGTACTACCATGCGTTGGTCACAACAGTTTGGGGATCTTCATCTGGTGTCCAGTATAGATCATTATGTGATGAGAAATATCTGATATTGGAAATTATACATATAGCTATAGTGTATCATGTCTTTGAATTGGTTACATCATGATCAGTATGTGTGTGCCACGTGTTACCTGCTTTGGCTTTGAGAATCATTAGAGGCAACTTCAAATTAAATACTGAAGACTTCCTATTTAAATAAGGTGCTTGGAGTTGGCACCGCTAACACGAGATTACGCTATGAGGAGCCTTGTATATTTATTTGGTGAGGGGCACTCTTATTGTCTTGGAGTATAATTTTAGTGTATTTTATTACAAAACTCTCTACTAACCAATATCAAGATTTCATCTTACGGTTCATGTCTACTTTGTTAGAACAATCAATATTATAACATTCTTTTGACAATAATGGATCCCCTCTAATTCATTTGTAATGTTTAGCTTAAATGTACCAGTTCTAGCTACAAATATTAGTTTTGGTGTTCAAACCATTTAAACGTGTTAGTATTGGTCAACTATTGGTCTCTAGCAAATTGGTTTTTTCATTTTTCTATGTATTTTTTATTAATACTAACAATTGTTTGCAGGGCAATACGTAATCCCTTGACTAGTTTTAATCACCAAAATTGCATACCATATGTATTTTGATCTTATGAAGGTTTTCAATATAATTTAAGTCTTAGCTGAAATTCATGTGTTGATTGATGTCATCATCTTTTTCGAGTCTTTTAGGATTTAATTTGTCACTCTCCATATTTTGTACACTAACATGAGTGATGGTACCAAATTTTGTAATAATGCAGATGTTTAATACTCTTGATCTTGTGTATGTTATGTATGAAAACATATTAATGTTGTATCTTTTATAGTATTATTCTCTTATTGTTGAAACTTCTAGGAATCGATGAGTTTAGAAGAAAGCATTCTTGTTATAATTACATAGGCATGTGTGCATTCTAGCAGGCCTAGGATCACTTCCATGAAGCTTTATGTGATTAGCTTATGGCTTTCAGCGTACTTGTGTGATATTTGATAGGTCATTGAAGGTAGAATCCTCTTATTTGCAAATACTTGGGATCAATTCATGATAGTGTTGGTGTCACCTTAATTTCAATTGCAAGGATGATGCATTGGTGAAACTTGAAAATGTTGCTTACAGATTTGTGTGACTTGAAAAGAACTTCCTTATGCTCCTTGTTATGTGTGATATCCTCGATATCCAGAAATATATAATGAATGGTCATGTCAATGAGACAGTATGATCATTTCCAGTGAGGCACCTTATAACCATTGAGAATTTGTAGCCAGTATGGCACTACTGGAAAGGCATTTCATTAAGCCAGTGAGGCACCTTTTCGAGTGGTTTTTCATCCCTACAAGGGTTTTCCACCAATGAAAATATTTGTGTTATGGTTTCTTTGTGGATGCACTTGTGATCTAGCTGTCTCCTTAATTTCCTTTACAATATTTGAATTTACATGCATTGTTGAATGATATCTCTTGTGTAAGCCTACATGATTAAAACTAATGAAGGCACGACCTTGTTTTGATATACTTTAATCCATTGATGTATGTTATTCCATTTGAATAAAGTGACGAAATTAATTTAATTATTCCTCTTATTCTGCACCTTTTTATAATTCCTTTAATCTATTAAATTATTTTGGAATTTAAAATACAAATAGTAGTTGAGAATTTTGAACCTTACATTTTGGCATCAGAGTGCTTAGGTTCAATGCTCAGGCCTTGATTCTTCTATGCTTAGGTTGTATGTGAACCTGTTGTGTTGAATAGAGAACCCTAGTCATAGGTCAGCATTTTTTTGATGCGTTGGGGATTCCTAGATGGTTAGTTGGAATCGATTAGAAGTTTAGACGTGAATGATGATTCCAAGAACTCTAGAGGTGTTGAAGTAAGCCAAGATAGATAGTATACGGTGACAACTCATGAATGATGATGTGGCAATAAAATTGAATTAATAAGAGAAAAAAATTATTATGGAGAGAGATCTCTCTGATGACGTAAAGGATGAATGAGTTGATAAGATACAAAGGAAGAAGAAAAGAAGAACTTTTTGATGGGAAGAAGAAGGAAGAACACCTGTGAAGTAGATAAAGTTGATGATAATGGAAAAATATTGGTTGAGCCTTCTCAAAGGTAGGAAACTTAAGAAGGATGCTTTAAAGGCGAGAATTTTTGTGACAGTACTATGTGTTGGAAAATTTGATTGTTGAGCATCTTACTCTTACATGATTTGGATCTAATAGAATCCATGAGGTCATGTGAAAGGGAAAGGTCCTGATGTCTTAAGAATCTTCATTGGTAATTCATGATAGAAGTTGATTTGATAAGTATCTTGATTTGTCTAATAGGCAAAGGCAGAGGTGATTGATGTGATGAATCATGTATTGCTTGATCATTATTAGTGAAAGTAATACATAGTACTATATGAGAATGATACTTGTGCAATAATGCACTTCTCATGCTCCGTGTGAGTGACATATATGTATGAACGATTGTACGCATATCATAGAAAATTAATGCTTTAATTATTCACTATTTATACTTGAACGAGAAATGTTCACTATACAAATGTGAGTGATGCATATTTCATGTTATTGTTGTTCTTGTGTGTGTGTGATGCACTAGAGTAAGTTGTTGATTCCTTTGTGTGGATAAAGTACTTGATTAATGATTACTCTTTTTAATTTGTGTGTGAGATATACTTGTGACAATCATTGTGTTTATTGGATCAAGTAATGATCACTATAACTATACTACTGTGATTTATGCATATTTCACCTTTTGTGTGAGCAATGCATTTGTGCGAGAGATGCACATACCATATTCATTGTATGAAAACTTGAATGAGTAATGCTCATTATCTACAAGGAATATTCCATATTTATGCGCGTGAGGCACTACAGGTAAATTATGTGATCATACCCTATTCGAGTTAGGCACCAGGGGTTTATATATTCTTGTTTGTTAAATCATTCATTCTATGTGCACTTTGTTGGAACTAAATTTTTCCATCTACAACCCTAAGGTTTTCCCACCAAATATCCATAAAAATCCATAAATACCCTAAGGGATTTTATTTTATTTTCCTATCGTTTCGTGAAAAAATTCATTTCATCCCCCATCCAAATGCTAAATACATCTTATACTTCATATCGCTACCTTAATCCTTTTGAAATTCCCATCTTTTCACTCTTTACCGCTATACCGCATACAATTCAATCCATACCACGGTATAGCGGTAGCGGTTTGGAGCAGTCAAAGTAACCTTTACCGCAGTACCGCAGAGGGTCATCTCAAAGACCGCGGTGATTGCGGTAATGGCGAAGGTAACCGTGGCGGTAAGGCGGTAGGAGAAATGAACGGGTCGGAGGTCAGCGGTCAACGACAAAGGCAACGGTAACGATAACTACCGCAATACCGTTGGCAGTTAAGCCAGTGACCACAGTAGCATGGTGAACAGAGAAGGACGTAGGTGACAGTTAAGCGGTGGAAGGTTTGTAAGAGGCAAAGGAAGCAATCAATAAGGTTACTGCGATACCGTGGGGGGCTCCAATGAAGACTGCGGTAGCGCGGTAAACCGTAAGCGGTCAACAATAGTCGGAGGTAGCGGTTACCGCAATACCGCCACCGGTTCACATGGTGACCATGGTAACGTGGTAACAGTGAAGGCAAATGGAAAAACAGTTAGCGGTTTGAAGAACAGACACCGCCATACCGCAGGAGAACACCAAAGCCCACGGTAGCGCAGTAAGAAATGATGGAAGCTGTGACAGTCACTGGTGGGACCTGTCAAAGTCAGGAGCGATAAAAGAAATAAATACACAAAGCGATTGAAATATCAAAGCAAAATCAAAGGCTTCCAAAATATTAAATTAAAATCAAAGGCATAACTATTGTATAAAATATTTAATTTGTCAACAAGGCAATTAATTAAATATTTTATTTAACTGTGAAGAATGTAAATGACCATAATTAGAAAAATGAAGGGTCACGACCCTTGAGTTGTAATGTATAAATATTTGTAAAAAATCAAGAAGGGATGGAGATAGAAAGCAGTAGTTCGACTGTAGGAGTTAGAATTTTCCCGAGAAGGGACTACAATGTAAATAATGACAGACTTTCTTGAAGCAGAATCAATGGGGAAAATATGTTAAACTGGTAAATTTCTTTTGGTGTTCAGTTGTTGTGATAAATAAAATTCATATTCTTTATTTTTGGTTGTCTCCAACTTGGGATCTTTTAATCATTTAAATCAACATATCAAGTATATACCTGGTTTATCAAAATGCATTCTCATTTTGTGTGATTTAATTAAACTGGTGTCTGCAAGTCATAATTAAATTCTCTTGATAAATCACAGTGGTTTTGAGATTTATTTTGGATAGTTAAAGAAGAACCTGATAAAGGAACATTCCAGCACTGTTTATGCAAGTCATAGACTTAGTGAATTTTTATGCCAGCCATAGAATTTTCAGAGTGCTTAACAACTAGAGTTAAGCCAATAGGAGGAAACACATATCATTTTTGACTCCATTGCCCATGTGGATAGAAGGCACTGATCTGCCACAACCCAGAGATGCAAATCCATATCAAATAATCTATTTAAAAAACCTTTCATTTGTGCAATAGGAGTAGGAGTAGTTGTAGTAATCTCATTTGTCCACTTCCCTTTGCCATTGTGGATAGATTATTTCACTAGGAAATACATCTTAAATCTGCAACATACAAATAGGTGCACCCGCCTAGGTTTTTGCAAAGCCTGAAGAGTAGAAGGTACAATTGCACCAATTGGCCTTGTTAGTTGACCAAAAATGTAGTGAGAGTGTGGCAACCTCTCGTGGTTCAAACCAGCGTTTTTGAGACCCAACAAATTGGCGACTCTACTGGGGAAAAATTCCACAAAATTTTCAGCCTTTCCATTTATAGAGTCAACAAAAATTTCACATTTTGTTTGGAGATTATGCTGGGGGCAAACCAAAGCAATATCATACTTTATTTCATTTTCCTAATTTTGGAAAAGTAGGTGGCAACTCTGTTTTGATTTGATTATATAATGCGTAGATATTGTGGAGCAATAACATTTTGTCAAGATGATAGAAGAACAAAGAAGACACCGAACAAGGAAAAAATTAGAATAAATGAAACAACAAGTGTTATACTGGGAACAAAAAAAACTACAATTGAAACAACAAATACGACAAGAGGGAATTGAAGTTGACAATGAAGGTAATATGCACTATTCACAGCAGAACGCTTATACACCACAGCCATTACCTCAAATGAATCACCTTCCATTTCCTGAAAATAGATCAATGATCTACCAAAACCCTTATGGCCCTCCAAGCTTTGCCTCTCTTGATAAACCATTTAACTATAGTAATGTCCAAGGCTACCCAAATCCCTATCCTTGTGAACTGACAGAATTGCTAAAGCATATCCCTAGATTTCATGGAGAATGGAATGAATCAGCTTATGAGCATGTGGAGCAATTCTGGAATTTTATCGTCAACTTTCAAATTTATCCAGAGGATGTTATTATGAAATGTTTTTCAAGATCTTTGAGGGATAGTGCAAGAGAATGGTTTATAAGTTTGCCTATGCAAAGTATATCTTCATGGGAGGATCTGAAAGAAATATTCTTGAGCCAGTATGGGGAAAAGGATGATGATCAAGAAGAAGATGATGATGTACATACTCAAAACCAAGACTTCATTACAGAATCAGAATGTCGAATTTCCCCCTTAGATACATTTTTTGACATAAGGAAATATGAAGGAGAGGACGAAGAATCTTTGTACAACAGGATGGTAGACATTTGTATGCAATTACCTCCTCATCATAGGCCTACAAGACCCACATTTGTTGCAAAATTTGCAAGAGCATGGGAGCCTGAATCAGCTTATTAGTCAAAGTCATCAAAGCGGCATGCCTTGGATGTAGTAAATAAATTTCTTGATTTCATGCTTGGGATAAAACACATGGATACTAGAAATGATGAATCTAATAGTGATATCATGAATGATCAAATAATGCAGCCAAAGGAGGATAAATCTATCATTGGGATTTCTAATGGCAATTTTTTAGATTTTGAAAGTGATTGCAGCATTACTGATATTGATGGGGACACATCATCTGGGGAAATCATCAACAATTTTTCAGAAGCTGAATTAGAAGAAGATGTTGTGCCATCCAGCAATGAACATATGGAGAGTCTCTCTTGCATAACAGATTGTGATCCGGATTGTGAAGATGAAATGATGAATGTTGATCTTCAACAGGATGATTGTTGCAGCTATTATGAAGATCAAGAAGAGGTTGCAGACATGATAGAAGATATGGAAGCAGAGACATGTTCACTTAGCAGTGAGCAAGTTTCAGATTTATTGACTCTTGAATACCAGAAGTATGCACATGAAGATGGTTCCAAGACTTTGGTCCCAGCCTATATATGCTTTGACAGTGAAAATACTGTGTGTAGTGATTCAAATGTTTCCATGAGCATTTCTCACAGTGATGAATTTTTTGAAGATGATCATGAATTTGTTTGTGTCCAGGAAGAGGTATATGAATTGAATGATTTATGCTTGCAAGAAAATGATATTGGTTTGCATATTATTGATGATGGATTTCCAGCATTTGTTGATTCAAGTATGTATGAGGATGATTGTATGGATCAGAGGTCTGTGTTAATGCCAACTGGTGATAAAGAGGAAATGGGAAGTAATTTTGATATGATTATTTCAAAAGATCTTGATGAGATAGAATTTTTTGGTTGCCATAAGGAATGTTCGGATTTTCAGGTCCCGGTGCAGTTGCAGGCACATTCAACAACATATGATAGTGAGCATGCCTATGATTGTTTTGTTGAATGTGGATACACTTTGTATGCTGAGGGTGATAAATTTGTTTTATATGATACTGAGAATGATAAAATGCAGAGTGATGAAATGAATATCAAACAGATTGAACACAATGATTTCCTGAAGGTTTTCAATGGAAATGCATGTTGCAGGCTAGGTGGAATGGATAGTTTCAAATGAAACCTGATGAGCTCTAATCAGAACAAACTCTATGACAGAGGAAAGTGCAGGTTTTTCTTTTGGGGTGGCCTGGGGCCATTCCTTGTGGTTTGATTTTTTGAACCAAAGCAGGTACAGAGGATTGAGGATTGCCAGTGCATAGACAATTCTTAGCAATGCCTCTTTAAAAAATTCTCTTCCATGCACAGTAGTTTAGGATTTTTCACCTCTCCATTTGCTCCATTTTTCATGTCCTTCACTTTCCATTCCCTTCATCTTCCATGGTTTTCATTTTTCATATCTTTTGCTCGGTCTGCTCTACCAAAGATACTCTGGATTCTTGCAGTGATTGAACAATCACTCATCCCCAATAGGAGCCACTATTGGAACTAAATTTTTCCATTTAAAACCCTAAGATTTTCCCACCAAATATCCATAAAAATCCATAAATACCCTAAGGGATTTTATTTTATTTTCTAATCCTTTCGTGAAAAAATTCATTTCATCCCCCATCCAAATGCTAAATACATCTTATACTTCATATCGCTACCTTAATCCTTTTGAAATTCTCATCTTTTCACTCTTTACCGCTATACCGCATACAATTCAATCCATACCCATGGTATAGCGGTAGCGGTTTGGAGCAATCAAAGTAACCTTTACCGCAGTACCGCAGAGGGTCATCTCAGAGACCGCGGTGATTGCGGTAATGACGGAGGTAACCGTGGCGGTAAGGCGGTAGGAGAAATGAATGGGTCGGAGGTCAGCGGTCAACGACAAAGGCAAAGGTAATGATAGCTACTACAGTACCGCTAGCAATTAGGCCAGTGACCGCGGTAGCACGGTGAATAGAGAAAGATGGAGGTGACTGTTAAGCGGTGGAAGGTTTGTAAGAGGCAAAGGAAGCAATCAATAAGGTTACCGCGATACCGCGGGGGGCTCCAATGAAGACCGTGGTAGCGCGGTAAACTGTAAGCGGTCAGCGATAGTCGGAGGTAGCGGTTACTTCGGTAGCGCCACCGGTTCACATGGTGACCGCGGTAACGTGGTAACAGTGAAGGCAAATGGAAAAACAGTTAGCGGTTTGAAGAACGGACACCGCCATACCACGGGAGAAAAGTCAAAGCCCGCGGTAGCGCGGTAAGAAATGATGGACGCTGTGACAGTCACTGGTGGGACCCGTCAAAGTCAGGAGCGATAAAAGAAATAAATACACGAAGCGATTGAAATATCAAAGCAAAATCAAAGGCTTCCAAAATATTAAATTAAAATCAAAGGCATAACTATTGTATAAAATATTTAATTTGCCGACAAGGAAATTAATTAAATATTTTATTTAACTGTGAAGAATGTAAATGACCATAATTAGAAAAATGAAGGGTCGCGACCCTTGAGTTGTAATGTATAAATAGTTGTAAAAAATCAAGAAGGGATGGAGATAGAAAGCAGTAGTTCGACTGTAGGAGTTAGAATTTTCCCGAGAAGGGATTACAATGTAAATAATGACAGACTTTCTTGAAGCAGAATCAATGGGGAAAATATGTTAAACTGGTAAATTTCTTTTTGTGTTCAGTTGTTGTGATAAATAAAATTCATATTCTTTATTTTTGGTTGTCTCCAACTTGGGATCTTTTAATCATTTAAATCAACATATCAAGTATATACCTGGTTTATCAAAATGCATTCTCATTTTGTGTGATTTAATTAAACTGGTGTTTGCAAGTCAGAATTAAATTCTCTTGATAAATCACAATGGTTTTGAGATTTCTTTTGGATAGTTAAAGAAGAACCTGATAAAGGAACATTCCAACACTATTTATGCAAGTCATAGACTTAGTGAATTTTTATGCCAGCCATAGAATTTTCAGAGTGCCTAACAACTAGAGTTAAGCCAATAGGAGGAAACACATATCATTTTTGACTCCATTGCCCATGTGGATAGAAGGCACTGATCTGCCACAACCCAGAGATACAAATCCATATCAAATAATCTATTTAAAAAACCTTTCATTTGTGCAGTAGGAGTAGGAGTAGTTGTAGTAATCTCATCTGTCCACTTCCCTTTGCCATTGTGGATAGATTATTTCACTAGGAAATACATCTTAAATCTGCAACATACAGATAGGTGCACCCGCCTAGGTTTTTGCAGAGCCTAAAGAGTAGAAGGTACAATTGCATCAATTGGCCTTGTTAGTTGACCAAAAACGTAGTGAGAGTGTGGCAACCTCTCGTGGTTCAAACCAGCATTTTTGAGACCCAACACACTTGAGCATGTTATGCACTATTATATCATTTGATCCTTATTCTATGCAATTTGATTTTTCTTGTTGAATGTGTTGTGTGTGATAAATTTTAAGCTTACCTTCCAGGACAAGATGTCGAATGTGGATTAACATAGAAGGTGATCTTCTTTTCCAAGATCAACCAAATTTTATGTATATGCTTTGGCCAAAGCGAGTTGTACCATTGAAATATATGGATAATGAAAGCCTAGAATTTGTATATGTTTCTCTACCACATCATGTATGCAAGAAATATGTTCATTCTAGTATAAGAGTGCATATAAGGCATCAAGCATGCATCGAGAGTTTCCCTTCTGCCTTATTATTATTAGTTTCTAGGCACCTCATGCAGGGTCAGGCATTCTTCAAGTTAGGAAGAATCCCAAGGAAGTGTTATGCTTCATGGTTGGGTGGAAAAAGCACCTTAACCATGTTTTTGACCTTTAGCTTGCAGAAGACCACTGGATTATGGCAGCTGAAGATTGAATAAATGTTTTATTTTCTTTATGTAATTCAAAAAATTGGATATGTATCATTGTATGACTGCACTCCTATTGCATTTTTAAAAAGGTAAAGGATTATGCATATCATACATTTATGGATATCCTTGTTAATATAAATTTACTTTTAAGATTTACTTTTGTGGTGAGATTTAGTAAGCGGTTGAATCAGTATTGAGCTCTTGATGGTCTTCTTGACATCTAGTATTTCGGATTTCTATGGTAACCAACTTGAACCTTTCATGTTAGTAACTGATCTTCTTATCTTTGATGTTTTCTAATCATGTTGATGATCTTTTGTAACTCATTGATCAAAATGAAGACTATTTTGTAATTGTTTGACATCTTCATATCGTTGAGATTTAACATCTCATATGAGTAGGCATGTTGACAAAATGAACATAACTATTTATTTCTATCGGTAAATATCTTGGAACATGAAAAGATTTGAATAGGATATAGAAATTATATGAAAATAAAAGAACTAGTTGCATGCTTTTATTATTTAAGTAAATAGAGTGAATTGATGAAGCCATGAATGATGTGCTAACAAGGTGTACAAGTGTTTGGATGCCAGCCACAGGAAATTTTGTTGTTATGAACAGATAGGTGTTTGAAGTAAACGATATCTTTATCAGGTGGGCTACTTTTGGCATTAAGGTAACACAGTATTAAAGAGGTATGATGTCTTTATCTTTAGTTAAGTTGATCATCGGTACAATGATTCTTTAAGGGGAGAAGGATGTCACGACCCCTATTTTTATTGTTCGCATTTTCACAATGTTCAATTAAATTAATTGATGGTGAAATAAAAGTACAAAGAAATAAAAAGAATTAATTATAGATTTTATTCTTACAAATAAATGAAAATGCTTGGTTATTTAGAATAATTATTTTAGTCTCAATTGAATGGTAATTGTCTATTATTATTTAGAATAAATATTTAATTTGTAAATAAATGACATTTATTTATTGCTTATAAAGGGTAAATATTTCTTTTGCAATTTAAATATGGTATTTCCCCACTATTCATTGTGGATAATTACATAGTAGCAACTAAAACATAAAAAAAAAATTATTTATCAAAGGAAAATAACGTGCATGGAAATAAATTTTATTTTTATTCTTTTCAAGATTAGGTTTTGGGTGAAATCACAATATTGTGTCACTTTTGGGATGTGCTGATTTTTGCCTGAAATAATTGTTTTTAGAAAAACTGATGATTTAAGTCTTGAAAGGATCCATATAAAGGGTTTTAATTAAAGAGGGATAGATAATACCCCCTTAGATCAAACCCCCTTGGATAGAACTCCTCTAGTATTAAATCATACCCACAATAGAGTCTCCTTCGCAACTATCAAAATGTTAGCAAAAACCCACTTTTTCTTTACCTTTTGAGGGATTAAATAACATCATTTAAAAATTATATTTTGCAAGATTATAGCCCTCAAAATGAGCTTTCTAGCAAGTATAGATTTGATATATTTTTATTTTATCATGTATTTAATTTTTAATTTTTACTAAACATAGGTTTTTCTCTGAACATCAAGCTCTTTGTTTTTGATAAGATAAGGATCATTTATAGGGTGATGTACCCTTCACATAGAGCCCAAGGGGCCAAAAAGAAGCTAGTTCAAACAGAATGTGAACTAGGAGAAAAACAAATAGAGATAGCTGACTAACAGTTGTAGGACAACAAGCAAGGATTAAACAACCTTAAAACCAGAGGGGACCAAGCTGACTCCCTAAACCCGAGGCCATAGAGAAGCAACAGATTTGGGGAGTCCCTTCTTCTTTCTCAGCACAACCGACCAAGAAGGCACGAAAACATCCACTGAGCAGGGCGAGGGGAGAGGATCTCCAACAGCCACCTTGGGCAAGGGGCCACCATTATACAGGTAGAGGTGGAAAAATAGTAAAACATTATTGTATAGAGGTGGAAAAATAGTAAACCATTGTGCAAAAATTTCAAAAAATACCCATTCCCTCGGTATAGATGTCCTTGTTTCACCCAAAAAAGAAAAATTGGATTTTGATATAGACACAAAAAGTTAGGTTGTACAAAACACACGTATGTCCAAATTATAGTTACAGTGACTTCAAAAATTAAATTAAAAAAATATGCAACAAAATATTATGAAAAAATATCATTTCCCTAGATATTGATGTTGAGAATCTATATTTTAAAAATTAGAATTTAATCCTTTATACAAAAAAAGTTATGTTGTACGACACAAACGTTACTTTCTAAAAATGTTGTATTCTGTCTAAAACCAATATTGAAGGAAATGTTGAAATATTCATGATTTATTTCAGAAAATTTGAGAAAATATATATTTATAATCTACACACAAATTTCCACAAATCATTAGTTCACATCATCTTCAAATTCTTAATGGTTTAGCTACTATAGGTCTTAGAAGATGAAGAATCAATTTAAAATATTGATGTAAATGTCCATCTTGGGCAAAAACTGAGACATGGTGTTGTGATTTCACCCTTTTGAAAAACAAAAAGAAATCTTTTAAAAAGAGGGAAAAGAATAATGGAAAAACAACTATATTTTCTTGATCTTTCCTCTCTGCAAAAAGGGGGAATAACCGAAAATGAGGGTGGGGAGGGAGGTTTTCTAAAGCACCGCAAATTAAAAAATGGTGGAAAGAAGGGGGAGAAAAACAATAGAGGGAAATCAGTTGTTTGTGCAGCAGTGGAAAAGGAAGAAGGGAGGATGGTGGACAAGAATTTCTAGGAGTTGGAGCGTTGGAAATGGTGTTGCTTCTTTACCTCCTCCTCTGTAAAATCTGGCACCACACAAGAACGCATCAAGGTAAAAATTGAGGTTTTAGTACCATTGAAGGGGAATGACGAAGAAGATTCTTCTAGCTCAACATTATCAACCTTCCAAGGCTCAAATATGGTTGGACGGAGCAACTTACCAATCTCTGATAAGAAAGTGAGCTATAACATATCATTTAAATGGTTTTCCATACGGGTCTACTGAAATTAATTCGGTATGCATTTTCTTGCTAGAGGGCACTTAATGTGATATTTAGCAGTCAAGGTTATTTATCTTAGGTCGTCTGATGCAGAGGTAAACACTGACAACGCATAAGTGTTATTTTCATAGATTCGTTTTTCTATATATACATATTTATTTTAGGTTTCTATATGTTCTTCTAGCTATGCCCTTTCTTGACACCTTCTCAATTCGTTATCTATTTGATTGATTTCTTATGTCCCTGTCAGGCTTACTTGTTGCAAGTATTATAGTCTTGTGTTATTGGCTTAGATAAAGAAATCACAATGCATCGAAAATAGCCAAATGAAAACAAAATACATGAATAAATCAGAACAACTACTTCTCTGGCATATTATCACTTTTTGAGTTAAAATCTTGAACGAGTAGGAGAAATTAGTACTTTCTATTGTGCATTATGTATCCTTCGTTTGTTTTAATTTTCTAGGGGTAACGTGTGAGAATTGATAAAATATTGCTTATTACATCTTTGAAAACTTTTGGCAAGCCAATGCTCGTGTCAACTCTACATTTCATAGGAAGGTACTAGAGTCTTCGGTTTCTTTTACTATAATTTCAATGAATCGTGCTGAGGAGATTGTCCATATTCCAATTAGGTGTGGGGTCTTTTCAATTATTTGTTGGCCATTCACTCCCATTACTGATTTACTGATTTAGAATGCTATATCAGCTTCTTTGATTCGTAGGATTTCTACATGAAAGAGTCAGGAATGGTAAATTTGTGTTACCCATTTGTTTCGATAGTGTAGAATGTGAGGGTTGCACAAGAAGTGCAGTCCCATTGGGTCGTGGTTGCTTCAACTCAAACTTGCACCCAGCCTTGCCAATTGGTTTGCGCCACACCTAGAATCTGATGCAGCATTCTGCACCTTTTTATCACTGAACATGTACCCTACGAATTTGAATCCAGGGACTTCCATTAAATCCCAGTATTATACCTATTATGCTCATTTCTTGAATATAAAAGCATGGAAGAGAATAAAATAGTTTCCCTTATATCATGGCATATACAAGTTATATTTCCCTGTCTGTACCTGGGTTAGTTGCCAATCGGATCATTGGGTCGAATTGTTGCATCAACTCCCTCTTTTTAGTACTACAATGGGTTGGTCACAACAGTTTGGGGATCTTCATCTGGTGTCCAGTATAGATCATTATGTGAAGAGAAAGATATGATATTGGAAATTATACATATAGCTATAGTGTATCATGTCTTTGAACTAGTTAAATCATGATTAGTATGTGTGTGCCACGTGTTACCTGCTTTGGCTTTGAGAATCATTAGAGGCAACTTCAAATTATATAGTGAATACTTCCTATTTTAATAAGGTGCTTGGAGTTGGCACCACTAACACGAGTTTACGTTGTGAGGAGCCTTGTATATTTCTTTGGTGAGGGGCGCTCTTATTGTTTTGGAGTATAATTTTAGTGTATTTTATTAAAAAACTCTCTACTAACCAATATCAAGATTTCATCTTACGGTTCATGTCTGCTTTGTTAGAACAATACATATTATTACATTCTTTTGACAATATTGGATCACCTCTGATTCATTTGTAATGTTTAGCTTAAATGTACCAGTTCAAGCTACAAATATTAGTTTTGGTGTTCAAACCATTTAAACTTTTCAGTATTGGTCAACTATTGGTCTCTAACAAATTGGTTTTTTGCATTTTTTTATGAATTTTTTATTAATACTAACAATTGTTTGCAAGGAAATGCGTAATCCCTTGATTAGTTTTAATCATCAAAATTGAGTACCATATGTATTTTGATATTATCAAGGTTTTCAATATAATTTAAGTCTTAGCTGAAATTCATGTGTTGATTGATGTCATCATCTTTTTCGGGTCTTTTAGGATTTAATTTGTCACTCTCCATATTTTGTGCACTAACATGAGTGATGGTACCAAATTTTGTAATAATGCAAATGTCTAATACTCTTGATTTTTATTTTTTTTATGATCCCTGTATAAATATGGATAATCAGATTGTCAGGTCTATTGTCCTTTCTCAAAATATTTTCTTCATTTTTTCTAAGGTTTGCATGCTTGGTTATTGTCTTTGCTTCTTAGGAACTGTGATACATTTGTCCTCTTTTCAAGACCTTGTTGTTAGTGTTTTATTACATCTTTATTTTCAATGCTAGGTTAGTCTTTGCAATATTTTTTTACCTGAGATTGGTTATCTTGTGTATGATATGTATGAAAATATATTAATGTTGTATCTTTTATAGTATTATTCTCTTATTGTTGAAACTTCTAGGAATCGATGAGTTTAGAAGAAAGCATTCTTGTTATAATTACATAGGCATGTGTGCATTCTAGCAAGCCTAGGATCACTTCCATGAAGCTTTATGTGATTAAATTGCGGCTTTTAGCGTACTTGTGTGATATTTGAGAGGTCATTGAAGGTAGAATGCTCTTATTTGGAAATACTTGGGATCAATTCATGATAGTGTTGGTGTTACCTTAATTTCAATTGCACGGATGATGCATTGGTGAAACTTGAAAATGTTGCTTATAGATTTGTGTGACTTGAAAAGAACTTCCTTATGCTCCTTGTTATGTGTGATATCCTCGATATCCAGAAATATATAATGAATGTTCATGTCAATAAGATAGTATGATCATTTCCAGTGAGGCACCTTATAACCATTGAGAATTTGTAGCCAGTATGGCACTGCTAGAAAGGAATTTCATTAAGCCAGTGAAGTACCTTTTCGAGTGGTTTTTCATCCCTACAAGGGTTTTCCACTCATGAAAATATTTGTGTTATGGTTTCTTTGTGGATGCACTTGTGATTTAGTTGTCTCCTTAATTTTCTTTACAGTATTTTAATTTACATGCATTGTTGAATGATATCTCTTGTGTAAGCCTACATGATTAAAAATAATGAAGGCACGACCTTGTTTTGATATACTTTAATTCATTGATGTATGTTATTCCATTTTAATAAAGTGAAGAAATTAATTTAATTATTCCTCTTATTCCGTGCCTTTTTATAATGACTTTAATCTATTAAATTAGTTTAGAATTTAAAATACAAATAGTAGTTGATAATTTCAAACCTTACTCTTTTATATATGGAGGTGATGGGCCATGATATTTCAGAGGATGAGTATTGAGTTTTTTCTCTTTGACCCCTATATAGCCTTGGCCTTAATGTATTTCCCTTAAGTTTCTATCGAATATTTTAGGATATTGTTAGCAAGGATGTGTTCAAATTTGTTAAGGAATTCTTTGATAGTGGGAGAATTATGAAGGAAATCGATAACACTTTCCTAGTACTCATACCTAATAATTTTTTGATAAGATGAAGTATTTTATACCTATTATTCTTTGCAACATGGTCTACAAAATTTTATCCAAGCTAACTATTTTGAGAATTCAACCCTTCCTGAATAAAATAATTCATGAAAATCAATGTGGTTTTGTCCCATGAAGAAAATTTCTAAATTTCTTTATCTTCATGCATGATTTTTTCCACTCAATGCACAAGAGAAAGAAAGAGAGCATGGTTCTAAATCTATATATTTAAAAATTCTATGATAAATTTTCTTGCGACTTTTTGCTAAAAGTGTTACAGAAGTTTGGATTCCATGGAAAATGTTAAACATCCTATAATGTTAATTTTCCACTGCTATGTTCTCAATGATAATAAATGGTTCCCCTAATGTTAAATTCACCTCTCAAGGGGGGCTTAGGTATGGAGACCAACTTTCCCTATATTTTTTCATCATTATTGTTAAAGTTATTAAAAAAGATATAGCTCAAAATAACAACAAAGGTAACTAAAAACACTTCAAACTAGCTTTTATTCTAAGCCCAAGTTCCCACCAAAAATTCTTTGATGATAATATTATTCTTGGGACAACCAAATCACTAAATATAAGGGCTATAAAAATTTCCTCTCTCATTATGTTGCACTAAGTCAAAAAATCAATATAGAAAAAAGTGGTTTATTCTTCTTCGATACTAATCAAGCACTTCAAAAAAAGGTAGTTGATACTTTATGCTGGAATGCAATTCATCTCATTGATTAATTCTTGTGCATTCCCTTAAGTTTCTGAATAATCCATAACAACACCTAGAACAACTTAATTGATAAATCTAGAGGAAGCTTGCAACTTGGAAGTGTGTCTACTTAGTCAAGTAGGAAAATCAAAAGCTCCCTCTAGATAATCCTAGTGTATTTGTTTTCCCTCTTCAAATTCCCTAGTTCTTGGATAAAAAATAGACTATATCCAAAGAAGGTTTATTTGGTCAAGAACAAAGGATAAGCAAAGAATGTCACTAATTTCTTGGAACTATGTTTCCCTCTTGAAGAGTCATGGGACGTTGGGGTTGCATAAAATTAAGGAAATGAACAAATCCCTCATAGCTAAGATAAAATGGAATATTATGGAAACTAATGATAAATGTGTAAAATCAAGAAGGTTAAATACTTGAGCAATCAAATTGGCTTATCTTTTACTTCATTTCTTAGTCTCCCTGCTAGATCAGTGATTTGGAGTAATACTATAAAGACTAAATAGCTAGTAATAAAATGCCTAAGATGGAAGATGGGTGATGGGGTTCTTATATAATTATGGGAGGATCATTAGATTTCCTAGGATCTCCTTGATCTGTCTCTTCCTTGTGCTTGTATCGAAAAACTCTAAAAAATTGGAAGGCACATTATGCATTATTAGAACTATGACATGCAAGTTGCTTTATGGAAAATTTTAAAAAACATGATGTGTATCATAAATAGATATTCTTTGGAAGATCTAATCTCCAAATTAGTCTCTAAAATTTGGTTCTTATATACAACACAACGTATGGATTTTTATATGGATCAACTTATATAAAATCATCATGTTGGTGTTTCTAGCTGATTGTCCAAGTTTCTCTAAGGATTAGCCAAGTCTTGTCTTTGAGAACTCTAGATCAGTGGCCAATGAACAAGAGACAGATTTACAATTATTTTCCTTTGCACTTTAGGCTCTACAAAACCAAGGTGGGTTTCCCTTTGCATATCATTTTTAAGTCACAACAGTGTGTTAAATGATTCCAAAACAAATAACAATTTCACACAGACAATTTGGGGATGAACTTTATTGGATGAATCTTCTTCAAAACCATTTATAACCATGTATTTCAATAATGTGAAAAAGAGCATAAATAAATAAACTAAAATAAAAGATAATTTTCTAATTTTATGTTGATCCTGCCTAGGTTTTGATCTTGTGAACTAATCAAATTGGTGTCTTATCCATTACAAATTCATACGAAATAACTTTTCTTGACAGCAAGCTAGAATCCTAATTCAATGGTTTTTTATAATCTTATTTCTTTACAATAAGAAGACCTAATAATGGAAAACATCGTTAATCTTCTTCAAAATCCTTATCATAACCATAATATCTTCAATCATTCAACTAATAGAAAATTTAATCTATTACTTGAATAGAATCCATCAATAAAACATCCATTGCAACAAATGTGCAATGAGAACCTTGATCATATTTGATTATTAAGATTCAAAAGATATTGCTTTACAATAAGGAGACATTAACAATGGGACATGTATTCATATGAGCAACAAAATTGAATTTTTTGTTGTTATCATAGAGACTCGCTTAAAATCTAGAGACTCGAGTCCTAGAATAAGGCTCAAAATTCCATTTTATAGAAGTAAGGGAGCAACACACTAAAAGCCTTATTCCACTGCTTATAGTACAAAAAGACAAAAATAGGTGGTACCACTTTCAAATCAGACTAAACATTTAAAACATGAGAAAGAGACCACTACTATAGATGTTAAATTATGTTGAGAACATTTATAACTCTGAATAGATTTGATTTAATCAAAACTAACTTTTGGAGTTGACATAGAAAATCTAATATTCATATTCTAACATTTTGATCTTTTATTTATGCTTAAAGTTAATAACTGATTGAAATGCAACTTAAATCTCTGCACTTCTCATCTCCATGTTTATGTTATGCTTTGATGAAAATATGTCATCTGAGTGGTATAAATTGGTTTACCATAAATATGTGATCCATATAATCATAACCCATTAATACCTACACCATGTCAGTTAAATATCTAGCTCTAGTATTTGACAAAAATAATCTAGTATTTCTCCCTTCTCATCCAAAATAGGAGGCATCTGAAACTCCTCAATGCCCTCAAAAATATCTAGCTCCCTCTTCATGAGTGCTTGGAATTTATTGTGGTGGTAAATGATACTATTTAGAGAATCAACCTTGAAAATCATTTCAAACACCAAATTGTAATCAAAATTGGAGTACTCTACAATAATCTTCAATAATGAAACTCCTAGAGCCCAACTGACCTGAAAACATTTCAACCTAACCCTTGTCTTGGCATGATTAGTGAATGAATCTTTCATAATATTGTAGTTATTCTATACCTTATCAACATGGCTCAAAATACTAGATAATTTGTGGCCCAACATGATGTCAACTAGGTTTAAAATCTTTTTGGCTCCTTCATCCTTTTCCTTTCTTTCTTCCTCACTCTTCTTGAGTTTTTGTCTCAAATTCTTAACCTCAAGGGTTAATGGTGCCTTATCATGTGACTCTTTATCCTCAATTGCATCTTGTAGAGGTGTTAGTAATCCTATAAACAAATTTATTTTCCCTTGCATCTTTAAATTTATGGCATTAACCTTTGCCAAATTTGCTTCTCTAAGTTTTTGCATTGTTGCTTCTGTAAATAATTTTATGTTTATAATGAGGGTGGTTGGAGGGCACTTGTATCCCCTAATGTCTTGACTATCTAATTTCCAGTGAGTTCATTTGCATCGTTGATTACCTAGGGTTTATTGGTCTCTAGAAAAATTGACCAAATTGCCAAGGTCTCATGCCTTGGATTAAATCCAAATGCAAAATATAGAGCATCAAGTTTCTCTTTTGATTGTAGCACATGGTAATTTCCCTCTTGTCTTTAATAGTATCAAATTCAATTGAATATGATATATCCCACCCGTCCATCAATAAACAACCCCCACTCCTTACTAGCTCCCTACCCCTCTCAGGTGTCATGGCAACCATTTTTGCATCTACCTTTTTCCAAAGTTGAGCTATGAGATCCTTCTCGCTTTCTTCTATGAGTTTCTCCCCTTTCAACCTTTTTTTGTAACTCTTCCCCTTTATTTATAAGGAAGAAACCCTTAAATTCCTTGGTGGTGATGACTTTGTCATATTTCATGAATTTAGAACAAGTCATGGCTCTTACATCATCCATCACTTGCTCCCTAGTCTCAAAATTAATGAGCAACCTATCATCTAAGGATCTTTCCACCAAAATTCATGAAGATGGCCTCACAATTTGTCTCATTTCTGACTCTTCAAGAAAATCTTCATCGCCTATAGGATAATCCACAAGGGATTCCACTCTAGATCTATCAATTGTAAGGGGTGATTTTTTGTGGACTCTATGGTACCTCCTTTTAAGAATATGGTCGAGAACATCCACGGGTGGTATAGGCACATTGGAAAGCATGTTTTTGGTATTGTCCAACATTGTCATAATCCTGGTGACAAGATGTTCAATCTTTGGGTATGCACCTTTGTAAGAGGGTTCCTCTTTCTTCCTATTTCCTTTTACAATTTGAATCCTCACACATTGTTCCCTTCTTTTTGTGGCCTTCACTTTTGTTGAGAAATTTCTAATCAAATCCTCAATATTGTGATCCTCATGTAAAAATGCATCCAATTTGAAATTAATCCTAACATTGTGGATAAAATGCTCAAGATCACACCTTTTGGCCTTATCCACCTTCATTCTATATGGTTCAATAATAGCTCCAATCCTTCCCTAGTTATAAACTGAAAGTCTAAGAATAAAATTGTGGAAGGGATTATGGCATGCTTCTTATAGTTTCTAAAATGAGTCTTATCAAATTCATTTAACTATCATATGATCTCCAAAAAAGCAATTTTATCTAGGACACTTCTTGGTAGCACAAGGTGGTGTGATAGGGGAGCCATAAACCTTGATCATTGTTGCATCTGAGTAAAAGAACCAATCACCCCAGTTTGATTGGTTTCAGCTTCTGGGTAAAGATCCTTAGGCCTCAGGAATCTCCTTACTTCTTCTGAGAGCCTCCAATCTACATATCGGCCTAAATTCCTTAAGACTTCTCTGAAAAAATATTCTTCAAAGACTAGATAATTTGACTTATCACAATCCTTTTCCCATAGATAGGTCCATTCTTGCACTGCAATGAGGCCTTATCTACATGTGGTGGGACCAAATATTATTCTTACTAAAAATATGATATGGCAAAGCAAAGAATACCTCTTAAATTGAACAATATGATTATCCTTTTTAAGTGAGCTCAAGGCTTTATGAATTTCCTTTGCAACATAGCCTACATAATCATATGGCTTATTGGTGTCCCTACTCTAAATTTCTACAGCTAACACCATTAAATTTACTGGCATCTGGGGTTTGCAATCTATGCCCAATATTTGGTAGAGATGAAAATATTTTTTTATAAAGTAATCTTCAAACATATTATAGTTGAACGGCTCTAACTCCCCATTGGAAAACCTCTATATTTCTTTTTTTGGCCCTCTAGGCTTGAAGCTTGGAAACCACTTAACCCTATAACTATCCTTTTGCCTCTGATATTCTTTGGCCAATGCCCCAAAATCTATTTACAATTGAGCATTAGGGTCCAAATTGAGTACTTTATACATATAGGATTTTTTCAAATTCATTAAAAATTCTCCATCTACAGTGTACAAATCCCTTTTCTCTACATTGTATGCTTGTGCAATTCCTCTGAAAAGGTCTACATTTATCAACACATTGGGTACCGCCAATATCCTAACCCTGAATCTCCAAATATTGCAAATGGCTTTGTAAGCCAATTTTTTTCTGGAAGAAAGCTTATAAAGATCATATCCCTAGATTGGAATGATAGGGTATCTGGGATTCCCATTTTGTCAATAATTTGGTCTATAGGAATCCCTTAACCTTGTGACATTTTGGGCCTCTTGGATGATCCAAGAAAATGAGCCATGATGTCATCATCAAGGCCTCTCTTCACACCCCTCAAATTTTTGGCCATGGCTTCTTGTTTTAGGGTTTCAATTTATACAAGGTAGGGCTTAGAACTTTAAACTTCTCAAAAGAATTATTTAAAATTTTGAACAATTTGTCACCCTCCCCAAAGCCCTAATTTACTTTCTATTTCTAGAAAACTAGAAAAATCCCTTTTTTACACCAAAATGCAACAAAGAAGGTTTGAATTTTAACTTACGACTTTAAGCTTGATGTAAACCCTAGAAATGTCGTAGAAAACCTTCATTTGCTTGGAAATATGCAACAAATTCTCTCTAAAACCTTTGTTTTATGCTTTGAATGATACAAATGCATGTAATTTTACCAATACAATCAAAAACTTGGTAGATACAGATCAAATCCACCATTAATGTCTTTGCATGCTTGAGGGCACGACCAGTGGTAGTTCTTCATTTTTGAATTTAGATTATCAATTTGATGAAGATCAATGGTAGTCACGGACATTTGAAATACTTTCCGCAAAGAGAAAGGCCTTTTCTTCTTTTATTTTGATTTTTGATGTGGAACATGTATCAACATTTTGAGGACTCATTGGAAACAAGATGGATACTTTGTGAGATTTCCCAACAAGATTTTCTTATGTGAAACAACAAGAATGAGAAGTGATGAAAAACACAACATGATTTTGGGAGTTGAGGGAAATAAAGACTCAACTTAAAACTACCCCATGAAGGTTTAAGATAGCAGGAAAAGGAAAGAAATGCTCATGGAAAAAATGACTTGGTGACAGCTCAGCTTAAACCAAATGAAAGACACTTTTTGAGGACTCGCAAGAAGAAATTGTCGAGATTAAAATATTTTGTGAAGGTTATAGTTAACCCAATTCAATAAAATTTCAACACTTGGCGTTGACTTGGACAAATGTGGGATCACTCGGTGGGCTCATCTTCGAATAACTTGAAATCTTTTTAAAAGAACATGCACAAATGAACAACTCAAGTTACTAGAAAAAAGAGGCTAATAACACATGGTTTGAAAGACATTGTAGGATAATTTAACACACTGAGAACCTAAAGAGTAGGTTACCAACCAAAAATAACCAAAGGAAAAAATATATACGACTTGATTGGCAAACAATCCATACATTTCAACAACGAGGGGAAGTAGAAAGTTGTTTCACAAGTTCAGAGGGAGACAATAATAAAATTAGAAACACTCAATAAAATTGAAGGAAATGTGTGAAATAATGTCATGTTTCAAGTGGGACCTAGTGAGGCACAAAGGTTAAGTAGTACTTAAAAGAACATAAGAAGAATGAGTTGCATTGGTGCTTGGGAAAATGGGGATGGTTATAAAATGAAGTAGAGGCCTTGGAGAGATAACTTAAGGGACCAAGGGATCGAGGTAAGCATTCGGTGCAAGAATATAATAAAATTCTAAGGGCTCGGTGAGGATTTAGGGTTTTTTCACAATCCTAAAGAAAATTTTAAAGAAGGAAATTTAGAAAATTTCAAAGGATTCAGATAATTCGGAGAGGTAAAAATTTGACAAGCACCACCACATCCATTGAAAACATTTCATCACA
The DNA here is from genome assembly GCA_007115665.2 of Sequoiadendron giganteum. Classification (NCBI taxonomy): domain Eukaryota; kingdom Viridiplantae; phylum Streptophyta; class Pinopsida; order Cupressales; family Cupressaceae; genus Sequoiadendron; species Sequoiadendron giganteum. The sequence goes on from CM021100.1 coordinate 641,583,554, forward strand.
ATTGTCCAATGGTAGTTGAGATAAAGAAAATATCATTTGTGAAAAATCGAGGATACTCAATGCAAGATAAAAGAAAGTGTTCTTAGAAACAAAATCTTCTCTTTCACATCATATGAATGGGTGAATTCAAATAAAATGGAAGAATCGTCAAACCTAAGTTGAAAATAAGCTTCATCATGTAGAAGATATTTTTTAAAAAGAAGCCCAAATAAATTACTCACTCGGAAAAAAGAATCTTTGTACTATTGTATGTAGTTATCCTCCAAATCCAACTAAGCATGCATTTCACTTTGATATGTCCATTTTACTCTACAATGAATATAAAATTCATCTTGAATTTTTGAATTTTTATCTATGCTTCAACAAATTTATATAGGGATTCCATAGCTCCTAAAAATGTAATATTTGTCATGAAACCTAGGATTTGAAAGAAATATTTTTTTCAATAATCTCATTTTATTCCAAAAATTTCAAAGGAAGATAATGTAGAAAATTAAATTCAAATATTTGTATCCGCTTGAAAAAAATCCACTTTTTTTTCCTCAATCAAATTGCAAGACATGATTTTTCTCAAAAATTGTAGGCTAATTTTTTTAAGAGATCTAGACCACAAAGCCAATTTCAAATCATTGTATGTCCCTTGACAATAATCTAAATATTTATTTTGACCACCTTTTGAAAAATTCTTGAATTACTCTTTCCAATGAATCCAAATTTATCTTGTTTTCATTCTTATGTGAGACACGCTACCCTCTACAAAATAATTCATCCCTAAATAGAAAAAATTGGCATATTTTTTCCTTTTCCCTAAAATGAGCTATGATACCAAATGTTAAGAACCTCAATAGAAAATATAGAAATATCCAATATATTCAAAAATAGTCAAACCCTTCAAGTAGGGAAAAACCATGCAATAGCCACTTCAAGGGGGCAACCTCCTAATTCCACTTCATAGGAGAAATCCTTCCAAAAAAGCATAAAATCCAATAACAATTTCCAAGATACTTTTCACTTGGGAAGTCATTGCAATATAAAGAGTCTTGCTAAAGACAGTTGCAGTCCCAAGCATGTGGGATAAATATATTTTCTAACTAGTATGATGACTTAAAAGTATATGCATCTGTGACTTTAATTAATATTGCCTTATTATCACATCACTACGTACATAGTACAACCCAAAAATTCTCTCATCTACCAGTGAAAATTCTAAGATATCTCATACTATCTTGAAAGAACCATAAGCATGAAACAAATTGGCCAATGTTTGGAAATAATTATGTACACTTACTTGATGATAAAATTTTTAATTAAGCTCCTTGGAAACACACTACAAGCTAAAACAACATATGCAAATGCCAATTACATGCAGATTTTTTGAATGATTTATTCATATAATGTTGGAAATATTATTGTCATTGATGTCAAAGAGTGAACATGGTCACTGTCCTCATATTACTACTTTGAAAGGAGGATCAATTCAGAAGTTGTATGCAAAGAAAAATTAAATAAAAATGGGAAATATTTATTGCATTTAAAGTCAAAATTTTATCCTAATTGGGTTGACCCATATTGAATCATATTGGCACCCAATTTATGACACACACTTGGGTAATTTTCCCAACATTTATGTGGGTCGAACACACATCAAATGTCTTCCTCTTTCAAAGAAATTAAAATTAAAATTATTTTTATTTGGGCCCACCCCTCTTGGATGGATTGCCCACTTTGGGAGAGTCTCCTCTCTTGGGTAAAGAGGTATTTGATGAGGTATAAAAGAACATAAGTTGGAGATGTGATAAAAAATAATTTAATGCAATATATTTCATATACTAGCATACTTATGAGCATATCTAAAGGAATTATAATCATACTTTATGAGCAAATTTAAAGAATATTTATGAGTACATTTAAAGGATATTTTTTAGCATATTTAAATTAGATCTACAAGCATGTTTTATGAAGGAATTTAACATCATTATCATGCTTTGAAGAAGCAATATTCAAGAAAATGAAAGTTGTGTTCCTTTGGAGTTTGGTGTCTCTTGCTAAGTTGGTGCTTAGTGGTGGGATTGGTGTCTCCAGTAAGATGGTTCCTATAAACTTTTGTAAAGAGAATTTTATTGTTGATTGGATTTGGATAGTAGATCCAAGCAATATTTTCTTTGTGGTTTTCTCTTGAAAGGGTATCCACGTAAATCTTGAGTCTCTTAGTTGGAAGATCTTATGTGATTTTTATTTTTATGGTTGTTGGTTTTTAAATAAGTAAATTTTATCTTATAATAATTCACCCCCCTCTCAATATAAGTGTGTGTGCTCATCAATTGATATCAGAGTGGGTTTCTTCAAGAATAGTCTAACTGTAGAAGGTAGATCTCAAAATCACACATGGCAAGCCTAGAAGGTTTCTCTTCAAATAAAGCCACATTGTTCGACAAAATAAACAATGCATTCTTGAGTATAAGGATGTAGACTTATCTAATGCTGAATGGATATGTATCTCCATCAACCCCACCAATGGATCCTATTGAAAATAAGGCTAATGAAAGTAATGCAAAAGCAATTAATATCATTTTATGTGGTCTTTACGAATCACATTTTGTCTAAATAATGAATTGTGATGAAAAAGGAAATTTGGGAAAAACTTAAGAACATCTATGAAGGCGGCAAAAAAGTTAAGAAGGCCAAGCTCCAAACCCATAGAAAAAAAACTCAAGAGCTTGAAGATGAAAGACAAGGAGAATATTGCAGTCTATCTCCTTCATGTGAAAGAAATTTCAACACCATCTATGGACTTGATGAAAATATTAAAGTCTCTATGATCGTGCAAAAGGTGCTAAGGCATATTCCCTTAAGATTTGATGTAAAAAAATTCACCATTGAATAAATGAAGGATCTAGACAAACTAACTATGGTCGAGTTACATGGGATCCTCATGGCATATGAAATCAGGACTAAAAAGGAGAAGTCATAAAACTGTGAAGCAGCCTCCAAAGCTTCAAAGAAGATGAATAGAGAGCTCAAACCAAGCGATATCTCTAGAAATAAATTTGATGCAAAGGAAGCCCACTTTGTGAGAAATATCAAGAAAGGATCTATAAAATACAAAGGCAAGTTACCCTTCACATGTTTTAATTATGGTTAAATAGGTCATTTTTTTGCTAAGTGTCCATAGGTAGAAGATGATAATTGTGATGATGAAGATGAACATCACATAAAGAAGGAAATAAAATATCATCAATATAAAAATATTTATAAAAAAGGCAAACATGAGAGGAAGAAAAAGTTTCGTAAGCACGAGAAGATCCTTTACTCCAAAGAAGATATTAGCTCATCTGAGGAGAGTGATGAAAGCATCTCTGACAATGATAGAGAAGAAACTCTCTTCATGGAAATAGAAGCAAAGAGTGATGCCTTGGAAGATGGAGACAAAGGAAAAGAGAAGATGGATTCAGAAGAGGAAGAAGTTGTCAAAATAGATGGAGAAGTGGATCTTGAAGAACTCATTTGTGCCTTGAGAAAATCAAGAAGCTTAAGAAAAATAATTCGAAGCAAGATTTGTAACTGTATAAATATGAAGAGGATCGTGATTCAAGATGAAAAGTGTCATAAAGCCTTGAAGAAGCAAAAAAAACTACCATCAGCCTAAAGATTCAACTTGAAGAGGAAAAAAGGATAGAAGAGGAAATGAGACTTTAGCTAAAGACAAAATTAGAAGACTGCTGAAAGATTGAATCTAAAATTGTTTCCTTGAGAAAGAAACTAGAAAAGGAAACTACCCAATTAAACAAAATCATGAAATTTGAAAAGAGAGCTAAAATATTGGAGGACATTATCAATTCTCAAAGGGAACCATTGATCAAGACTAGTCTTGTCTTTAATGAAAATCAGAAGACTACCAAAGAAGATTCAAGTTATAAGGCTACATAATTACCAAAGAGAGCAAATGAAGAAAAGCCTAAAGGCTATGTCGATACACTTAAGAGCTCTATCAATAGTGATAGCACCAAGAAGGAAGGAAGTGATATCCCATAGAAGATGAACATCCCTTACAAGGACAACAAGAACAACTTCATAAGATCATTCCCTATAAGGCAGTCCCATATGACTAGGTTCTAAAACTCCTTTGGTTATTTTTTTTTATGCAAGCAGTTTGGTCATAAAGAAATAGATTGTAGGGTAGGTACAAGAAATGATTTTCGGTTCTTAAAGATAAATTATAATTTATTTTCTCCCTTAATGGATTTCAACATTATGTGTTATAAGTGCAACAATTATGGTTATATAATGTTAAGGTTAGAAAGCAGATATCTAACAAGTTAAATGCAGAGTTGATCAATAAAATAGAGAAATAAAAGACACATAGAAAATTACAGCAAAAACAAGACAACACAGAGAATTTAACGTGGTTCACCCAATCCGGGCTACATCCACAAAACCGCAGCCATCCAATGATTTTATTATCTAGTACAAAACATATTACAATCTCACGAATAATGCCATGCTACCACTCCCCATCCCAATCACTTATAACAAGCTTTTAGAAGCTTCCATAAATTAGGGTTCTACAAAGTCGACTTTTTTCTTTCTCGATGATGAAGCGAAAAAAAAGGTGAAATTTTTTTTCTCCCGACGAGGATACATGAAGAGTGTACAGTATAGCATGATCAGTCATCACATACCAACAATCTCCCATTTGGTGACTAATCAAGCTCCACACCAACACAATATCCCACTTGGAGATTGATCCTGGACAACACCGCTGCACTTATATCTCTCACTGGAAATAAGCACCTTGGACCATGGTGCTCTATTATACTTTTAACCATGAAGACCAACTGAAGCTAAAGAGGAGCTCAGCTTTTCCCTTGTCACTACCTTTGTAAACATATCTATTGGATTTGCATTTGTATAGATCTTTTCCAGCTTTACCTATCCATCCTCCAACATTGACCAAATGAAATGATATCTCAGTTGTATGTGTTTGGTTTTAGAGTGCAAGGCAGAATTCTTTGCAAAATGTATAGCACTCTGGCTATCTATAAATAAGTGATTTTCAGCCTGTTATTTTCCCAACTCTTCCATGAAAAATTGCAGCCATATCATCTCCTTTGATGCCTCTTTTGTAGCAACATACTCTGCCTTTGTGGTGGATAAAGCAACCACTTTTTGTAATCGAGAAATCCAACTCATTGTTGTCCCACCAACTGTAAATACATAACCTATGGTACTCTGCCTAGTATCTGTATCCCTTACAAAATCTAAGTCAACATAGCCTTTTAAATCTGTATTAGAGCCCCCAAAACATAGACATTTATTAGATGTACCTCTCAAGTACCTAAGAATCCATTTTATCACATTCCAATGCTCAACTCTAGGATGACTCATATACCTGCTAACAACTCCTACGGCATGTGCAATATCCGGTCTCGTGCATACCATGGCGTACATTAAACTGCCTACAGCTGAAGCATATGGTACCTTGGACATTTTTCCTTCATCCTCTTGTCTCTTTGGACACATATCCTTAGTCAATTTGACATGAATTGGCAAAGGTGTGCTGACAGCTTTTGCATTCTCCATATGAAATCTCTGCAACACCTTTTCAACATAATCGACCTGAGATAGAAATTTTTTTTTTGTTTTTCCTATCTCTTGTAATCTTCATACCAAGGATTTTTTTTTGCTGCCCCCAAATCCTTCATAGCAAATGAATTTTCTAACTGTTATTTTAACTCCTTTATGTGATCCATGTTAGACCCCGCTACAAGCATATCATCAACATATAAACATAAAATAGTATAGCTATCTTCAACTAACCTCTTAAAGTAAACACAATGGTCTGAATTACACCTGTTGTAGCCTTGCTCAGCCATAAAACTATCAAATTTAATATACCATTACCGAGGTGCTTGTTTCAAGCCATATAAACTTTTCTTGAATTTGCACACTAGTTTCTCCTTACCATTGACCTCAAATCCTTGTGGTTGTTCCATATATATTTCCTATTCCAAATCACCATAGAAAAAGGCAGTTTTAACATCAAGTTGTTCTAAATATAAATCTTCAGCAGTCACAATACTTAAAATAGTACGAATAGAAGTCATTTTAACAACTGGAGAAAATATTTCATCAAAATCAATACCCTTTTTTTGTGCAAGTCTCTTTACAACTAATTTGGCTTTAAATCTTTTCTTACCTCCATCCTCCTCTTTCAGCCTATAAACCCATTTTTTTGGTAAAGCCTTTTTACCTGCATGTAACTTGCATAATTCCCAAGTCTGATTTTTCAGCAAGGAGTCCATTTCTTCTTCCATTCCATGCTCCTAGTAAACCTTGGTATCCACTTGTATAGCTTCATCATAACACTTTGGTTTACCAGCATCAGTTAATAAAATAGAATACAAAGAGTGAGAAAATATTTTTGGAGGTCTACTTATCCTTGAAGATCGTCTAACATTCATTGGAGTTTATGGTATTTGTTGTTGTTGTTGTTGTTGTTGCGGAGCATGAGGTACCACTGAAACATCGTTGTTTGGAGTATCATTCAGCACTACATAATCATTTTCTTTCTTCTCATGTTGTTGCAACTAATCTTTTACAACACTTTCTCATTGAATATGACATCTCTGCTTCTCACAATTTTCTTATTTTCAAAATCCCAAAGCCTATAACCAAATTCATCAATGCCATATCCAACAAATATATATTTCTTTGATTTTGCGTCAAGCTTGGTTCTATTTTCATAATCTACATGTGCAAATGCTTCACAATCGAAAGTTTTGAGAAAAGAATAACTCACCTTCTTACCTGTCCATGCTTCCTCTGGAATACCACAATCCAAAGGATTAGAGGGACCTCTATTAATTAAATAAATAGGAGTGTTTACAACCTCTGCTCACATGTTTAAAGGCAGCCCAGCATGCAATCTCATAGCCTATGCATGCTCCATTATTGTTCTATTAATGTGCTCAGCCACTCCATTTTCTTGTGGAGTCCTTGGAACCATTTTCTACCTATGAATACCATTAGAGAAACAATAATATTCAAACTCTTTGTTGCAATACTCACCACCATTATCAGATCTGGGATATTTTAAATTTTTACTTGTTTCATTCTCAACCAACCTTCTCCATTTTTTAAAAGTTTCAAATACATTAGATTTTTGTTTAAGGAAATAAATCCATACCTTCCTAGTTTCATCATCAATGAATGTAACATAATACTGAGAGCCACTGAGAGAAGATACTTGAGATGGTCCCCATACGTTTGTGTGCACAAGCTCCAATTTCTCATCTTTCTTTTGTTTCTCATCTTTGAGAAAACTAACTCTCTTTTGTTTTCCATACACAGCTTTCACAGAAATCCATATCAACACATTTTAGACCTAGTAAAATATTCTTTGAATGAAGTAATTTCATACCTTTTGCACTCATATGCCCAAGTCTATTATGCCATAGTGTTGATTCAGAATCCACAACAACTATCTATTTTTTTGTCTACTGAACTGCAACAATTGTTCCTGAACATTGATTTTTATCTGCAATAGCTAAAGTAGAAGGAACAGTATGACCTATACAAAGATATAAGGTGTCTACTTTCACACCTTTTGCTACCACTAAGGCACCTTTTGTAACCTTCCAATTTTTATCATTAAATGTAATAGCACAACCTTCATCATCTAGTTCCCCTACTGAAAATAAATTTCTTCTTAACTTTGGAACGTGACTTACCTTATGTAGTAGCCATTGATTCTCATTCTGCAACTTAATATTGATTCTTCCCTTTCCAACAATCTGACAGGGTTCGTTATCTCCCAAATAAACCAGCTCAAAATTCCTTTGGACATAATCAAGAAAATAATTTATATGGGGTGTAACATGAAATGAAGCCTCTAAATCTAACACCCAAGTATCATCAAAATGGTCAAGGGAAAGAATCAAAGCATCCTCATTAAATTTATCACTTACCATATTTTCCTCTTTATTTCCTTCCTTGTTGTCTCCTTTATTTTTCTGAGACCAACAATCTTTCTTTAAATGACCTAGCTTACCACAGTACTAGCAATCCCTCTTGTCTCTAGATTGAGACCTTTTATCCTTTGATTTTCCTTGTGAATTCCCACAACTTCCAAAATTGTTTCCTCTCTCCTTTGTTTTGCCCCTGCTTTCTGCATTCAAAACACTTCCTGATGTGGATGTTCCACCTGAGCTTTTCCTACGAATTTTCTCACTCAAAATAACACCAACAATGTCATCAAATTTCAATGTATTTGAACTAGAAACACAATTGCTAACAATCATTACCAAGCTATTCCAAATTTTAGGCAAAGAACACAAAACCAAAAGATCCCTAACTTCTTCATCAAAGTTTACATTTATATAAGTTAATTGACTGGTAACCGTATTAAACTCATTTAAATGATCAGCAACTAACCCACCTTCTACCATTTTCATATTAAATAAACGCTTCATAAGATATACCTTATTTGAAGCGGAAGGCTTTTCATATAAATTTTCTAGGGTTTCCATCAACTCTTGAGTTGTCTTTGCTTTTGTAATATTGAATACCACTGACTGTGCTAGGCATAAAAGAATATTTCCAAGTGCCTTTCTATCTAAAATATCTCAGTCCTCATCAAACATTGTTGAGGGTTTCTTTGTTTTCCCTTCCAATAGCCACCATAAATCCTTTTGATAGAGGTATTCCTCGAACTGCATCTTCCATAACTGATAGTTCTACCCATTAAACTTCTCAACCTTCACCTTACCCTCATTTGCCATTTCTCCCACTCAATCGTGAGACCTTCCTACATATGATAACCGAACACAACCTTTCTCTGATACCACTTGTTAGGGTTAGAAAGCAGATATCTAACAAGTTAAATGTATATTTGATCAATAAAATAGAGAAATAAAACACACATAAAAAATTATAGCAGAAACAAGACAACACGGAGAATTTAATGTGGTTCACCCAATTTGGGCTACATCCACAAAACTGTATCCATCCAATGATTTTATTATCCAATGCAAAACATATTACAATCTCACAAATAATTCCATGCTACCACTCCCCATCCCAACCGCTTATAACAAGCTTTTAGAAGCTTCCAGAAATTAGGGTTCTACAAAGTCGATTTTTTTCTTTTTCGGTGGCGAGGATACATGAAGAGTGTATAGTATAGAATGATTAGTCGCCACATACCAATATATAACACACTTTTATATAAGTGATTTTGTGGAACCTCCTAGACAAAGCAAGGAGGATACATGTGCCAAGAAAAAGGAGAAACCTACAAAAGTTTGGGAAAAAATAAAGAGCAACAAAAGAAAGAAAAATATTTGCTTCTTCAAACATCCTTACATGCCCAAAATGAAGGAAATCAATGATATATTGATAGTGGATATTCAATCCATATGATAGGGGACAAGAGAAAGTTTTCACTCTTTGAAGGAAGTGAATGGAGGTATGGTAAAACTTGGAGACAATCTACAACAAGGATAACAAGAAAAGGAAGTCTTAGTCTTGACAATGGGAAGACAAGGACATAAAACATCTTATATACTGAAGGTTTGAAGCATAATCTTCTTAGTGTGAGTCAAATTTTTGATCAAGGACATACTCTTACTTTTCATGCTCAAGGTTGTGAGATAAGGAAGGAAAGTATAGGAAAAATTGTTGTTGATGCAAATAGAATAGTAAACAACCTATACATCCTTAGTGAAAATCAAGGGAGAAAAATGCTACATGGGACAAACAGATGAGAGTTGGTTATGGCATAGAAGGATGGGACATATAAAATTTGATAATCTTATAAACATTGACATCAAAAAATCCTTAAGAGATATACCAAAGATTACTAAGCCTTCAAACACTCTTTGTAAGCAATTTCGTCATGGGAAACAAACAATTGCTAGCTTCAATTCAAAGGAACACTCAACAAAAAGCCTTTGGAGCTTTTTCATACAAACCTCTATGGGCCAACAAGGGCACAAAGTTTACAAGGTGAGAGCTATTTTATTCTCCTTATTTATTATTACTCAAGAATGGCATCAGTTACTTTCCTAAAAGAAAAATTTGTAGTATTTGAGAAGTTCAAAGCTTTCAAAGCCTTGGTTGAAAATGAAACTGGGTTAAAGATCAAATGCTTGGGATTAGATCGAGGAGGTGAGTTTACCTCAAATGAATTTGAAGACTTTTGTGAGCATTATGAAATAAAAAGACATTTTCAGCTACAAGGACTCCATGGTAAAATTTATAATTGTAGAAAGAAATAATTGATTGGTGCAAGAGATGGCTAGAACAATGTCAAATGAATCTATGCTACCTAAAAAGCTTTGGAGAGAAGTAGTTAACACAACTATCTGCATTCTAAACAAAGAGAAAATCATACTCAATAATAGAAATCATTGTATGAACAATGGAAGGGAAGACCAATGAAAGTGAAATACTTCAAAGTTTTTGGATGTAAGTGCTACATAAGAAGAGATTATGAGGATTTGGGAAAATTTGACGAAGAAATCTTCCTTGGTTATTCTTCAAGAAGAAAGGCTTATAGATGCTATAATAAAAGGTTGTAAAATATTACAAAAAACACCAATGTAAGAGTGGATGAAGAAAGACATAAAAAGAAGAAATTTCAAGAAACTAATCACCTAGAAGACTCAAATTGTAAGGAAGAAGAATGTGAAGACTTATGCTGCAAGGAAAAAGAAGAATAAGTTGGCAAAAAAGTAGGACGAAGAGATATAAAGACATCATCTAGATTTGTTCAGAAGCATCATTCAAAAAATCCAATTCTTGGTGATAAATATATTGGGATGCAGACTAGAATAATATTAGCAAGTCCATCAAAACGTGTGAATTTCTCCTAACTATCTAAAATAGAGCCTAAGAAAATTACAAAAGCTAGAAACAACAAGCATTGGATCGATGCTATGGAAAAATATTTGAATCAAATAGAGAAGAATGAGACATGGGAACTTGTTCCAAGACCAAAAGATAAGAATGTGATTAGTACCAAGTGGATCTTTAGGAATAAGTTGAATTAAGATGGTCAAGTGGTAAGGAACAAATCAAGGTTAGTTTGTAAAGGTTACCAAAAAAATGGGTTTATAGGCTGAAAGAGGAGGATGGAGGTAAGAAAAGATTTAAAGCCAAATTAGTTGTAAAGGGATTTGCACAAAAAAAGGGTATTGATTTTGATGAAATCTTTTCTCCAGTTGTTAAAATGACTTTTATTCGTACTATTAAAAGTATTGTGGCTACTGAAGATTTTTATTTAGAACAACTTGATGTTAAAACTGTCTTTCTCCATGGTGATTTGGAAGAGGAAATATATATGGAACAACCACAAGGATTTGAGGTCAATGGTAAGGAGAAACTAGTGTGCAAATTCAAGAAAAGTTTGGAACTATGGAAGAATCATACTAATTTGCTCTAAGGATGGGTGAAAATTTGTCTAAGAGGCAACTAAACAAAGGTAGGGGAACGTGTAGATTCTCAATTTGTAGAAATCAACCACTCCAGTTGTTAAAATGACTTCTATTCGTACTATTTTAAGTATTGTGGCTACTAAAGATTTTTATTTAGAACAACTTGATGTTAAAACTGCCTTTCTCCATGGTGATTTGGGAAAGGAAATATATATGGAACAACCACAAGGATTTGAGGTCAATGGTAAGGAGAAACTAGTGTGCAAATTCAAGAAAAGTTTGGAACTATGGAAGAATCATACTGATTTGCTCTAAGGATGGGTGAAAATTTGTCTAAGAGGCAACTAAACAAAAGTAGGGGAACGTGTAGATTCTCAATTTGTAGAAATCAACCACTCCAGTTGTTAAAATGACTTCTATTCGTACTATTTTAAGTATTGTGGCTGCTAAAGATTTTTATTTAGAACAACTTGATGTTAAAACTGTCTTTCTCCATGGTGATTTGGAAGAGGAAATATATATGGAACAACCACAAGGATTTGAGGTCAATGGTAAGGAGAAACTAGTGTGCAAATTCAAGAAAAGTTTGGAACTATGGAAGAATCATATTGATTTTCTCTAAGGATGGGTGAAAATTTGTCTAAGAGGCAACTAAACAAAGGTAGGGGAACGTGTAGATTCTCAATTTGTAGAAATCAACCACTCCAGTTGTTAAAATGACTTCTATTCGTACTATTTTAATTATTGTGGCTGCTAAATATTTTTATTTAGAACAACTTGATGTTAAAACTGCATTTCTCCATGGTGATTTGGAAGAGGAAATATATATGGAACAACCACAAGGATTTGAGGTCAATGGTAAGGAGAAACTAGTGTGCAAATTCAAGAAAAGTTTGGAACTATGGAAGAATCATACTAATTTTCTCTAAGGATGGGTGAAAATTTGTCTAAGAGGCAACTAAACAAAGGTAGGGGAACGTGTAGATTCTCAATTTGTAGAAATCAACCACTCCAATTGTTAAAATGACTTCTATTCGTACTATTTTAAGTATTGTGGTTGCTGAAGATTTTTATTTAGAACAACTTGATGTTAAAACTGCCTTTCTCCATGGTGATTTGGAAGAGGAAATATATATGGAACAACCACAAGGATTTGAGGTCAATGGTAAGGAGAAACTAGTGTGCAAATTCAAGAAAAGTTTGGAACTATGGAAGAATCATACTGATTTTCTCTAAGGATGGACGAAAATTTGTCTAAGAGGCAACTAAACAAAGGTAGGGGAATGTGTAGATTCTCAATCTCGCAAATAATGCCATGCAACCACTCCCCATCCCAACTGCTTATAACAAGCTTTTAGAAGCTTCCATAAATTAGGGTTCTACAAAGTCGGTTTTTTTCTTTTTCGGTGGCGAGGATACATGAAGAGTGTATAGTATAGCATGATCAGTCGCCACATACCAATATATAACACACTTTTATAGAAGTGATTTTGTGGAACCTCCTAGACAAAGCAAGGAGGATACATGTGTCGAGAAAAAGGAGAAACCTACAAAAGTTTGGTTAGTTTGTAAAGGTTCCAGAAATAATGCCATGCTACCACTCCCCATTGCAAATAATGCCATGCTACCACTCCCCATTGCAAATAATGCCATGCTACCACTCCCCATCTCAATTTGTAAAGGGATTTGCACAAAAAAAGGGTATTGATTTTGATGAAATCTTTTCTCCAGTTGTTAAATTGACTTCTAGTCGTACTATTTTAAGTATTGTGGCTGCTGAAGATTTTTATTAGAACAACTTGATGTTAAAACTGCCTTTCTCCATGACGATTTGGAAGAGGAAATATATATGGAACAACCAAAAGGATTTGAGGTCAATGGTAAGGAGAAACTAGTGTGTAAATTCAAGAAAATTTTGGAACTATGGAAGAATCATACTCCTTTCAAAGCTATCCATCTACCTCACTTCTTGTAATTACAAAACAAAGATCCCATTCCAAATCTCTAACACCTTTTTATCATTTTCCTATTCTAAGAGTTTCATTTTTCCAAGATCCCCTATTGCAACCAATTTATCCACATGGGGGGCATGATTATCAAGAGAAGTGCCATAGAAATTTTGTTAATAATTATTCTAATCTTGTTTGGATCTATTTTGTTAATGGGGCCAAGTGGGGAGATTTCTCTTCAATAGAAATAAATGTGGATGGGGCTTGCAAAGGTAATTGAACTCCAATTTGGGTTGGTTCTATAATAAAAAAATGACAAAGGTAATCTCCTTTGAGTTGTATCTAAGATACTCCACCCATCCACACATAATGAGGCTGAGTTAGATGACTTATTTGAGGGGATAAGATTGTGCCAACATATCATTAAAGTTGTGGGTATTGAAGGAAAACCCCAAATTCTAATTAATTTTTCTCTTTTAGAAGATCACCAATTATAGGCTTAGCTCAAAGTTACAAAAAAATATTGTTATTTTTGGATTGTATGAGGCCCTTCTTGATTATAAAAATATGCAAAGAGGCCAATATATCTATATAATTTATAGAAAACCATAAGGTAGATCATATTGAAAATATAATAATTTAGAATGACACTGAGGCATGGACCAACATTCTTGAAACTATATAAAGAGAATAATATGCATAGGTGTAACACATGATCCAAAACATACATGATCTATCAAAGTGATATGTGTAAGTAAGTGAAATATTTTTTTGGATCAATCAAAGTGATATATGTAAATCATTGTTTTCAATGTGAAAACATATTCATATTTATATGCTATATTTTTCAACCAACCAAAAAAATTATGAAATAGACTTTACTTCATTACCTAGACCAATTATAGAGTTAAACACTATTGTATAATTGGTGTTTCATCTATCAACTTTGCACTATCTAAAGTATATTTCATCTATTCTCATGCACTACGCCTATTTAAATACATGCTCCTACACCATCATGCTCAAATTTCCATGTCTAACCTCAAATAAGTTCCATATATATTGAACACCACTCTTTTTATGCATCCTAATTAGCCAATAAAATATATGTGAATTTTAAACTTCCGATGCACAATTATTTGACTATATGTAATATGCTAACCAAATATGATGCTCCTACTACTTCCATATAAAATCTAAAATTAACCTTGCACAACTCTCTAGAATAAGTGCATGATCATCACTAGTTTAAAATGATACCACTTCAAGGTCCTTCTATCTTCCTTTGTATTTTTGGTTGGATTAATGAATGTTATATACATAAATATTTCAATTTGAGTGGAGTTATAGTATTGTGATTCAATTTCTTAACTTACATGAAGTTTTACATTTTCCCTTTTTTCCTCCAAATTCTTCTTGAATCCATACCTTGAATAAATGTTTCATGATCTAATTAAATTGGAAAAGATGATATATCTTCATCTATGGAGTTCAATTTCTTAGTTTCATGAAGTTGTATCATTTATTATCTTTTCTTTGAATTCTCAACTTCACACTCTTTTGATATTTGGGTCTTTGATTATTTTCTTGGCGTTATGTTAAATTCTATACCAATCAAATACAATTATTCCAAATAATCAAAACAATTATTTTCAATTATCAAAAACAAATAGAAAACATGGAATCAATTATTCAAATTATTAATTTAATATAGTATAACAAGAAAGTTAGATTAGAAACCAACTTTGGTATATCAAAAATTAATGAAAATTATGGTTAAGACATGGTGATTAGATGATGAATAAGACATACAAATTGTACTCTATTAATTCTAGGATAAATCATGAAACCTCAAGAAAATAAAAATCTATGACATAATGAAAGCCACCAACACACCACCACAAGATCTAGGAAAAAATCTCAATAAACACATACCTCAAAACATTTTTTGTGGCCCCATGAGCTTAAAGTTTAGTATTAGTGGTGTCATTTTCAAGTAGAAAGATATGATGATAGCTATATTATTAAGTATATTATGGAAAATAAAGTTGTTACATGAAATTCATTGATTAGCTCGTCAATCATAGGATTGGGAAACATATCCTTGGTTGTGAGTTTTTTTATATATAAAAATATACTCTTAAACAATATGAACCATCCTTTATATTAAATAAAGAGTACATGGGAAGAGTGTGGACCACACTAGGTTGAATGACCCCCACCTAAAGAAGGTTGTGCACTATTGTTTAGTCTCAAGGTATTTTGCACAAAAACATATCAAGGTACTCAAATATTATTTGGTGTACTAATTGGAATCAACTAAAGTTCATGATCTTATGAAAATTTTGAGGTGATAATATATGGGAATCTATAAACATTGAGATATTTTTGGTTATCACTTCATGTAATTTTGATGAGTCAATGTAACAAATTTAGATAATAACTTGGTAAGTTGTTACCCAATGATACCTTATTTAATAAATTCTCTATGTTACCCTTGATGATACCTTATTTAGGTAATAACTTGGTAAGTTGTTACCCAATAATACCTTATGTGATCTAATGAGGTGTGTGGAACCTAATTTCACCCCTATGAGAGTGTACTTGTGGGAACTAGTAGTAAATTGAATCCACATTTTAAAGAATTTGTAAATGATGGTCTCAAGTTTATGTAACTATTATTATCCCAAAACCATGCCATAGCTTCCTAGTGGGAGACCAAACATATTAGGTTACAAAATATAGTTCTCTACAAATATTTAGAAACTTCCTATGTTTCTCCATGCACGCTAGTATGCCCTTATTAGCTATCATTACATAGGAAGTATAAAACATCACAATTATAGGATAATCCTTTCACTTGGTTACTAACCATCTCTTCATGGATTAGTATCTTGACACCTAGTGAGTGGAGACTCAGATTAGTGTGCTTGGTATGTGACATGATGTCATATGATATGCAATATTAGTTAAGTGATAATTCTTGAGGCATTATTCATGTTGCGCATGATATGTAATATTAGTTAAGTGATAGTTCTTGAGGCATTAATTGGATAGTGTTATGCTATAAATTTATCCTCAACTAATCTATCTAACTTGAGCTCAATTATTTGAATGTGGTAGGCATACAATTTAAAATTTAGCATAAATTTCATATTCTACACCACTAATAATTTATTTTTTTATAAAATTTTCATCAAGACTTGGTGATATTCTTGTCACATTATATTGAAAACCCATATTTCACCTGGAATAAGATCATTTGTATGGAATATTAGGCATCATAGATGAAGAAAATGTGTTTTTTTTTGTTACTCTTCTACCATGGGTATCTTTAAGTTTTTTGATCTTTCCTCCTACTAACATTGGGAGGCCTGTGGTGTTGGGTGTTGTGGCTTCCGCGGATGACTGCGCGTGTCCGGTTGGGGTGGTTGGGGATGTCGTCGGTTCCCGTGGTGTTCCTCACTTTGCCTCCTCCCTGCGCCCTGCTCTGTTTCACCGAGCTTTGGTTCTGGACTCTTCGGCGCCCTTGACTGCCTCTGCACCTTGTGATGCCCCCGGTGTCTCTGTTCCTTCCCTGTCCTTGGCACTGGTGCTTGGTGTTGACGGGATTGGGGGCTCTGCTCTTGCCTCTCGTCCTCCTTCTGCTGGGTGTCCTGCGGGGAAGGTAAATACTGCTACTCGGGTGGGTGCGACTGGTGATGATGGGTTTGGGGGCTCTGCTCCTACCTCTCGTCCTCCTGCTCCTGTGGGGAAGGTAAATTCTTTTGCTGATACTGCTCAGGTGGTTGCTCAACCCCCTTCTCATAGACCTCTTCTTTGTGCTTAGGACTCTCCTATGGTAGTGTGTGGGTCGGAGATTGTTGAAAATGAAGAGTATTACTCGAAAACAGGGGTGGTCTGCAGATTCAATGGCCTGTGACCATCCCTCCCGGATCTCCACAATTGGGTTGCGGCTTCTTGGAAGCCCTTGGTTGCTGGGGAAATCGAACTCTACCCTAGCGCTAGGGGCTTCTTCATTGCAACCTTTGGCTCCCCGATTGAACGTGACTGTGTTCTGGACAGAGGGTGGATGTGGGGTATTCACTCTCTAACCATAAGGCCTTGGTCTCGTTCTTTCAACCCACTCACAGAGCAGTTGAACACCAGACCTATCTGGGTCCGTCTGTCGAACCTTCCTCTGCAGTTTTGGGAGGAATCATGCTTTGAGGCCATTGGCAATTCCATTGGTCGTTTCCTAATGGTGGATTCAACAACCAGGGAGTTTGGGCATACTACAGTCGCACGGATGCTAGTTGATCTTGACTTCTCCAAGCCTCTCCATGGGGATGTTGTTTTGTTGGTGGAGGACAGACCGTGGAAGCAGCTACTTGACTATGAGGGTCTCCCCTTTCGGTGTCGGAGGTGTTTTTCGATGGGTCATCTGGCCTCTGCTTGTCCTCTTGCCCATCGCAAGGGCGCTGCGACTTGGTGGAAGGATGCTCTCTTGGATCACCTCACGATGGGCTCTCCTTCGGTTGCTTCTTCGTTGGGGGTTGTTGAACTTACTTCTGATCCTCCATCAGACTTACCTTCAGTGGATCCTCTTTTGGAGCGTTCTGGTGACGCTGGTATGACTGTGCCTGTCCTGTCCGCTGACGCTGGTAATTCTGTGTTGGTCTGTTCTGCTGACGCTGTTGTCTCTGTCTGCCCTCTATCTGATGCCTCTGTTGTCCCTCTGGATGTTTCGTGCTTGGGTGCTCCGCCTCCCTTGCTTGGTGGTTCTCCTGTGGTGCCTAGGGTGGATCTACTCCTTTCCCCGGTGGTTCTTAACTCCGAGCCTCCTTGATCGGTTGTCCTTCCGAAGAAGAAGGCCCCTGTTGCTACTTCTTGGCCCCAAACTCGTAGTGCCAGCCTCGACCCCTATGTTTCTGGGTTTGTTTAATTTCTTTGGGTTTCTACAACTGTCTGTCAGCTGTTGCTGGTTCTTCCTCTAGTTCAAGGTTCTTCTTGAATTGTTTTTTTTGGCCTTTGAGCCCTGTGTAAAGGGTACAACACCCTGTAAATGCTACTTAACTTTTCAAAAACATTGTCTAATTTTGTCTCAACTCTTGTGTTGACATTGAGGTTTTCAGTTAATAATTGAGTTCCATATTTGTAAATTTTTCTTAATATAAGAACATATAAATTGTTATGCCTGTGCAAAAATGTGGGTTTTGAAATGAGTGTATGGATACCCATCAAAGCATTTAAATTAAACAACAAATGCAATTAACAACTATAAGTCGATAACTATGTAAACGGATTTGTTGAAAATGCTTTAGAAACTTTCAAGCAAATGCAATTCATGTTGTAAAGCCAAATTCCACAACTTTTGCCCTGTTTGGGCCAAAATGGTAGCTTTGGAACAATGCAACCAACCTGGGAGGACGCCTTGGAAGGTGATGGAGGTTGCTCGAAGGTGGGTTCGCTTCTTCACATGCTCTGCACTATTCGAGTTCGCCGCACTCTGTCTCTGTTCATTGCACTTTGTCTCTGTTCACCGCACTCTGTCTCTATTTATCGTGAAAATGACAGACTTTTTTTTTAAATCCCTAATAAGGGGGTTCGACCGAACCCTATTTCGCTCGAACCCTCTTATTTTAATATTTGCGCTCATATACGAGGTGGGTTCGACCGAACCCCTTCATTTTGTGTAGACACAAAAAATGAGTTTTCCCTTCCTCCACAAAAGTGTAAACCACTTATGTGGGATCACCCTTAATGATTATTCTAATCTTATTTGGATCTATTTTTTAAAGAATAAAAAATCGAACTCTAGAATATTTTATTGATTTTTATGTTTTTCTTAAAAGAGAATTTGAATGTCAACTTGGGATTCTTAGAACTAAGAATAGAGCCAAAAATGTTGACAATACATTCTAAATAAGTTGTGGCATTAAACATGAAAGAACTTTCTTATTTAAAAAGGAGTGGCATTAAGCATAAAATAACTCTCTTATAATTGAGCAAAATGGAGTAGCAACAAAAAGAATAGGGCAAGGCAATTATAGAAATGTCTAGGTGCATGTTGCATACTAAAAATGTGTATCAAGTTTTGGGTGGAAGTTTTGCATTTTGTTGTTCTTTAATTACTAGGGCATTTACTAAAGGTATAAGGAATAGTCAAGTGGAAACCCAGATGCTAAACATTTACATGTGTCTGACTCTCTTACCCTTGTGTATGCTCCAAAAGAAAAAGAACCAAACATGAATCTAAATCTCTCACTTTTTTTTTTTTTACTTAATAAGACCTCCCTACCAAAGATTTAAGGAATATCACTCATGAAAAAATAAACATTTGCATATTGTTATACTCTTATGTATGTTTGTAAGGAAAAAACAACCAAAGGATTTAAATCTATTCCACATATTTTTGTTAGGTATGATGAACATTTTAAAGCATATAATATACAACCCATAAACTAAGAATATTAGTATTAAAAGAGATGTAGACATTGTTGAAAATAGAATTCATGATTATTCTAAAATTGTATGAACACTATTGAAAATAATAATCTTAGTAAAATATAATATCAAAATTGATGCTGAGTGAAAATAGATTCCAGTAAATGAGAGAAGTACACATTTGTAGTACTATTGATTCACATCAAGTATATAAACATATTGTTTAATAAGATTGAAATTTAATCAAAAGGATAATAAATATTTGAATTAAAATACTCCAATTAAAACTTAAAAGAAACAACTATTACAACTAAACATATTAAAATTCTTTTAAGATTGATGGTCCTCGTTCTCATCATAAAAAAAAATAGTCTCATTGAAAAAAGTCAGGATAAAACACATTGACTTATATCTAACTAAACTTCAAATTTAATTCAATTCTTTAAAAAAAATTAGTTCTTACTCATAATGAAATTAATAATCATAGTCAAAAAAATCTTAACATGATGAATATGGGTCTTAGTGCTATATGATATATCTATTTTCTTTTTGAAAGATCCCTACTCAACATTTTTTTGTCTTATTGAAGACAACTTCCCTACATTCTAAAAAATATATCTATAGGAGGTGGCCTTTTTTTATTATTAATTCAGGTTATCATGAACGTATTTTTCTCTTTTAATGTTGATTCTTTGGTGTATAACTCTTACCTTTAGAACGTGTAAATATGCATCTGGTTTCAAGAAAAAATAGGTCACAAAAGCAAAGAGGCTAATATATAGACTACGAAATATACACATCTTATTTCATTTTCTTTAAGGTGGTATTCAATTATTTTCTTTTCTTTTTAGTTCTTTTTATTTATTTGAAAGATGTAAACATTGCAAAATAATATTGTAGGATTTCAAGTTGTTATTTTTATCTAAAAAAAATCTCATCTAATTTTTTACTTCAAAAATACAATCTCACCTTCATTATGACATCAATTTATTTCACTTTGTGATTTTTTCATTTTTTTTTAATAATTTATTACTCAATAATTAATCTCGACATATTTTTTTTCCAACAAAATTTAAGTGTCAAATATAAATATTAAATTAAATAATAATTATAACAAAAACAATTTCCAGTAAAAAACATCCTTAAGTTGGACAAAATCATAATTTGCTTTCTCCTATAACTAAAGCCTTCTAATATTTAATGCTAAAATGGCTCGTTCATATTTGAATATGACCATGTTTTGGTACAGATCAGTAACGTTAAGTTGATATGTCTTGCAATTTGCTTGTTGATAAAAAAATCATTTGATTAATTCGCTACTGAAGGTAACTAGAACATCATTTGGTCCAGAATGTGTTCATCTGGTGTAGTCAAATTGAGGCGAAATTGTTTGTGCACATGGGCATCATGACTAATATTAATTGGTGCATTTGGGCATCCTCTCACTTGTATGCTAGGTCAATAAAATATGGGGATTTAAACGTGGGCCTCCTCTATATGTGTACCCCTTCTACACTACACCACAACCCCTTGAAATGCATCATTTTCACAATATGAACTGTGGTGGTATTAATCCCCTAAAATAAGACTCGTCTGTATTTGCACAAAGAGCAAGCCCCAAGAAACAATGTTAGACAAGCATTAGTTGCCAGGCACTGAAAAAACGTATTAATAGGGATGAATCTTTAAGTTATGATATTAATTTTAGAGTAAGTCTACCAAACAATTTTTGGTATGCAAAGCCTTGTTTTGGATGTTGTACGAGGATCTCAAAAGAAAATATGAACTTTGCTAATTTCCTATCCATTGATATTTCGTCTTTAATTTTTCAATTTTTTGTTTTTTTTGTTATAATCTTGTTTCAAAATTTGAGGTGTGGTGTTTCTGATGCTGTTTAGTTTGTACACCATGCTTATATCCCTGGCCCAAAGAACTTGGAGTTGCTCAGACTCCTGGGTTGTCTATGCTGTCGGACTTTCCTATTATTTATTACTCCTTTGAGGTTTGATCTTGAGTTTAACAGATGCTGTAGCTTCGTGTGTAAGCCAGGGATTGATATCCATGTGGCAATATGACTAGGGTTCAAAGCATAATCAGTACAATATGAAATTCCTTGTAGAATTTTGGCCTTCGTTGACGCACAATGAATGTCACTTGTTTTGTGGCCACTCTCTTACTGAGATGCAACCATCTTCATTCTTCAACACAAGTAATCTGAAGTTTTACTATTAATCCATGCAAAACATGTAACTGCTTTCTGAGCCTCAGACTCAAGTTCATACCCTGTGGTTTCACTCCAGTAATCCTACACACTAATAATAGCTTTTACATTTAATCAGGCTGGACCTTAATTGTTTGCCTCATCTGTGACACGTATCAGGTTTCTAACATCTTGAAGAACGTATTGCCACCTCTAGTCTCATGCCACTTTCAAACTACGTTAGATCTCCCTCATGCTACCACTTCTCTGCAACTGTTGAGAAGCGAGGGCTCAATAGCCCTTCACACGGTTCCTTTTTACAGGAAACATTCTTCCCAAGTAATTGTTTAATCCTGTCTAAAGTATATATGCTGCCAAAAGCCTAAATGGTGAGAGGTCATACAAAATGAACCATCACTGATTTCACTTTTATTATGAAGTGAAGACTGCCATACATAACCAGACCTTTGCTTATTACAAACCTGGGCAACAATCATCATTGTTGTCTCTTTTAAGACCTGCCCAGGAGGAAAGGACTTTCAATTACAGCAAGGACTCCTAGCTTAGCTTTAACTGTGCATTTTTTGTATCAAAGAAAAACTATTCTTTTCACATAGGTTCTCCATCAGACACGACTGCACTTTTGAACATAATTTTTTTCCATTTGCTTCTACATTTTTCCAAACGTGTTGAAATCTGTATTATTTCAAATCATCTGTTTCTTTCATAGCTTTTGTCTTGACATCTTTGGCATTTTGTTCCTATTATGCTCCTTTCCAATAAACAATGACATCACCTTTCAAATCCATAATTAAATAAATGTTAAGAATTATTGCTAGTAATCAAAGTCATGGATTATGCTGCAACGGTTGAAAACAAAACTGTCATGGGGCTATATACCTCTTTCTTTCTACTTCATTTTCCCATCCCAAGGAAAGCCTATCACGTTATCATGTCACTGATTCTATATCACGTGAAACTTGTGACTGCATTAATAAATTTGACACTGACCACCAATATCAAACAGAGAAAAATACATAAGCAATATAACTTCATATAAGTTGTCAACTAAAAACATGCAGTGTGAAACGCCATCAAGAACAAGCAGCAACAGCTTTGGAATACCAAAGTAACATATATAATGAAGAGGCATAGAAGAAATGCATTTCCTCAAAACTACAGCATATTGGGAAACAGTGATGACATCAAAGAGACGATGCTAATGAAATGAGGATAGGAGGCAACTCAGACACATATTGAAGCACCCTTGGGTTTTATTGGGCGAAATATATGCTGGAGCAATCCAGATTTGCATCACCACACAGTCGGTTTGTCACTATGACAGCAGAAGACCCAGGAATGGGAACCAAAAGGAGGCCTTAAGCTCCTTTCCAGAAGGAATAGGAACCCAAAAGCTCCAAGGACCCTCATAACTTGTTGCTTAGTTATAAAGAAACAAATAAAGTATTTTATTGTCCATGAGCGCAAGCAGCACATCAACAGGGCTTGAAAGTACAGTGAAATATAATAGCAGAGAAAAATTGAAAAGAACCCCAAGTCCAACATCTTAAAGAAACTATAGGCTATAATCTAAAGGAACAAAACAAAAAATATTCTAACTAGTAGGTGAACCCACAACAGACAACCACTAAACCAGTAAGGAAAAACGTCATATAATACAAATATTATTGTGAAAGAAATACGCATCAAAGATAAGGATAATAAGGGGCCAAAGAAGATAAGTCTGATGGAGGCCACGGCTTGCCCTAATCTGTGTCCAACTGCATAGAATGATGAGCATCTTTATAAACTGCCACAAAAGGCCCTGTACAAGATCTGATGATGTCCATACAAGAATGACCTGGACTATGTAGGCGTGGCTAGGCAAACCTGGGAGGACACAAGAAGAAGCTGGTATGCTTGTCTGTTTTAACCACCTCAGTCCCAGGCAAGGTGCAGCTATAAAAGCAGAGAAACATTGCCTTTGAAAATTATTTCATTTGAAAAAACGTGTCCACATTTACAGAATGTGCACTGAGTTGAAAGTTTACAGGCATATGACTAACCCAGAAAACATTAAAAAGTTGCATTGAAGATGAATGGAATTTAAAGGGTCATTTTGCTGACCAAAAGGTGGAAGAGGCAACTCTGTAGTTAAAGAAAGAGTTTGATAAAGGGCCGTATTTTCTCAATTGGGATGACTTTGCATGTCATAGAGGGATGTTGAGCTCCAACATTAGATGCCTTGGTAGCTCCTACATCGGGTGAGACTAAGTTCTTTCCTTGAAAAGGTTGGATAGTGAAAATAATCTAGTCAGAAATGCCTTGAAAATATATGAAAGAATACCTGCAGAGAGAATGGATTCATAAGCAAGGATGTGTGTTGATGCTCATTTAAGGATCCCATCAAAGACATTATGAATAGTTGCCATGGGGTTTCCTGTGTACTAACCCTGGATTCATGTGCCTTCTGTATGGAGATCAAGTGTAGAATATTGGAGACAATGTCACGAATATGGACATTTGCAGAGTTCAAGTTCAATAGAAAGAATAGCTGAATTATAAAGTTAGCAGATATCAGAAATCAGAAAGAAGAAACAAATAAGTTTTAGGGCTTGTCTTAAAGCAACAAAGAAAGCAAAACTTGAGAAAAAACATGGAATTATGCAACCAACGTTGGTTACATCCAATCAATTTGAGTAAAATAACTTCCAGAAGATGGCTCTAACAAGAAGGCAATAGAAAGAGCTTAGAGGCTTCAATCAAATGTATAAGCAAGAACATAAGGATTGTTTGGGAAGGGGCTACTCCAAAATGTTTATATTTAGCTAGAGAGAACAAAACCCATTTGAAGATGAAACACAAAGAGAAGATTTCCTCAATAATGAATCTGAACAAGAGTTTACTAAAGATAAATTCCTTAGATCAGTTGCATTTGGGCATAGAAGAAAAAAAAAGATGGGGCAGAGAAAAGCAAGGTTGATGAAGACAAGGAAATGGAGTATTTGTTAGCATAGGCAATAGTCCAGATTACAGCTACTAGTATTATGCCAGCAACTACGACTGGATGGCATTGTCATGCCCTAGCCATAAACCACAAAACCCCCCATCACAGCCTGCACAGGGATTAAAAATAATCACTGACCAAGGATAACTTAAAAAGGAGGTAATGCAGCGATTCCATATTACTATAAAGTAGCTCTAATATAAGGCTGACTTTAATTAAACTAAAGGCAATGCTTAATTTAATTAATCTAAAGGCAGCGCTTGGATTAGGAAGGGGTGCATCCTTTGTAAGGGGTGCAATGATTATTAAGGTTGTCATTCATCCCACCATGAATGATATATAGGGAGGTGGAATCATTTTGTGAAAGGCATCAATCAAGTGTGGATTGGAAAAAAGAGAAATAAGAATTGGAAATTATAAGAGATCTTTGGAATAAATATTATTTTTAGCAAGGATATTATTGGGAAGTAAGTATAAATATAATTAGGAATAACGATATATGTGTGTGTGTGTGTGCGCGCGCATTATAATGGCATAATAAAATGATATTTGAATTACAATTAATATAATAAGATTCCATTAGCAATAATATTTGGAATCAATGTGAAATGTTTGATAGGAAGATGCAGCAGTACCGATTCCCTCATCAAGTACACCAGCCTGAGGATCAAAAAAATAAGTATATGCCTTAGAGTTTCAGACCAAGACTATGAGACCTACATGTTCTTCCAGTTACAAGTTATTAGCTCGTAAGATTTCCAATGAAGGAACAATCAATCATTCTCTAACAACTCAACAGAGTTAATGATAAAATCTACTTGACTTTCATTTCTCAAATAGAAATCAACATATTGCCATCACTAGTTGTCATTGGAACTTAGGCATAACTAAGCTACAAAGATGGATTTAGATTATCTTCCAAATTTCAAGATATAAGTGCACAAAGATATCATCTTGACATAGGACTGTCAGTCTCTTAAAAAGCCAACCAATTAAAATCCACCAAGTCCTGACTACGTTCTTGAACAAGGAGCAGGCCATTTTGAATCTTCGATGCATCCAATGCTCACAGAGGGACCAACCGAAATTGAGTAAAGTCAGCTAGAAGATTTGGACAACACCTCATAAATAGTGCTTGACATATTTGGCCATTCTTTAGCAGCTTTATTCTTACAATCATACAGGTGATATCAAAATAAGTGAGATAATTGCACCCAAACTTCAACTAATTGACGATAGCCAAGCTCTCAAATCAAAATTGATTAACAATTTAACTCATTAGTGATAACACTCATTAGTGATAACAATCAACAACCACCTCAAATTCAAGGCTAAAAGAATCTCAAACACATCCACGGATAACACTTACTATGGGTAAAGCCTAAGACATCCCAATCAAAAATTATAGTCATCCTTGATTAGAAAGAATTGTAGGGCCGCAAGATGTCTTTTTGTTTCTTCTCTCTGAGGATGAGAGAAAACTTGTCTTAAATTACAAACCTTGTCAATTCTTGGTTTTGCTATTGAGGGTTATTAGGCAATACCAATACATAAGCCCGACGAATACAAGACAATAAATTGTCCTCACACATTAGATGATGTTATCAACCTTATGATATTAAAAGAACTATATTGGCAGTCTAGCGAGTACATTGACAACTCTTCAGGGACATCACTGTAGTACAAAGTTGGATATAACAAAGACAATCATCACTAGCTATAGAGTTTTCAATTCCTATTGCTTGAGGACAAGCATTATTGGGAAGGGCAGACTGTCATGCCCTGGCCATAAACCACAAAACCCCCGATCATAGCCTGCACAGGGATTAAAAATAATCGCTGACCATGGATGACTTAAAAAGGAAGTAATGCAGCGATTCCATATTACTATAAAGTAGCACTAATATAAGGATGACTTTAATTAAACTAAAGGCAACGCTTACTTTAATTAAACTAAAGGCAGCACTTGGATTAGGGAGGGGTGCATCCTTTGTAAGGGGTGAAATGATTACTAAGGTTGTGACTATTCACCCCACCATGAATGATATATAGGGAGGTGGAATCATTTTGTGAAAGGCAGCAATCAAGTGTGGATTGGAAAAAAAAGAAATAAGAATTGGAAATTATAAGAGATCTATTGGAATAAATATTATTTTTAGCAAGGATATCATTGGGAAGTAAGTTTAAATATAATTAGGAATAACAATATATATATATGCATTATAATGGCATAATAAAATGATATTTGAATTACATAATAAGATTCCATCAGCAATCATATTTGGAATCAATGTGAAATGTTTGATAGGAAGATGCAGCAGTACTGGTTCCCTCATCAAGTACGCCAACCCCAAGATGGATGGACTGGAGGTCCTGCCATACTTGTGGGCCAAGGGACCGAATGACTTGGAGGCTCATCCCGTGCCCTTGTGGACTTGGTTGAGGAGGACAGTCTACCAGCGTCCTATCAAGCTTTTCCATTGGATTCCTTATGTGGTTGGCTATTGGAAATAAGCTATGAAATAGATACAAGTGAATTTAGGATATTTTGATTTCAATAGAGATTATTTGTATATGATCATAGATCCTTGATATTAATGCTTTGATATTAATTAATTAAGATTCTCTCTAAACTGTATTGCAATTATGTAATTTTATAGAATTCTATTGGTAAATGAATTGCATTTGTTGGAATTGTTATTTTTGGGCAAAAATCAGGTATATCCCAAAAAGGAGACATTACAGGCATAAGCAGAATTTTAAGGTCCCTCAGGTGTCTCTCAAACAAAGATACCATCCTAGAATGAGAGGATGAGCTTCATAACCTAAAGAAAGAATATTTGGAAGAAAAATTGAGCTCAAAAAATTTCTCTTGCATTTCATTGAAGACTAAAACTACAGTAGTTGTCGATCATCCATAGGAACAAGGTGGTCATACAGCTCACTAATTTGAAAGGCTAGACAACAATGTGTACTGCTCAATTTTTTTCTGAATACTTACTCCTTAGACCTTGGCATCTAAGGCAATAAGAAGAATGAGGTTCATAATATTAGAAAAGTGTTGGAAGGAAAAATGAACTTGAATATTCACACTTGCATTTCATTGGAGACTAGAACTACAGTAATTGTCAATCGCCCAAACTGACTACGGGGTTATACAACCCCCCCGGCTTGAAAGGTTAGGCACCAGCATGTGTACTGGACAAATTTTCACTGAATATTTACTCCTTAGACCTTGGCATCTAAGACAATGCTCAAGAAGCTTCCTAACAAAAAAGCTAGGGAACAACGTGTACTGATCAAATTTTCACTGAATATTTACTCCTTAGACCTTGGCATCTAAGACAATGCTCAAGAAGCTTCATAACAAAAAAGCTAGGGAGCAACGTGTACTGATCAAATTTTCACTGAATACCTACTCCTTAAACATTGGCATATAAGACAATACGAAGAATAGTTCAAGAGAGCTTCCTAATAAAAAAGCTGCAGCTGTAGAAATAAAGATGGAAAAAGGGTCTGGAGGAAAGTCAATTTTGTTGACAAAGACAAGAAGGTGAAATTGGGAGGATACAGCCATTCTCTTGAATCCGTGGCATTAATTAAGCTCAACATAATAGGATAATTGGTGGTTAGCATTAATGTCCATTCTCCTTATCCATATAGTCTATTTGGCTTAAACTTTGTCTGGCCCAATATCTTTAGATTCAACCAATGAATGTTTTATAATATTAACCCAGAGAATCAACTCAAGTCAACATTTTCAAGCAATGCTGCTGAATATAATTTGAGAGATAGAACCAAAATTCCTATGCTAGAGCATATGGCAGCAAAGAATGAATCTCATGGACCCTGTAAGATCATAAGGAGGATTGGTGAGGTTGCATATGTGCTAGAGCTTCCAGTAAACAGCAGAATTCATAATATTTTCCACTTATCATGCTTGAAGAAGACCCTTGGACAGCAAGTTACACCATCACTTGAGCTACCACCACTTGATGATTAAGAGAAATTGATTTTGAAGCCTGAGGCAATCGTGGATGTAAGAGAGAAGAAGTTGAGGAACAAGGTTATTCTGAAATATTTGGTGAAATGGAGGAATCTTCCACTTGAGGATGCAACATGGGAAGGAGTGGAGATTTTTGAGCATCCAAGCTTGAAATTGCTTGGGGACAAGCAATCTTGGGCGGGAGGACTGTTATGTCCTTAACCCCCTGAGGCCAACTTGCAGCACCGAAAAGTGTTTTTTTAACACTAACAAATAATAATAATATTATTAAAATTTAATATTAATGTAATATAATAATAATTTTCTATGGCCCAACTAGACACTCTTGTTTTGGGTGCCAACTTTAAAAAAAACAGGTATATATGTGATTCTTGTTGGCTGGGTGAATTCATCTAGAAATTTGGTATGAAATTGGGAGGTTTCTCAAAGTGCTAGCTGGGATGCAAACCCTAGCTGCCCACCTAGGTCAGGACAAAAAACCTAAACTGGTTCTTACTAATTTTCCTCATATTTTGTAGTTTATCTGATCAGAAAATCGTGATTTAACCTAATAAAGTGCTACCAAGTTGGTCACCATTGTTGGAGTCGTGGAATCTTGCATTTTTCTGCCTGTGGTTGGCCACTGGGTCGCCTGCCGGGCATTCATACCAGCAGATTCATGGTACTTGTGTGCAGGTCTGAGGTGGCAGCACTGAACTCTAATCCAGAACTCAAGAAAGTGACGAATTGCAGAAGGGGCTAGGTCTCATTCAGCAACCAGGCAGCCCAGCAACCAAGGGTGTCATCACATTTGAGAGTACCAGGTCTCTTGCTTATCATTAGAGTGTTGTTTCCAGCGCCTCCCACCACACCAGGCTCTTATTTGTAAGGCGCCAGACAAAGACATTAGCCACTGTTATACCCAGCCTCTACATGCACAGATCCAGGTTAGGGCCACAAATCCCTGCACAGCATCATCAAGTCTGATTGCATTAAATGCCATTTTCAGGCTCTAGCAGTTAGGCGATCAGGTTTGAGGGTTAACACGCCTCAAACCCTAGCTTGGGGTGCCAGCCACTCTCCTCCAGATAGAGCTAAGTGACCTACAACTGATCAGGAAAACTGAGATCTGTAATAATTCCACTCCAATCCGCTGTGTGGACCAAGATAGTGGTATAGGAAGCAAATCTTGGCATTGTGTACATCAAATCCAGGAGTTCCAAGCGATGTTCTACCATTTCCAGGCATTGTAACTGCTGCAGGAATTTGGACAGCAGCAAATACTGATCTGTAAGAGGACTAGCGCCCAGTTTGTCTTTCCTGATACTTACTAACGAAATGCAGCAGCACTTTGAGTGCCTTGTTGATTTATGTTGTCCTACATTAATTAGCTCTTATAGATGTGTGGTTTTGTTGGCTATCATATGCTAGGGTTCTTAAGAGTAAATTCACAGCTGTAATCTTGATTGAATCATAAAAACAAACCCTAGAGCTATTTAAGTATCATGTCTAGTTTTAACAGCAGATTGAATGATCAGAGTTCTCTATGTTTGCTTATGACTATTTGGCTAACTTGAAACCCTAGACTCAGGGAAGGGAACATTTCAGCCATGGGTGAGTAGCAAGAAGATGATTGAGGACTTCATGCCATACATTGAGATTAGAATCTCAAATCTAGACTTCAGTGACTGGGTCATCAAGATATGTAACTTATGAAGCAAATGGACAACGCATGGCCCCATGCATTGGTGTCAGAGAAGCAACAACCAACTTGTTACTAGACCCTAGCCAATTTTCAGGACAACAAAATGACTTTTGATACAACACAATTTCTTAGTTGCACCACCATGCCTTCTTTGGCAATAGGTACATATCTTTTGCATGATGATACTACAAGCATTGGGGATCAATTTGAAATCTTTTTTATTGCTATCTAGAACATTTTCATTAAGTTATGGCAAAGTGGCACAAGATTCATAGAGATATTAAAGGTGAATAGCAAGTGCTATGAAGGTTCAATTGGTTTTTGGAGCTTCAGCTAATGAATGCCTTTGTCACAATCAGGAGGAGGATGACTTCGTGAAGGTCCCTCTTCCAAAGAAATATGTCTATAAAATGTAAGGATTGTGAAAGGGTGGCTCTAGGGCCTGTTTACTCCCCATTTTTTTTCTGTTCTGACGATGACTATCTGTTTCTTTTTGGTTGGGGTCTAATGCTACTTAGTTGTGGCTATGAAAAAACTCTGACATGGGTGGGCTTATGTAATTTGTTCCAGCCCATCATATAACTATATATGGTAGTCTGTGGTTTGGATGGTTTGACGGGATCAATTTTGGCAAGTAAATTGTGTGAACAAGGGTACAATGTAAATCCAGCCATAGTTGTAAAACTCACCGAGTACTCGCAAGTACCCACACAGCTGAAGCTGGTAAGTTACCATAAAACTCATGATTTTAGGAAAAAAACTCGCGATTTTTCCAAAATAACTCACAATTAATGCAGAAAAACTCACCCAATTGGCTATAAATTGTTTTTTCCACCCACTGTTAAAAAAAACGATGATTTTTGCATTTCAAGTGGCAGCATGCAACTGGCGATTTAGGGCATGCCTAAATAAGTATTATTTCATTTGTTTCACCTAATGTTATCAATTTTATATGATTTTTGAAACATTTTTATTAACAAAAAAGTGCCAAATAACAAATTTTGCTCTTAATGATAAAATTGTGAAAATGATGTGTACCATGAAGGTTTGTGTGGTTTTGAAGGTCTTCATTTGAGCTTGGTGGTGGGGGGCTCCTCCCCTCGACCCTACCCTATATCACGATAGGGAATGCGCCAAGGGCACTGCTCTTCAACCCCATTGGAGTCTCCACTCCCAAATCCCCACTAATTATTGGGATCTCTTGTCACATAAGAAACTTGATTACAATGAGGTAACAAGGAACTGGGATATAACTTGTGTGTGCTGAGACATTATTATCACACAACTTGCCAAAAATCTCTTTAGATGAGGCAACTTCTACATATGATATGGCTTGTAGAAGTGACATTGTTAGTCATTTAGACATTGAACTTGTTTTTTGGTCTATGATATGTATAAAACTCTAAGTTTGATTTATGTATGATGAGAATCGGTAATATGTTCTACAAATTCAACAATATGTGTGTTTTTGAAGAGTACTTTCATAAATTTATATCTTTTCAAATGTTTGATAAATTTGCCAAGTTACTACCAAGTTTTACTCTGAATTTTTTTAAAGTTAGGACTTGACGAGTAAATGTCGAGTCCAAGTTTTACAACCATGAATCCAACTCTCTTTGGTAGCATATAACATATGGCTTTGACAACATATCGAGGCTTCTATTTTGGACTATAATTGTTTGGCTCGCACCTCATGATCTAGGTAGTTATGGTCTAAATTGGCAAGCCTAGAGTTTTCTTCAAGAAATCGGTAAGGATAAACATAGTTTTCTAGATGGATATGGTGAGCTTGCTACTACCAAAATCCAAGTGACAACACTCTTATTTTTTGACCCCTACGTGCCTTACCCAAGTTTACAAGAAAAAAAATATATAATTATATCTTTATTAATTATTATTAGAAACAATATAATGCTCCAATGACTATCGATGCTTGCACTCACAACTGCATGAACTCCAAGGTTTTGTCCTCCATTCCCAATGGCATTGTTCTTCAATCCAATCTCGCACAGAGGTAGGTTACCAAGGGTTTGATGAATGAATCTTCTTCTATTTTAACCAATCCCCATACTCTAGATCCACAATCTGATCTTGATTCTAGGAATGCCAACCAAGATTTTCTCAAGCCCAAACTAATCCTACAAGCTATCTAACCTTATTTAAGTCTATAAAAATGTCTTGTGAAATCTTTAAATTGCAATTCTACTCCAAAATCAAATGCCTTTTGATGGCAACACTTCTCACACCCATTCTAGGTTTCTTAAGTGGGGCAATTGCTAGTCTTCCATTTCCCCAAATAACAAAAGTTTTGTTAGGACTTCTTCAAAGAAGATCATGGGTTCAAGCATTTGCTCCTACTCTACACTATCAAATGCGGCCATATCCCCAAGTGCCTTGGTTTCTCTACATCGGTCATCCAATCAAGATTTTTCTACTAATGAGACTACGCATTACAAGTCCATGAGGGTTCCTTCAATCCAAACACCTAATCCACCCATCATCAATCTTGGCAAAGATGCTATGAAGGATGAAGTAGAGGATGGGGAAAATACACTAATTTGCCACTTCCACAATTAATGGCCAAACCTGGTGGGATTAAACAAGTGGATCCTAGCAGCCCATCCTAGAAGGTGAGATATGCATTGGTCCTATGCTAAAGAATTCTTCTATATGATTTGTGAGTTATTGGAAGACAAGAATTTGCTGCTTCAAAAAGGACCATAAGCTTAGGGCAAATCTTATCTACACATGAAGCCATGGTATCTTGATTTCAACCCTATCATTGAGGTCTTGACCACCATTCCAATTTGGGTAAGATTATCCAACCTGCCACTACATTTCTAGAGCTCCTATTTGAATTCAATAGGAAACTCCATTGTAAAATTCATTATAGGTCTAGCTTCGTCTTAATCTTCTCACTCTTCATTCTCCCTTCACCTTTGCTCTAATCCTACTAGAATTGGACCTATTTGAACCCTTACCTATTGAAATTGGCATCAAGGTTAGAGACAATTTTTAGAATCAAATTGTGGATTATGAGGGATTGGAACTCGAGTGCAGACAATGCTATGATACAAGTCATAAGGTGGATGAGTGTCTAAAAGCTTCAATAAAAAAAGGAAAAAACTAAAATATGAGCAACCTAGTGGAAAGGTGTAGATTTGAACCATCAACATATTTTTCCTATTGAAAGATAAAATGCTAAGGAAGTGGCAACACTAAGTCCTATTTAGCGAGAAGGTACTAAGGAAGTGGTTGCACCAAGTCGTGGATTGCCAAGCACCTCTACTCAAAGAGGCATGACCCATGAAAGAGTTGATCCTCTCCCCTCTAGGGTAAAAGTTAGTAACAAAGAGAACTCATCAAATATGGCTCCCTCACAAATTCCCAAACATGATGACCCATCAAAAGAATGCACAAACCAATGGACAATGGTCAAATGAAAGAAGAAGACTCCAAGCAATGTAGCATAGGGCAAGTGTATGATGACTCTACATTTCCATGATAAGATGGGCCACCAAGGCTCTTCAACAATTAGTTTTGTTTGTACTAATTGCTCCCCTAGCTTTTTAGCAGGATAGTTTTGTAGATGTAGTTTCTCCCCACCTTGTGTGGGTTGAGCTCCGATGTTTCCTCTTTGCACCCCTATTCTCAAGATCAATGCAAAACCTTTTATTTATTCATTTTATTTTATTTTAAAGGAGTGGCCCCTAAGCCAAATTCACCAACCCAAAAAAATTATTTATTATTAGTAGTAATATTTCAATAGTTATCAAATATATTAACAATAAGTTTTAGTAAATATAGTAATGACAATAAAATAAATTCAATAATAATTTATGAACAATAAATATATATATATATAGTAAATATAATTAATTAATTATATATCTAAATATATTTATCTCTTAAATTAATTAGTATATAATAAGTCTAAAGGTTTTATGTTTCTTTAAGTTCAAATTTATAATGGAATGAAGAGGATAAATTATAATCATTATTCTTTATAAATTAAAATGAATGGTTAAGAGCTAAGAGGAATGGCTAAATGTGAGCATTGCATAATTGAAGTGGAATATCATCATTCATTTTACTTATTTTCTTCTCTATTTTCATTCACCTACTTCACAGAAAATGGTAATGAAGATTCAAAAACTCACAAACATTTATCAAAAGAAAATTTATAGAGCTTAATTACAAGTCAAAATAAATGCATATTTTATTAGGGTTCACAAGGTCCCCTACCTATCCACAACTAAACTAGATCATATTGACATCAACACAAGAAAAAACATCACCATGTACCTCCAAAATCTCCTTTACCTTTGTGCTTCTCGAGACAAACAACACCCTAGTATGCTTGCCAAACACACAATCTTCACAAAATTCAAATCCAACAAAACAATCAAAAAATATCATCTACTATATTTTTACTCATCAAGGTTTTCAAACTTGTTTCACCTATGTGGCCTAACAGGTAATGCCACAACATCCCAAATTCATGTTCAACTACATTGACACCTAGACAATGTCCATCCAACTAATCTAAACAAAGTACCATGTTGCCCTCCCTTAGCAAGCACCACAGCACCTCTAGCCAACCTACAACCCTTATCATCAAAGGTAACATGCATCCCTGAGTTAGTCATCTTTGAAACACACATAAGACTTTAGGCCAAATGTGGAATATGTAATACATCCAAGAGTGTCCTAACCCTCCCATCCATGAAGGATATCTTCACCTTTCCTCAACCAACTATTTTTGAAGAGTTGTTATCACTAAGAAAGACTTTCCCTCAATTGCACTCTTCATAGTCAAAGTACCACTCCATACGAGGATTCATGGTAAGACACACCTAAGTCAATTAACCAAGAGTCATCACCACAACAATAGTGATAAAAAGAGTGTTCTCACTCTCCCATCCAAGAAGGATATCTTCACCTTTCCTCAACCATCTTTACAAAGTTGTTATCACCAAGAAAGACTTGCCCTCCATTGCACTCTATATGGTCAAAGTACCACTCCCTATAAAGAGTCATGCGATAGATAAACATGTCAATTAACCAAAAGTTGTCACCAACAACATTAGCAAGAACGAAAGCATCACTACTATATTCATCATTCTCAAAGGATTCAGCAAAGGATCATCCTTCCTATTGGATTTATACTCCTTGATGTGACCTTTCTTGCCACAATTCTAGCATTTTACTCTTAATTTACCAAAAGACTTTGACCTACCCTTTTCCTTGGACTTCTTGTCCCCACTCCTTTTCTTACTCCCTTTCTCCTTAGACTTGCCTTTAACATCTAGGGCATTGAGAGAGGTTCCATCGATGAACTTCTTTCTAATCTCTTCACTTAACAAAATGCCTATGACATTCTCCAATTTTGGTTAAGTAAAGAACAAAGTAACAAAATACATTTATCCTATTCATCCAATTTGACTCTTATTGACACAAGTTAACTTAGAATGAGGTTGAAAGTATTAAGGTGATTATTTACTAAGTCTCCACCTTTCATCTTTAAAGAATACAACTTTATCAAGACAAGCTTATTTGCTAGACTCTTGGCGTGGTATAACATTCCTATCTTCTAACATAATGAATAAGCAATTTGTTCCTAAAACACATTCATCAACACAGAATCTGAAAGGCATAATTGAATAGTACTCCTAACCTTCTTATCCAATCTAACCTAATCCCCATCAGACATATCTAAGGATTTAGCCAAAATAGACACTGCAATCCATTTATCCCTTTTTCTATTTTCAATTTCAACAACTCAAAATTATGTCCATTAAAGCACTCAATCTCAAACCTTGAAGTGTCAGCCATAGCTCAATACCACATTATCTTTTCACAAAACCTTTCAAAGATTTCCTTTACAACCAATTATACATCATTTACTACAACAAAACTATTATACCTAGGACCAACGGCCAGATACATGTACATGGACACCAATCATATGTGGCTCCAATACCAAATGCTGAGATCAAAATCCCTATTACAGTTGACCAATAAATTGGTATAGAGAAAAAATTAATATTATGTGTTCAAAGAACAAAGTATTTAAGCAATCCTTTTAGCAAATTGGTTAGAAATATATGAAAGAATATGCAACCATAAGGAACATAGGAGACTCCAAATCTACATGGGAAGCCCTTAGGAGAAGAAAACCCACTACCAAAAAATTGTTACAATTATATTATTCAAAATTGCAAAGATTCAATGCTACAGGTTGCTTTGCAAAGTCTCAAACTATAAGCTTATAGCATACTCTTCTTTTGCAATCATATACATATTACATCAGCCTCACACCCTCACCAAAGTATCCACAATCACATACACCTCAATCAACCAACCAACCTTGGTACATTTGCACAAGTAGAAAAATAGAATCACTAAGACTTTCTCATGGGAAACCAACAATCACAACTATTTAATAAACTCATAGAATACCAACAATCACCCATTACACCATTACCATACCATGACATCAACCAATCGCACACATACTTCTAAATATGATGTTTCCACATGAAACTTTTCCATAGATGATAAGCAACTAGCGACTTTGCCATAGATGATAAGCAACTAGCGCACACTAAAGGTCAAATAGTTGTTGAGCAAAAGCTCTTCCATGATTGTCTTCTTATATACCCATCACAACTAGTACTCAGCTTGTGATGGCAAGGATAGCTTGTTGCAAGGTGTGCACCCTTGGTCTCCTTGTGTTGTGCAGCGCAATAGCTTGGGTTTGTGACATGGCTTAACCGCCTCCCGCAGATTCATTAACTCTGGTGGTTGCATCGAGCATTAACGGGTCAATCTTTTGGTGCAACAACAACCCTCTATGCAACAATTGGTATCAAAGCCTAGGTCACAAGTTCGAACCGCTCGCTTGCGCTGGGGGGGGGGGTGGTTGTTGCAAGGTGTGCGCCCTTGGTCCCCTTGTGTTGTGCAACACAGCACTTGGGTTCGTGATATGGCTTAACTGCCTCAGGTGGATTCATTAACTCTAGCGGTTGTATCGACCATTAACAAGTCGATCTTTTGGTGCAACGACAACCGTCTATGCAACATAGCTTTCTAACTACTCCAATACATTTGTAGTAACTTCGAATATCCTCTGAAATGTAATCATGCTCTAAGATATTACCACACATACTCCAACAACACAACACGTGCACCTACATTGTCATACACATTCCAATGATATATTCAAACAATTATGTGATTGTGAATTCTCAAAATGAGTTGTGGTTGCTATCACAACATTACCACATGTAGACAAACTTCCATGCTGAACTGCAACATCTAAAAACTCACACAATCCTACTGCATTGCATTTTGTAGCTACTTGCCAGTCTATAGATAAACTCTTTTCAGGAACTCTTTGTAGGTGAATTGCACAGCTAAATTCCAACATTATGTACCTTGGCACTAGCCAATAAATGTAGCTTATAAATTACCACTCCCTATTGAAGAATAGCAAATGAACTACCAAACCTAGGAGATGGTTTTTGCGATACCTTCTTATATGTAGCCCCAAGTATAACAATTCAAGTGTAGCAAAAAATATAATTTCTTTCTTTCAAAAATAAACTATTAATCATCATACTAATTGAAACAATCTTGATTTACAATTATTAATTTGAGAGCTAAGTGCTTCGACAATTTCTTCCTATAAATCAAGGTATCATCAAAAAAAAACAAAGGAAACTTCATGAGGTTAAGCGTAAAATACTTTATTTATGTTAGCCTAGAGAGGCCAAAATGAGTGACCAAAAATTCAATGTTTCTATTGTGTCCTAGAATTTGATTGGTGTATCCTCAATTTCATCCTAAACCAATGGTAGCCAAATCTCATATCAATGGATAAATTTGTCACTGCACTCAACTCATCAATTAATTCGTCCACTCTAGGAAAAGGAAATTGATTCTTTATATTCTTCTTATTTAGGGTGTGATAATCAATGCACATACAAAAAAGACCATCTTTCATCCTAACCAATACCACTAGTGTAGCAAAGAACTTTCACTTTGAATAATGTGCCCCATGTCAAGTAGTTCCCATACCACCATGCTAATAAGGGGTAATAATTATGTGTTTTGAGCCATTTTCTAGCTCCATGGCATACTCTTGACCCCTATCAAGTGTAAGACCCTTTAGATAGGCCCTCAAACACCATTTGCTACTACTATAATATTAATATATGTCGAATTGGCTGGATAAATCCTATTTTTTCTTAAGTAGCCACATCATGCAAGCCCTTCAAATCATTGCAACTAATTGTGTAACTTGAGTTGTTTTGATTTTTTGAATGATTTTCTTTTGTATTTTACCGCCTAATATAATGGAGCACTTAAGTGATTGAAACCCTCTAATTTCATGTTCTTTATCTTCTTGCATGACTTCAAGTACAACCCTTTAAAATCCATTTCGGTTTCACCAAGTCCATGAAACCATTATAGCCTAATAATATCACACCAACACTAGCCAAAGGTATTTTATAATAATAAAACACTATTGCATAAGATCCCATCCTGAGCTTCACATGCTCAACATACTCCTTCCAAGTCATATTGATCACATCTTTAATATAGACCTTAGAAGGAGGACAAGCACACATATGTAAACCAAGTGCTAGAGCAAGTTTAAAATCAAATAAATTACTCATGCTTCCAAGTCAATCAGCACTATGACTAGTCTATTGTAATCCATCCTTTTGTCTTCAAGGAAGGGTATGAAGGTGCCCCTCTAATAGCAACCAAAGATCGAGTGGGCTGATCGGTTAGCTTTCCTAATGATGTATCCTATAGAGGTTGCATATCTATGTCAAACTGAGCATGCTCATCTCTGTTGCTACCTGACTCATCCAGTACTTCAACCAAATGAATGTATCCCTTGGCCATACAGTTATGCCCCCAAAGCCCGCTTCTCTTTGCATGTGAAGCAATGGCCTTGCTTCCCTAAACCCTACCCAGCTTCTTTATTAGCATCCATTTCAGCACCATGTGACCACTTTGTATCAATATTGGGTGGTGTTCTATTTGAGGTAGGTTGGTGATAATGTGTGTAATTTTGCTTAATTGGGGTCTTATGTTTGAGCAAATTTTCATATGATTAGGCTTCCATAATAAATCTATCCAAGTCAGCTGGTTTAGGAGCCTCATCATATCCCTTTAACTCATCATTTGAACCAACAACAAACATGTAGGCTTGTCTAGATGTTTCAATACCACAAACCTGCATTCATAGTCTTCCAAAATCTATATTATACCTACCAACGAACTCTTGCATGTTGTGATGAAAAATTTATAAACTCTATGTAGTGGTCATCACTAGCCTTTTTATCAATCATGTCAAAGTAAAGAGGAGCAATCATTCCAATTCAGAATATCATCCTTGAAAACATCTTGGACATCCAAGTCATGATAATTCCTCTAATCATATGTAATTCACTCCTAAAGTGGTGATGCAAACTGAATTTCCTCCAAGTCAATCATCAGATGCATGTTAAAATAAACCTCAAGTTTATGGACCCATATATGTGACTTAATTTCCCCTAATCCATCAAATTTCGAGATGCCATTTTTTGGCATCTAAGATTGGGTTTCAACTCTTAAGATGGTTATTTTTTTCTTTAGGCCCATGACCATCAAATCTTCTCATATCAAAGTATGCCTAAAAGTCATATTTTAATCTAAAGTCATCCATCATTGGCCCTATTTGCTCTCCATAGCCTTTCTTGATCTATAAACTAGGATGGATAGTCCATAGTGTAGTCTTCAACATACAAAATTTTTGAGGGACATAAAGACTCAAGTTCTTTAAGCAATATTAAACCCAAACTACATAAGGGAATGAAAAAAAACATCACCATAAACATGAAAACATGGATTTACCCTAGAGAGACCCATGTGTGAGAGAAAACACCAGTAACATGTGAGCTACAACTTACTTAAATCACAACTCCAGTGGCAATATATATGTTAAGCCTCTTGGACCTTCTAACAACTTGAATCTCACTCAATCCAATCTCTAAGATCCCGAACAATTTCTCAAATACCTCACTTTTTTCTTCTTACCTCAATATATTTTGGAATTCAGAAATTTACTCAAAATTCCCTTCTAATCCCAATTACATGCCCTCTAGATACCCAATATGGGTTTACAATAGTCATTTAATGCTTAACAATGGAAAATAAAAGATCAAGAGTCAAAGTTAAACAATTAAGGAAACCGGAACACCACAAGTTGTTTTTTGTTGCATAACAAAACCACCACTTATCATTAAAGGGCAATTATGAAACCACCGCTTTTATGATGAAACTACTACTAATAATTGCACAACTGATTCTAGACAAAACCATTGTTTTTTTTACCAAACCATTGCTTTTCTAACAAAACCACAAACTAATGGAAACTAGTGGTTCACCCAAAACAATTATCTTTTGCCAAAGCCCACTTTGAAATATCCCATATTATCCTAAACATTCTCCAACATCCAAGTAACTAAATCCATTTTGAAACCTCTTCTTCCATGTTGCCATGAAGTCAAATCAATCCTTTTATAGATCACAACTCCTCGATATGGGGGCTTTTGGGGACTCAAAACAAGAGGGATACTTCTCTACTCATTTTTTAAATTTTCTCTTTTGCCAAACCCTACTCTAAGATGTCCCTCATCATCTTGAACATTTCCAAGCATCCAAGTAATTGACTCTGTTTCGAAACCTCTTCTTCCTTGTTGTCATGAGGTCAAATTAATCCTTTTACAAATCACACATCCCTAATACAAAGGCTTTTGGTCCCCAAAACCTATAGACTCGGTAAAAGAGGAATGCTTCTCTTGATAGATGGCATGGCTGCCATCTCACTTTACACCACTCCAACCACAATCCAGAAAACCTTTGTGTCCAACCATGTGAATGATTTGCTAATTCCATACAGCTCGAACATTAAGGAACTTGGTCAACATTTGTTCTCTCCTCTAAGCAAGAGATCCTTGCGCATCTACTCATCATCCTTCCTCCATGAAGATTCAAGGCACCTGTAGGCTACTTCTTCTTTCTTGTCTTTGTATGCAAACAGCACAAAACTTTTATCGCCCTTGATCAAGCAATACTTTTTTTTTCCCTTTGATAATAGACATTTTTCCTATCAAACATGTAGGGGCTGCCAAACATAACTCCATACACATCTAAAGGAACAACATCTACAACCATTTCATCAACAAATTTGGAGTTAACAGCAAACTCCAATCTACATCATCTACCCATATGCAATCTAGCACCATCTTTGATCCAACCCAAAGCCAAAGTCTTGGGATGTCAATAAGTTTCTAGACCAAGTTTTCCAACCAAATCTTGAGATATGAGTTTATCTTGTGAAAAAGAATCAAAAAGTGCACCAATTTTAACACCCTTGACTTGAATCTTAAGAGTTAAACAATGCTTTTTGTGCAAAAAAAGGAACCTTCCTTGTAGTGCAAGAAAGTTTAAAATCCAACTCTGAGCTACAATCAATCTCCTCCCCCTTTTTAATTACCACACTTTCTTCTTGAATAGTGTACATAGAGCTTTTCTTACCCTTTTTATCTTTTCTTACATGAGCATTTCTCTAGATGTAGCTTAAAACAAGATGATCAATATGACTATCTTTGCCACAATGTTCACAATTTAGTGCAGATTTCCTCTTGGTCCTTGTTGAATTTACCTTCTTTGTGGCTCTGGCTCCATTTATCCTCGAAGATGGGTGGAAGATTATCTATCTACCTCAAGATAGTGAGCATAGGCATGTGTTTCATCTATGTCCACCAGCTTGGATAGCAACATAAGCCTCCAAAGATGGCTGGGAAAGCCCCCAAAGTACTTCATCAACACCTCCTCATCTTGAACATCTTTCCCTATTTGAACAACCCTTCCACAAGTATTCACTAGGGTACTCTTGCAGACTTTGTCCATCTTTCAGTTTCAAAAAATGCCATTCCATACATTTTTCCTATCTATGACAAATAAGACAAATTGATCCCATGAACTAATCTAAGCTTGCTTTCTTAAAGCCATAAAATACAAGAGACTTTCAAACCAAGTCAAAGCATGCTTTGCCAATCTCAATCAAGCAAAGAAAGTCTTTGGTTCCAAATTAAGAAAATGCATGTTAAGTTATATGTCCAATGGAGCCACCTTCAGGTCAAGTTTATTAGCATTCACTTCT
This sequence comes from Sequoiadendron giganteum, assembly GCA_007115665.2. Classification (NCBI taxonomy): domain Eukaryota; kingdom Viridiplantae; phylum Streptophyta; class Pinopsida; order Cupressales; family Cupressaceae; genus Sequoiadendron; species Sequoiadendron giganteum. The sequence goes on from CM021100.1 coordinate 641,626,487, forward strand.
CTTTTGGAAGACAGAATCTCATCTTTGCCTCAGCCTTCAATAGAGGCTTGTTTGTAAGACTTGCCTCACCATGTGAAGACCATGGATTTTCCTCTTGCTCATGATACTTTCTAAAGTGCAGATTTTCACCATGAGAGCCTCCATGATGCCCTTAACTATCTCCGTTGACTCAGAAATATTTGCTATATCAGCTTCTAACTTGAGGAACCTTGCTTTTTCAACAAGAATTTCTAAATCTCTCTCCATGCATCCTAGTTCTCCTTTTCAACTACGGGATTTAATGCCTCTTTGCAAAGATAATAAATCTCCTTTGCTTGATCTTGTGGGTATGAAGCTGCAGAACACTCACAGCTGCTTCCACAAAGGATAGAAAGCACTTTGATAACACTTGATCTGTAAACTAGGATGGATAATCCATAAACTAGTCTTCAACATACAGATTTTAAGACAGGAACTTTTCAAGCAATATTAAACTCAGAATATGTACGGAAATGAGAACAAACATTGCCACAAAAATGAAGTCAAGGATTTATCCTAGAGAAACCCATGTGTGGAAGAAAACTGAAACAGGACTAACTCCCAAATAGAAAATGCAAAAAATAAAATTGATTCCACAGATTAATTCCAAAAACTTCTATGCATAAATTCTATTCTAATATTTAATTCCCAATTCAATAGTTTAAAATTAATTGCATATAATAAATTGATCGACAATTGCGTTCAAATACATTTAATCATGCCGTAAATAAATTTTTAATTCAATAAACTCGAAGGATTTAAAACAACTTTATTGCTCATATAATTTATCAAGCATTAATGCTTATCTTTGAAATGTGCAGAAGAAATCCCAACTATTGTTGGAATGGACCCTGGTTCAACCTCTTCCATCTGTGAGCAATCTAGGAGGAAAAGCGTACTTTGCCGCTCTTCACGATGTACTAGTTCCTCTGGAACAATGCTCAACACTCATGGCAAACCATGCCCTAGCCAGGACCGTCCTGACTGCACGCACTTGTACCCCAGGTTGGACACACACTATAGATGTGCCCCCTTCTCCATCTTGCTCACAGCCTGCTAACCTGGAATCCTATTCCCGCAATGTGCAGTGCCTTATTATTTTCCTCTTTTTTGTTTGTGTCTCAATAATTTAGTTTTCACGAGTTTTATACAACGCAAAGGGTAGTTCCAACCAACACACCCTTCCAAAAATAATTACATTACAACATCCCGTGTAACTCCAATAATTATTTTGTTACATTTATTTCTTGAACTATTACATTTATTCTATTTTACTTTTATTCCTTTTTTTCTTGCACGGGGAAAAAGTCACATAACAAAAACTCCAATGACAATACAGATTTTATGCCTCTTGGGCCTTCAAAGATCCCTAACAATCTCTCAAACACATCAGTGTTATGTTCTTTGTCTTATCACAGTCTATTTGGAACTCAGAAATTTACTCAAGTGTCCCTTCTAATGCCAATTACAAGCTATCTAGATACCCACTTGGGTTTGCAATAGTCATTTAATCTTTTACAATGCAGAACAGAAGATCAAGAGGTGATGGAACTTGAACAGTTGAGAAAATTGAAACACCGCAAGCTATTTTTTGTTGCATAATGAAATCACCATTTGTCACTAGGGGGTGAAAAAAACCAATGATTTTGATTGCAAAACTGCCACTTTTTTGGAAAAACTCAACCTGGCAGTTATGAAACCATCACCTGTTGGAAACTAGCAATTTCACGCAGTAGCCAGAAACACCCCTTTTTCTCAATTTTATCCTTTACCAAAGCCTGTTCTGAGATGTCTCATAACATACTGAACAATCTCCAGCATCCACATATTTGACTTTGCCCAAAACCTCTTCTTTTTTGTTGCTGTAACGTCAAATTGATCCTTCTATGGATCATTTCATTAGGGTCTTCTTAAAAACTCTTTTCTCTCTTCTAGGATTACTTTGTTTAGGAGGATACCATCACAATTCAATCAAAAACTCCCTCCTAGACCTCATCTGATAGCTATGCAACGTTTCAGCCCTGTGTGAGAGTGATCTGATGAAGGTGCAGTAAGTGTTGCAGGGTCTAGGTTATTTCTATAACATCCCTCCTTGTTTTGTTTATTTTTTCAACTAAAAGCTGGATGCTTTCTTCCATTATCAAATTCAACTAATGTCTAGCTTTACAAAAATTGTTGCATAACTCTAATTGTCTACTTCTCTCAAAATAGTCCATACCATATCTATCGAGAATGCAACAAACTTAACTAGAATAAATTCTATTTTTTATGCTACATTTGCTATCTCTAATATCTGTTATTCTTTTTCCTTTTCCCTTTTTTTTCAATTTTTTGTTTTTTCTTTTAAATGTTCTCATAAGATGTATCCAACTCATTACAATGAGGTAACTTTGCAACAATTGATAAATAACATATCCTTTCTATGACTAAAAAACAAACAGGTGATCATAAACGTTGAGGATGGCAAGTCAGCTTTAGCATTAGAAGGTAACTTTAGTAAAGGATATGAAAATCACCAGAGTAAATATTGCAGAGATACATGCTCATTGGACTACTAGTGAATAAACAGTTATTGTTTTGATTAACATGTTCCAATCTGAATAAATAGCATTTGAATTTCAAGCTACCTGTTTGGATTTTGGGGGTTTCTATGTTCTAATGCATCTTAGTATTTAGCCCTGTCTCAATCTGATGTGGGACCCCTGCATGGCTTACACCTGTAATGTTCTGTATGCATCTATCAGAAACTTAAGTTGGAGGATGACTGACAAGCCTGAATAGTGTGCTTATCAGGGACTGTCATTAAGGAAGCATGATGAAATTTCCAGTTTTGTCTAACCTGGAAAAGAAAATAAGGTAAATAAATAATATCTCAAAGAGAAAAGGAAAGAAACAACATAGATATTAATGCGATCTTTTAAAGTTATATGAAAATATATTTGACACCAGAGATGTTGGCCAGAAGACAAAACCAAGTGGACCACATCTCTGCTCCTTGTTCTCAACAAAGCTTCAATGACATAAAATTCTCGTGTGATTGTAAGATTTCCAAAAATATTTTTGTTCGAATTACTGTATCAACTGTAAACAGAAATGAAAAAATAAATGTCAAAAATGGCTGACTGAATTTTGTGAAGCCAACATTAGTGCAAACAGGACAGAGTAGAGCTCCATTTTAGAATTTACCTTACAATATCCTTTTGGCCATTCACAATCACTTTTCCAGAAACCCCATCTTCCCAATATGCTACATTCATTTGGTTTTCTTCGATCTATAATCCTGATGAATGCTGCCAAGTGATTTTTATCACTTTACATGTAAAAACTCTTCAGCATTGCTTAGCGCTTGAAAACATCCGATCCGATCACAAAGAATCAGACCATTGCATTGATTTCCAGGCAACTTTCCTTGTTGCAGTTTTCACCAATCTCATAAACAGGTTGTACCAAAAAAGCATTTGAAGATATACACAGAGTGTATATTAAAAGGTTTCCTGCAACCTTGCATACGAATGTTGACAAAACATCAAGATATAAATGCTAATAGATAGAAGCATCAAACCTCGGTTCATAAAAGGTCACCTGGCTGTTCCATGACTGAAGGGGGCAGCCAATTATCCATGACCACATTTTCTTGTCCACGTCATAGAGCAGGCCCTTACCTTGATTCCATGATGTGAAACAGATCAAATTATCCTGCCCAAAGCACTCAAACCGCTCTGCAGATAATCTCAATAATGTTCTAAAAAATCTCTGAGGCATTCTCCCTATCTCTATCCATGATGTTCTTACATGATCTAATTCCCAAATCCTCATGCTTTGGTGCGTACTGTACAATCCTATTCTTCCTACCAAAAAAAGACGATTTTGGGCTCCACCTACAAGATAACCATCCAGCAAAGATCTGGGAAATCTGGCAGGTATATGCTCCCAATAACCTGCATCCATTTTGTACATCATTAACCCAAGTGGGGATAGAGTCTCCAGATAGATCTTAGAGTCACAAAATGCCATTTTTGATGAGCAAAGATTCACAGCAGGCATGCTCTGATGAACAGACCATGTATTTAGCTTTGAGTCGTAAACCTCTGTTGGCAATGTTCTGTCCCCAAATATATCACTCGCTGCAATAACCTTAAATGATTTTTTTTGCCTGTCCACAACCATGATGAGCTGTCTCTGTTGATTATGATGCATGCTGGGCAGTATCCTCCATTCTTGTGTAAGGGGATTGCAAACCATAGTTTTGAAACAAGGTCCATCCAGACCTGAAAAACATACGAGGCCCCCAGAAGAACCAACCAACCAGAATGCCCAATCAGGAAGAAACCCAAAAGGAAGCTTATGCCAACTTTTCAAGGGAAAACTGAATACTGAGCACTGAGGAGTCTGCAAATTTTTCCAAAATGTGAGAAGACAAGGTCCATGTGAGGGTACCTGAGAATGGAATTTTAGAAAACTACTGTCCTGCAAAATTGAATTCCATCTCCTGCACACAGACCTTAATCTGAAGAGATAAAAGGGAGGCACCCTAGCAAGGACTTCGCTAATTAGATCCTCTGGTAAATGTCCCCAGATTGTTTCTTCCATTTGAATGTCAAGCTGAAAACATCGACCAAAAGAGGCAACAGTTTCTTCATCAAAGCCTCGGGGTTTTGTTTTAAGAACCTTTTGTCGAAATGTATTGCTGCTGCTGCTGCCACTCTGGCTCAAAGGGACCGGTTGCTTTTGAGGCTCTTCATCGCATAACAACTCGCTTTTGGGACGTTCTGTGGTAACGATATCAACTTTGGTGGATGTCATATCAAGTCTATCCAGGCTCGTCTTGCATTCAACCAGGAATGTTTCCTCCATAATCCTTAAAAGTCAAGGCAAACCCAACTTGTGTTGTAACAAGACTGTATTTCCCCAACAGACCACATCAAAAACCTGTCCCAAAAAGACAACTATCGGGGACGGGTATTTGCGTTCAATCCACATAAATGGAAAAAACTAATAAATTTCTACAATTCTCGTAACCTAGATAAGTCCTTTATATTTCAAAACAGTCCACATGAAAACTCAAAAATCCCCCTCTTTTAAGTAAACCTAAATAGAACCTTGCCTCTTCAACAGAACCCAGTGAAAAAATGTATTGTGACCCGATTAAAATATTTCCGTAAAATCAATAGGGGAAATGGACATAAAAGGAAATAAGGGCATCAGAAAACTGCATTCTGAAAACAAAAAATACACATGGTGGTAAGGAAACTGGAAGTTGAAGACACGAACGGCAATGTGCATCACAAAAACTGCATTTTGGGGACAACCCATATAAGAAACAAGTTTCTCTTGCACAACGCTTACACCAATCGTGAACGCAAATATAATATTTTCTACATCACCGAATAGCCAGCTTCGTAACACCCAATTTCTTAAGGCCTAAATAAGCAAAGGAAGTACAGACTGCACATACCCGATTCAATTCGTGGCCCCGCAAAGCCAGAAGACCTCAACCACACATCTCCAATCTGATTATTATTTTTCACTTAAGATGAATATTAACATAAAATGGTCGGACCGTGTGATCGGAATGGTGACAGGTAAACTAGATTGAGAAAAATAATGTACCTCAGCCTTATATCATTTGCTTTTGATTCCAACATTACTGTCATTCACTCTCTGCGCCAAAATTTAATTTCCTTAGCCCTTTAATTTTAGAAATAATTACAATTACAGGTAGGACAGCAATAATGAGATATAGGATATTACAAGGAGGCAGACGTAAATTAAGCACTAATTACAGGGCAAAAGTAAATTGAGCTCCCATACTTAGGGCCCGGCAATGAGAAGTCAGAACATCTCGCCCAATAGCATCCTATACTCCTGATAGCGCTGCCTCCAGTCATTCTGAACATATTTGTTATTCATTTTTTTTATTTTTTTGAGAGGGTTTTTGTCAACCACAAATCATTTTTACAATTCGACTCGAATTATAAGTTTAAGTCAATCTAAACAAGTTTATTACTTTCAAAAAAAATTATGGATGGTTTTATGTCAAAAATATATATCATTTTTATAATTAAATTTGAATATGAATTTAAGTTAATATTTTTTTATCTAAGAATTAAAGATTAAAGGGTATTTATTTGTTTGTCAAAGTTGTTTGGACCACGATTTTAGTCTCATTCCTAATGTATTAGAGGCTTTACACTCAACAATATTTGATTTCTAATACATTGATTCAAAACCATTTAACTTCATCAACAAATCAAAGACACTTTGACCATCTTTCTAATTATTTTAAATAATTAATTGCCATATAATTATTTATTTTCAATTTGAATGGAAATAAAGCACTTTTTCATTTAACCTAGATTAACCTAATATAATTAAACAAATACTTTTATTGGAGTTAACCTTGGTTAATTAAATAGATGCATATAAATGAACTATAAATTAATTTAGTTTGGGGATCAATAAATATATAATGAATGTTTCGAAATTAAATAAGGTTAAAAGCACTTAGTTTGGAGAATTACAATAAAGAATTAATTGTTAATATTGTGTAGATTTCACTCAAATATTGAGACTGCTCATAGTCTAGAAAGGGTCTCTTGTTTAATAAAGTTGTTAAATTTCTTTTGAATCAAATATGCACTGTGGGAGACCAATAATGTCGTCCATAATACTAACCTAATGTATAGAAATGCTCTAAACATAGTAGAATCAATCTCATTTGTTATAGACTATTGAAAACAGTGTCACCCTTTATCTAATATCCACTAAGGTGTGAGGACTAACGACCTATTGAAAAAAACCTTAGGGAGATTACTTGATCACAAGGGTTGTTTCTCCTTTATCGACCCCCTTTATTATACTAATTTTATGTTTGTGAAAGAATATCAAAGACAACAATCTCTAGCATCTAGGTATCCTACATGAATTTAATGCAAATTATGTTTCCTTCAATGCTCCAAAATGAAATGTTAAGAATGATTCTCCTTCTAGTGCTTAGGATTGTCCCTTGATAATTGATTCCACTTTATGAATTAATTTCACATTAAATGCCTTTAAATACCAAGATATGGTGATAAATTGTTCAAACATATGCCAAGTTAGTTTATAACAACTAATAAAGTAGGCAAGAGTGTTAGTTTTGAATCTAAATAATCAATTCAACCTGATATGGGCGCAAATGCATATGCTACAAGATTGACACACAAAAAAGAGGCATGGATATCAAGGTGGGGAATAAATGCATGGAAATAAGTGCAATATTATCCAAATGTATAAGAATACATGCAAATAAGATCATATGTATGTAAGTGTGTGTAAATGCAGATGAATAAAGGATCATGGAATGAGCCTAAATTTTTGCATGAGTGTGTCATTTGTCAATATATAATTGTATTAGTTGGTATGTAATTATACTAAGACATTCTATCAAAACTAACACAAAATTAAATGAGAAAATGGCATGCATATGTAATTTTCATCATTACATTTTACCTCCACTTTGAGGTTCATGTGAATCCTAAAATGAATGTGTATTTGAAAGTATATGAGTACTCATAGTCATGCATAAAAATTCAATATTTAGACATAAAAGGATATGGAATACATGTAAAGGAATGGACCTAGCTTGATCTGTTCATGTATTCTTCATACTTGGCATGTGAACTTTGTAAGAACCTATAAAATAAATAAAATATATGTAACGAGTGGATTTTTTTATGCAATTGAAGATAAGAACAACTCAAAATCAATTTTATTATCTACAAAAATAAGAGAGAGGAAGGTGTGAGTAGGGTTTGAAAGCTCTACTTGTACAAAAAATGGTATTGTAATGCTCTACCCTATTTGATGGCAATATGTAATGTCCCTAACAAATATTTATGTAAATATACTTTGCAACCTTGTTCAAATATTTATTGTTTCTAAAATATCATTGTAGATACTTAAAACTTAGAGCAATTTATTTTTTGACTTAAATATTTTTCCAATCTCTTACCAAAACTCAAAAATTTCCCTTTGTATTTATGCAATACACTCAAATCCTAATATTATAGGTCACACTAATAAAAAAATATGTTGTAGATCTAAGTAGTTTTTTAAACTAACAAACCCAAACTTAAGTGTTTGAACTAATAAACTTCAGATTTAGGGTTTTTTAGTGATTAAACAAAGACCCTAAATCTTCCTTCACATTTACATTCATTAACATTTAGACCCATATTACAAAACATTATCCATACCTTAATATAAATTACTCATATTACAATCAAGCTTGTAAAGATGTAAAATACATTATAGATCATTTCTTCCATATAGTAAATACAACATATAATACAAGAATAGTAAATGATTGTACTTGAACCCACAACAAATAGAAAATAATATAAAACCCATGTAATTGGAGTTATTATGATAAACATGCAAGACATTCCTTACAATATGTTGCTACAATAGTAATAAAAAATAGAACATGTAAGTCTTACACCCATGACAATTGCAAGTGTCATGCAAACTCGTTATTGTTGGGACCTCTAATACCCCACTCGAAGCACAAGGCAAAACTTGACTAAATAATTTTTTTTAATTTTGAAACAACAACCACAACACCAAAGATATAATATCAACATGTCACAATTGCACAACAATATGCACACAAGTGTTGTGTGAAGCACAATGATATAATGATAACAACAATAAGATGACCTCACCTTGTGTAAACAAGGTGGAAACAACAAAATACCAACCACTTGTGAGATAAATACACCATGAAGAACATATGAGATAAAGAGAGAGAGAGAGAGAGAAAGAACAACCCCTACATGACGATTGGTTACAACCCATGACCGCGTTCTCTCACAACACAACTCCAGGATAGGATGAGGGAAACATCAACCTCTAATCCACATCCTGACTCACTTAAAAAATATAAATAATGGAAAACCTTCACTAGAGAATGCCTAACCAAGAGGCACAAACTATCTACTAATGGGAATGATGATGGGTGACCACTTCCAAACATCCACATGCTTCCCAAGATGTCTCATCGCAACGTGACATCACATAAGCAAAAGGATAGTATGGCACAATGCCCCATGACATATGAGGAATGTCAAGGACACAACCAAGTTCAATCATGAAGGTTTATAACCTTTCCAAGTCTTCACAAGACTAGGTGTACAATCTCCCTAACTTAGGTTTGATAACTAGACAACTTTGGAAGAATGCACGCAAAATGATGCAAGAGATACCAAAAGTCCTCAATGAATACACCTAAGGACAATCTCAAAATACCATTAGACCCTTGGAACTATGATGAACAAATTTTTTTTACATGGTTTACCCATATGAGGTCTCGAAACCTAGAGGAACGATGAAGTCCTAAGAGAGATATTTTGACTAGGTTTTGAAGGTCTAGTCGATGAAAATGATCATCACAGGCAAGGTGTGAGGCATAAAAGTTATCTAAAAAATGATTAGGCTAGGAAAACCACTATCTAAATATGGTAGGGATCATTTTCATTCTAATTCTTGTATGGGGAACGAGGTCACCCAAACATAGAACTAGGCCTATCACCCAAACATAGTTGATTTTGAGTCTGCCAATTCACTCAAAACAAGGTCACCCCACTACCAACCAAGATACCCCACTATATTACCAAGCCACCTCACTACTGACAAGGCCATCCAAACACACTTAAGAACTTTTTGAGTGAGTTTGATCACTCTTGAGTAGACCATGCCACCTAGGTGCAACACTAGGCCACCCAAACTCACTAGAAGACACTTAAATTCATTTTAAACCCAAAATAAACGTGTCTAAGTTCATTTTAACTTCTTAAAGCATAAACATAACATAATTCACTTACGATCATGCCTAGAACCAACACCAAGACACATAACTAGGGCTAATCCACTAATAAATTCAATTGGATACAATCTATCTCACTTTTACAATTATTTACAGTTACATAAAGAGAGGACTCAAATGTCCTTCAACAACCAAATTGAATTGAATTGAACTAACTATAAATCATAAGGAATAATAAGATAACAAGACATTGATGTCACCTTTGATCCTTGACCCTCTGAACCCCAACGATGGTTTCCACACTACCCTACCACGTGAAACCTAAAAGGTCCACTCCCACCATGCTAGGAGATGCCACAAGGCCCATACACACTCACACAAAACAAATGGGGAGAAGGGTATTTACTCATGTTGATCATGAATTAAACATTCATAATACACATCACACAAAAATCACTTTTGTATTCACAAGATTTAAATGGGATGTCACTTAGGACATTTAATGGGATAACTCTAGTAAGATAAAATACAGTTATCACAATGGCCTCAAGTACCAGCCAAACAAATCCACTAATACCTCTCATGAGAGACAAGGTAATCCATCCAAACCAATAATACAAGATCACTTAATGACCACATAATAATTTAGATACCAAAATTCTCAAGAGTAGCTCAAGGATGAAACCCAATTCATAACATCACAATTTCACTTAAAAAGGGACAAGAAACAATGCACAAACACATTTTTCACGAAATACACAACATGTTTTAAAAAGCACTATTTTTAAAATTCACGAAGTACACCTTCATTCTCACATTATTAAACATAATAATTCACACAATCATTCAAAAATTTCAAAATATCAATTTATCAAAAAATGAGAATTTTTTCAAATCACCATTAAAATAGCTTGAAAATTTACGAAAATTAAAATTCTCAAAATTCAAAAATATAAAGATACCCTTTGGTTCTCAAGGTGACCAACACCCCTTCTAAAACCTAAAATTTGATTTCCAAACAAATCCTGAAAAATTGGGCATTATAACAAAGTTTGGGGGAAAATTCACAAATATATATATATAATAATTGACATAACATCTAAATTTATGAAATAAAAGATATTGAGAAGTTTTAACACTCCACCAATCCATTTTCAACCTTTATAATTGAAAACCAGCAATCAAAAGAAGAGAATCTATAAAATTATCTCATTTTTAGTCAAAAATTGAAATGAAAAGAACTTTAAACACACCTGACGAATGCATGAATCCACGCAGGATCATGTTCTCCTAATAATTTCTATTTGAATGCTTCAAACCCCATCAAATTTCCCCTCCATTTTCTCCAAGTAATAATTTTCCAAGAAGAGAGTTTTTGCCTTCCCGATTTCTTCCAAAAAATAAAAGATGACAAAAGAAAACCCTTTTCCTTTTCCAAAATAAAATTATAAAATATTTTTTATTTTCCAAATAATTGCATTTAAAAAAATTTCACCCAAACCAAAATAAAACATTTGAATATAATCCAATTTGCTATTCCACACTTAATTTACGATTTAAGTTTATATAAGCATATAACTTAATTAAATTCAGGGAAATGGGAAATTTAACAAGATACCAAACACCCATTCACTAGACATCCACAAAAGAGGGTATGGTATCCAAAATTGCATTAATGGCAGTATCTGAGTCAACATGGATAAAATAACTAGGGACTCATACTCAGATCAAGTATAACGAGTAAGGAAAAACAATTAATAGCCAATGTGACATCTCCTTATAAATATTGTCGAGGTATACTCAAACCTATGGAGCTAGGTGGAGAAATACCTAGTACTTATAACTACTCAATGAACACATAACATCGCATAATTACCCAACTATGCACAACGATGCACAACATCATATCCATAAATTCATTATATTTAAATGATACAGTTGTTGATAGCATTTAATTACAACATCAATATTAATACATATATTCACAAACCAAAACTTAGTAATAATCACTCGAACAAGCCTGCATCACACACACACACTTTAGTAATAAAACAACCATAGTGAAAATGATGAATCAAGACATTGAACAATAATACCAAAAAGTGATCATCTAGCATCTCAACATATACACAATATAATGCCCCCACTAACATCGCATGCTAGGAATAGGTAGGCACTACAAGATCTATTGTCATGAAAGCTCAAGTACAACAATTACATGAGATCATTCTTCCAATCGAAGTGTTTTATCCTCTAGTTTCCTACAAATCTAGGGTTTTTATCCTCAAATCTGGCCACTTGAAGATGAATGCTAAGAGATTTTTGGTTAAATTTTGTGAATAGAATAATGCATAATAATATTTTATTCTGACTATGAATCCTTAATACCCATATAAATAATGTCAAAACTTTCATTAAATGCTAGTATATCACAATTGGTATGTGATAAAGAGCACCAATACCTAACAAGAATCATTTTTCCCTTTAATTGCACTTGAAATCATGTCATGTGTGATTGAATGTACTTAGGAAATTTGGTGGAAAGTTTCCTACAACATGCATTGTCCTTTGCAATAATGGAGGGAGGTTGTGTGGGTTTGAAACCCTAACTACCTTAATAATAATAGTCATAGACACTTTCTTTATTTGCATCACTAGATGTGCATGTGGATTTATTCCTAATATTAAATAATGTTCTCTAGGTGGGAGAAAACCCTTTCTAGAAATTATCACATCAAATCTAAGAATTTATGATGCTTTGATACATTTTGGGAAGAAGGTGAGATGAACTATGTAAATAGGTAGGAGTTTTAGAGTTTGGAGGTTGGAGATACCTCTTGAAACATACCACTAGTTAGGGATCAGAGTTTGGGCAAGAGACGTGTTGGCAGGGTCAAGTCTAAAACTTTGAGAAGGCAAGGAAAATGAGTGAGGGATGGATGTGAGGTATTTCCTATATGAGGAAAAGTAACAAGAGCCAAGGAAAGGGTAGAGATGGAAGGAAAAACATGCCAAGAGGAAAAGTCTAACAAGCATAAGGAAAAGTGGAGTTGAGTGAAAAGGCATGTTGAAATGGTGAAGTTTGAAAGTCCAATGAAGACCAAGGAAAGGCCAGGGTTGGATGGGAAGTCATGTCTAGATGAAAAAATTTAAACCTCCAATGACTGAAAAATACTTAGAAGCTTGGGCATGCCTCCTTGCTATAAACTTTAGGGACCTTAAACTAACATAGTGGGAAATAAGAAGAGCACACATATAAAATTGGACTAGGAGATACATGGGAAATATGAAATAGGTATTTTAGTCCATAACACAAGTTGTTATAAAAAGGGGACATGAGAAGTTCGCCCCACTCAAAATTTCTTGCCCTCAAGAAAAGAAAATTCATTTTTTTTTGCTTCTTCCTAAGTATCATCCTCTATAGGTAGGTTCTTCACATGTATTAATTGATTTTTGATGGCTCTAAGTCCCAAATTTTCCATCATTATGATATAATAATGGAATCCATTACACTTATGAGTAACACTCCACAATCTATGAATACTAAATGAATGCAAGATGGAGTGTCATAAACACATGTTAACATGCATGAGAACACTCCAAGGGTTTGATGTTGGGATTTGTTATAGAAATACTCTCTGATGTGTATCCATTTAATCCATGTGGATTCATGCTCTGAAACATGTTCCATCAAGGTCCTCTCTAGCCTTTGATTCACCCTTTTTGTTAGGCATGCCACTGGTAGTTGATAACTTATGTTGGGGAATTGGTAGTTCCTTACCCTTAGTCCTTCCTATGATGTAGGGAATTTGAACCTTTGATGACTATAAAATACTTAGAAGGTTGGGAATGCATTCTTTATTATAGACTTTTGGGACCTTAGATCAACACAATGGGAAAGAAGAAGAAGAATAGACATACAAAAGTAAGCTAGAGAAAAATAGGAAATAGGAATTTTGGTCCATAACACAAGTTATCACAAAAAGGGGACATGCCATAGTAGAGTGATATTGTATTTTATGCATGATCGTGTCATGTGGTTAAGATCCATTTGACATAGTATTATGAATCTCTATATAAGCACCTATAATTTTTTGCAATCGTAACACAAGAGTGTTAGTGATAAAATATGCACCTTGCAATTAGTTACATCTATCATATGTGAGGAATTATAGGAAAGGGAAAACTAATGCATGAAAAAATAAATGTAAGCTAAGAATATGGATCGTGCAAAGTAATAAATGTCATAAGTGCATCGTATGGAAAATAAGATATCTCAAATGATAATCATCAAGGAACAAAAAAATTCTCCCAATATAGGCAAATTCAAAAGTTAAAGGTAGTCCTAGAAGGCAAGATAAAATCATGTAAACACATATATCGTGCAAGGAAGGCACACTCCCCCAATGTGGATTCAAGCTAGTGCACATAATGGCATAGGCAAGGCATGAGGTCCCCAATGAAAAGATAACTCTAGGCACATGAAAAAGCATGCAATCAATCAATAGTGTGGGGAAGGCATGATTTTCCAATGTGGCTCTTTAAACATGATGAGTCATGCTATCCCATAATAGGATAGGGATGGAATGATTTCCCCCAATGTGATAACGAAGATATTAGGTACATGATAAGACATAGATCAAATACATAAGATATAGTCATGAAATCATCTATAATAGAGGTTTCCCCCTCACTGAAAAGATAGCGAGATGAGACTCAAATGATGCCATGGCATAAACAAGATCATAAGTGATGTGTAGACCTCCTTGGTGTGGCACACTAACGAGTGGAATAAATTGTTCCCACTTGAAAGAGAATTAAGCTTATATCACTAGATCTTGTCATGCTTTGGGAACCCAAATGTTGATGATAACTATTTTGTTCAGGAGGTTATAGTTGAAACTAAGAAAAATAGAACACAAAGCCCTATTTCTAGTGAAGCTTCAATTAGAAAATAGCATTTAGAAAGTAAGAATGCTTATCCTATGATTAAGTATATCGCATTCATTTATCATATTCACTTATAAATAATAACTATTAAGACTTGTAGCCAAAGGAACTTAACACTCTAGATACAAGACATAAGCTTAAATCAATTATAAAACTAACTAAAATATCTAAATAATAACCTATCCTAATCCTATCGATTTTTAAATAACATACAAAAAATTAAAGAAAATAGAGGTTTGGAATAAGATTGCATTATCCTAATGCCAAAATTTGATTCTCTAAAGCAAAAAATTCAACCAAACCAATCCTTGCTTCATTAGTCTTCACATAGTAAAAATCATGAGATGGTGCAATCTTCAGGGAACAAATCAATATGAAGAAAAGTAATGGAAACCATATATTGCATGTGCAAGTCAAACATATTAAAGAATCGTGACCTTTAATATAAAATACATATTATGAATTATGAAATTCAAAATATCACATTGATCAACTACATATTTGAACTCAAAATATAATGACTTAGTTAGGAAA
The DNA here is from genome assembly GCA_007115665.2 of Sequoiadendron giganteum. Lineage (NCBI taxonomy): Eukaryota > Viridiplantae > Streptophyta > Pinopsida > Cupressales > Cupressaceae > Sequoiadendron > Sequoiadendron giganteum. Next base: position 641,641,794 of record CM021100.1, read on the forward strand.
AGTAGGGAATACACAAGATAAAGATAAAATAGAATAGAATTTGAATAATTTTTTTGAAAATGATGGTTTCTAACCCTTAACAATGCTAGTTCACTAAGCTTATATAAATTTCCTAGTTTACAATCATAATAAAATTTTCATGTTAAACTTTCTAGTAGTAGATTTTAATAGGTATCAATAATTCAATGCTTTGTATTTCCCATGGGTATATCATTAGACCTCTCTATGAAATTTTGTTGCAAGATTCTTCCAAATCCTTTGATGATAATTCCTCATTGATTATGATGGTCATATGCTCTTTGGGTGAGCATTTAGGTTTCATCCCCAATAATTAATTGTATAACCAATAACCTATAATAAATCTTCATTAAATTCTAGTAATCAACCCATTTCATGACTCCAAATTGACATTATGTAATCCACACTTTCTTGAGATAAGTATTAACCATCAAGATAAGTGTTCAAATTGATCAAATTGTCCAATAATAATCCTACATGAAAAGAGACATTATCAAATTCTAATGAAAAATTAAAAATATTGAAGTTTTCTCCCTGTATCATAAAGATCAATATATATACTTATATTCACTTCATTAATAATATACAAAATGGGAAACAATTACAACACATTTTATTATTTTCTTCTCTTTGATTTATTAAAAAAGACACAATTTCTCCATTTACAAACTTTTTATCTACTTTCTAGGGTTTCTAATGTCTCCATAATCTCAAATTTGTGTCAAGGACTTGTCATACAATTTTGCTTTGATAATTTTTTATTATAGGTAAGGGTTGAGTTCATAATTTAAATTTTGGATTCATAGTTTAATATCATATAGGAGAAGTTCTCATTCAATTCATGGTCATAGAGGATTTTTACTTGGATAACAAGCATCAAATTTATTTGCATTCAAATATTTATGTCATGCTAGTATGGATGACATTGTGATAAGAGAAAACCATGTAGTATTCTTTTTCATTAATGACCATTGATCATTATCGGCTCAAACATTTACACAACATCACGTTCTATCTATGTTTTGACAATTTTTAAAGGAGTGGGAATTACTCACTCTAATGTGATTTACAGTACCAAAAATATTTTTGTGGTCATGTATTCCACTTAGGATGCAACTACTTTTTGTTTTATCAACTAAATTTCCACAATTATTAATATAATTTTTTCTCTTCAAAATATATGGCTTTGGGGCAAAGGTAGAGCACCAATATGTTTATTAATTGTTCATTTTATGAGTTATGACCAATAAGAATGTGTTGCGCCTCTTCAAAATGAACCTTAATCACTTTTCAAAATACATCAAGCCTCAAGTTCTATATATCCCATGAAGTACTTATCCCTTAGATCAATAGTTAGTGAGATGTGACCCAACTCAAAAAGGGCACATCTTGACTTACAGCAAAGCACACTTAAATACCACAACCAATTAAAATTCACTACACATCCTCATAATGTCTCAACAAAATATTATTCATATATAATAATCTTGATTTGTTCTCTATGGGATTAATGATGTTAGGCCTCAAAAGCTCAAGGTTGATAATATTGGATTTGGTCATGTGTTTGTCTATGACATGGTTGTGACCTAGATCTCTTGTGTGGTAGCATGGTACTACCCTCAAATGTGGTGTTTGTGTTCCTTTATCCTATGGTCATGTGCAATGAAAAATGTTCACATTGGGTGATTACTTATGACTTCCTAGTCACATCGGAAAGTGTTAGATATGTTGACTATCATGTGTATTTCTTGCATTGAGTTTTTGGTTTCAATCCTTGGTACCTAATGTGGAAGTATTGGATGATTAGTGCCTAGTTGCATGCAAGTTATGGAGTTGGTTTTTTTATTGACTTGGAAGCTCTAGGATAACCTAGTTTCTCTATGTACAAGTACTTATAAATGATTGTGGAACTGGTCTTTTAGTGACCTACATTTCCTGGATAGCCCCTTAATCTTCTCAAATATTTGTACTTGCATGTCGTGGGTTTTGTAAATTTTCTATTTAAAAAATGGTTATGATTATCTATCATATTCTATTATTTTAGGTTACAAATTTGATTTTTAGATTTGTAGGTTTTTAAGTGCTTAAATGGATTCATGTTTGCATCTATGATTTTATATGTTTTACATGGTAATCAAAATGTATGGTTTTAGTCAATGAGTCCTTGATTTACTAGTGAAATTGAATGGGTTTGAATAAGCCCACTAGGGATCAAGTCTTGCTAAGTGCAAGGCCCTGACATCATAAGGGATGAGATCGATATCATTTCCTAAGCAAATTTTTCAAATTAGATAGCAATCAATCTTTGGCTCTTAGCTTCTTAGCTGAAGAGGTTTCATCCTAAAAGGCTCATGCTTTGGTATTAGGTGGCTAAATTTTTTTTGTGAATGATATAAAATCCTCTATTAAAAAATGTATGGTTTTTTATACATATAAAGAGATTGTTCAATATTTTTTGGACAAACATAGTTGCAAATTCGCATGCATGGTTTGAGAAGGTTTTATGTGTTAGGTCACATAACATGGTTGGTTGGTTGCTTGTCAGGTTCTTGAACTATTATGGTTACTTTGTTGTGGATTTGTAACAAGTTGGATATAGGTTTGATTTGATTCTTAAGCCATGGATATTCTACATTTTATATCTAGTTGTTTGTATTTTGCATGTTATTGATGTGGTGTCCAATCCTTGTTGTATTGTTCAAAATCTACGAGTTTTGTATTTATCATTGTTTTTAGTTGGATCATTGGCCATGTTTGTTGTTAATTTTGAGATATCACATGTGTGCTAGCTTTTGTGGATTTTTTGTATCTACATGTTATGTGAAAATATCTAGAGTGTATCTTTCATGTGTTGTTTGTGTCTTGAACGATAGGATTTTGTTGTTGGAAGCCATAGATTTGCAAATTCTATATAGTTTTCCATTTCAGTTATCATGGTGCATTAGTATGTCTATTATAGTGAGATGGAGAGATAATCTTTTAGAGTGCTTGAGATAGTTATACTTTGGGACATATAGTAGTTTACTATGGTAGTCATGAGACACTCTAGATTATATTTAATTGAAAGATTTATGTAGTCACATAGTGGTATATTCTTGGTTGGAGATAATGGTTTTCCTTTTCCTTTTGGGATCTCTTGGCATTAAAATTGAGTTCTTTGATTGTGTGAGGACCATGGGTGATCTTTATTTGTGAAATGTGTATCATTATTTCATGTAGTCATGGATCACTTTTTAATTGGAGCTATGATAATGATGTGGCTATGCCAATTTTTGGAAAATGGTCTTCTACAATGGATGTTGGTGCCATGAGAAGATCTTGGATTCTACCTCACACAAATAATAAGAGTTATTTGATAGGTCCTTGCACCATAAATAGAGGATGGTTATCTTAATTTTATGAGGATATGGACAATCTATTGCCATGTAGAGCTCTCAGAGTTTTTGGTTGAGCCATGGTTATAATCATGATGTCATGTTAAGTTCTTGGTTTTTTTACCATGTAATGATACCCTTGCAAGTGAATTGAGGTGAATCTACTAGATGGACGTTGTTATTATTTTTCCTTGTGAGATTTTGGTTAGTTTGTTGTAGTTGGATTTTAATTGACTAGATCTCTAGTTTTTGGAGATTGAGTATTGAAATCACGAGTCTCTTGACTTACTTTAACAAAAAAGACCTAGGATCCTACACCTATAGTTGGATGTGAGTTTAGCATAGACATGTTGAGAAGATTTTGCTTCATTGGTAGAAAAATCTCTTTACCCCACTCTCATTCTCTCCACTCAACAATGAATTATTTGATAAGTATTATCCACCTCATTTTTTAAGTGCATTCTTTCTTTGTGTCTTGTCTTCTCATGAGCATGCATCTTGAGCCATAGATATTAGTTTTGAGGAATTTTTTGAGGATTAGATACATGATTTTCTTCTTTATTATCTCCTTATGTTTGTATATTAAGCTATAAAGTCATATTTGAGGACTAGTTTAAGGGTTATAGAAGATATTTAGTGGCTTTAGGCATATTTTTTATCAAAGGAATGGTTATTTGCTTAACCTTCCTTCAATTTAAGAATCTTACATATGTTTCTAACATTTTTTACTTTGAGATCATCTAGTTAGATGTTTATAATTGTTTTTGGGAGTTTTGGAAGGTCTTACTTGTCATACTTATAACATGTTTTGGTATTAGTAGAAGAATGTTGTTTGATTTATACATTTTCTCTCTTGTTGTATATCCTACAGGTTCAATTATTTGTATTAGGATGAGACTTTTGTAAATTTAATTATTAATTATTATTGTACTTCATTATTTATTCAGTAACCATATGGATGATTGGGACTCTTTAACCTCTATTTTCCATGTGATGTTAAGAATCTAGAAGAGATAAATTGTTCCCAGCATGGAGATCACGATAGAGAATTTTATCATGGTTTTATTTGTAGGTTTACAATATGTGTTAAAGGATTTAGCCATGTCATCTATGTGAATATTATTGGTGGAATTTTAGATTCTTTGGTCAACTTCAAACTTGGCATTACTCATCTAGTGGGAGTCCTAGGGAAGTGTATGTGTTATTGCACTATGACACAAAATTCCTTAGGTATTTTTTGCATATCTTTGTGTCTGTTACCAATGGAGCCAAGCTTTATACATGATAGTGAATATATTGGGACTTGTGATTATAGATTGGACTAGATATGTTGATTGTAGAAGGTCTATATGTGTAACACTACTTTTTTTAAGTATAAAATTGGATAGATTTAATATATTAGAGTTAAGTTTATATGGTAGCTGATTTATTAGTGTTATTATCCAAGTTTAAATATTATAAGGTCTATCAATACTTTAAATACAAATACATAAAAAATTAATTTATCAATTTTAACTAACTGAAGATTATCATCATTACTATCAAATTGACATCTAACAATATGACTATAATCAAAAGAAACAAATAACATCTTAAGAAAATTTAATTGAATCAACTCCATCTCATTCATAATTAAAATATATTTTAATAATTTCAATACGTATCTAAATCATAACACTTGGAAAGCTCATTCTCAACCTAGGAATATTTCACTAGTATTGGCCTTAGCTATAACACACTCTAGAAATCCTATATAAAAGCATAAAATGTATCAAATCCATAACCAAGACAATCATGTGTACTATGTACCCCAAGTTGGACACAATTTGTGTGCCCCCTTCTTCAGTGCCCATAGCCCAACAAACCACCTTCTTCTTCCTTGAGTGTTATCCATGCCTCTTTCCAAGTCTCACATAAATGATTTATATAAGCCTTAAGGGATGGTTTCCAAACCATCACACCCTTTCACAAAGGTTGCCTTAATTATTATTTATTAAATAAAAAATTCCTCTCTATTTTAACCAAAGGATTATATTATCCTTTATTTTTCTATCTCCTTTTAATGCTTTCATAACTTTATATTTGATTTGGGGAAAACATTTCATAAAAATATGTGCAATTATTTTGAGGTATGTTAGTTGGATGCATTAGTGATATGGTGTAGTTTTTATTCCAACTATTATCAAGTAATGGTAGATACTTGGTCCTATTTTGGAGATGGAATTTGGTGTAGGTGTATGGGTTGAAGCACAACTTTCAAGCGTGATATTGGATTAAATTTTGTATCTTTCATGTTTGGGCATGATGTAGGATGAGAGTGTTGTGGTTGAGATGACGGCCGCTTGGTGGATATTGCAAATGCCTCATTGATCTTGTGAGCACATAAGATTCAATTGGTGTAGTATGGTTATAACCTCAACAATTAGTTCAATATTTTTTAGTTTTCCCTTTTTCTCTTGAAAGGTATATGACAAATGAAATAATGTTAGGATAAGGTATATCATTCACCTTACAAGTCCTAGTATTCAAATTATTCAAATATATATCATTGTACATGTGTCCTTACTAAATGGGGCATCCCACTTTATTCCTTAGCCAGTATGCCATGTGCAATTATTGATATGACATGTGTGTAAGAATTTGTAAGATAATTATGTCATGCAAGATGTGGAAGAGAATCTATGACATCGTAAGTGTAGACACCTAAAATTTACCACTCACGTTTGGTCAAATTTTCCTCGCCATTTCATCTAATCCCCTCTTATCCACTTTAATTAAATAATATTATCATTATTTAATTAATATTTCCAATTTACTCTAAATCTTCTAAGGTCCTAAGGTAATTAATTAATCAATTATTTACCTTACCTTCCTCCCACTTCATCTTTGAATTAAATAAATATTTTCACTTATTTAATTTAATCATTCCATTTCCTTCTAGGAATCAAATAAATCATTTAATTCCCATTTTTCTCTTTGCATTTGTCACATCCTACATCATCCCTCATTATCCCCTAATCCTAATCCCCATCCTAAGCATGTTCACACACTTAATCAAGGATTAAGAGGTGCACACCTTCCAACTTTCCCACTTGCATCCTAATCATTTCTCATTAAGCTATCCTCACCTAACCCACCCCCTAAGCACTTGCACATTCCTAATCTCCTAATTAGGAAAGGGATAATCCCCTTTCCATTTACTTCCATCCACATTGTCCTCTTAGCCTTAAAGGCTTTCCATTTTTGGAGAAGCAACCCACATGGGTCCTTTCTCCAAAGTACACCCAAGAAATTTTAAATTCCTTTATTAATTTCCATCCCATACTTTGGGAATGTTCGACAAGGAATGCCTTTATGAGGAAGTTCTTCCCCATCTCCCAAGGTACTTTATAAGTACCAATATCCCTCTCAAGCCTTGACATGATGACACTTTTCACCATCCTATGCCTTGAGAGGTCATCCATCTCCTCTCATGATGCCACTTGGCATCATCTCATGAGTTGAGATGTCTCAACCTCTTCTAGCCATTGATCTTCCTTGATCCAATCCTAGCCCTCCATTCAACACTTCTCTCACCAAATGCAAAAGATAGCCATTTTTTTAGGATACATCATATTTGAGAAAATTGGTAATGTTATGTTGTCAAAATTCTCTTGAGCACTCATTGAATTTGATTGCACCAGGCAAATCTGCAGACCAAGAGGTTTGACATAGAGGTCTTCATCGAATTCCTAGTTGGTTTGAGATTTTTATGCCCTTATCTTAATGGTGGCTTGATTTTATGTTTCGTTAGGCTTTACATTGCATTTCATTTCATCTTTAAAGCATATTTTCACTACACACATTGTGGTACAACCTATGGGACCCACGTCACAAGTTTGCTATAATCTTTTTCTAGTTTTCTATGAAGTTGTGTTTGCAGATTTTACATAAAGGTGAATATGCTACAAATAGGTGGATCCATTCTATAAATGAGCAACTCCACTCTTACAAGGGCAATTGCACTTCGGTTCTTTGACCCTAAGACACCCCTTGAAGAATAGGTGGATATACCTGCACAAAGGTGACTCCACACGACCAGATCCGCTCTACATAAGTAGATACACTCATACATAGTTATCTCCACATAGAAAAACTATACCCATAAAGGCAGATACACTCAGGATAGGGGACTCCACTTATCATAGAGTAAACTCTGCATATAGGTTGACCTGCACCTACATAGATAGATCTATTCCAAACAAGAAACTACACTCTACATTTGGGCGGATCTGAGGGTAAATTAAATAAATTGATTTCATTTAAGCTTTTCCAGCTTTTTGCATTCAATACTAACCAACTAACTTGTCCTTGTGCATGTGATCATACTTTTTTTAATGAAAAAGGGGTCCTAAGTCCAACACATAGAACACTAGGATCAATTCCTTTCTCAAAATAACATTAGGATACAAATCAAGGTGATTAGATTGACTTTCAACCTTGAAGGTGAGCCAATCATACTCAAATTTTCCTCCTTTAGGGTCTTGGAAATTAATTGGCATTGAAATGCTTATACTAACCTAATTAAACTACTTGCCCTAATATGAAAATGCAAGATTCTAAAAATCGGGAAATTGTAACAAAAATTATGACACCAAATTTTGGTTGAGGAGGACACTATGCACATGTGATATAAATTTAAGCTAAATTTGTCGGGATGTTTCCTCTGGGGGTGCCACTATATTACTAGGCTTTTTTTGAATCTAAAAATTTGGGTCTAAAGCACTTTGTCTACTCTTTGATTTCTTCTCTACAAATTTCTATTTTTGGATATGGACCTACAATAAAAATCTACAAAAGAGAAGGTGGATGGTGGCTATATAGGATTTTGCCTCAATCAAACCCCTGTTTTGGTATTTCTACCTCCATAATAGCCAAAGATCTGATAGAAAATAGTGTGTGTGACCTAACCTCATGTGTGTCTAAGGTTGTTATGAGCTAAATGCATAAAAACCCTTGTGTGAGGGGGAGAATGTTAGACCAGAAGATGGATTGAAACATGCTAATCTAAGAATCTAAACTGAGATTAAACACATTAATCTAAGATCTAAACCTACACATACGAAATGAAACTAAGTTATTCTGACATGCATAAATGAATCTATGACTACAAAATGAATGTGTAAAATAATATAGCATTACCATCCCGTAGTGGAGTGTATTGGCCTGATGTTGGGTTGTTCTTATCTCCATGAAGCCTCCAAAGTTCATGTGCAAAAGCTTGATGAATGGTTGTTTTGGTTGGTTGATCGAAGAAAAGGTGAAGCTCTATCAATGGTGTTCTTGATAGCACTTTGTTGCTCAATGTATGTTGGTTCTCCAATCCTTATTTGCGAGGAAAGGGGTTTGTTATATAGAATATGTGATTTGAAATGGATGATCAAGATCGTGTTGAAGAATATCCAGATCAACGGTCGAAGTGTGTTGAGAGGAATTGGACATGAGAAAATTATGCAAAGTTGATTGCATAATTTGGGTGATAGAGAAATAGATTGGCCAGTCAGGGATGTGATTGATTAGTTAACAAATTTAGATTGATCAGTCAGGAATGTGATGGCTTAGTTAGGAATGTGATGGCTTAGTTAGGAAATTGATGGATTAGTTAGGAATTGTGATTGATTAGTTAACAAAATAGATTGTTCAGATAACAATTTGGATTGATCAGTTAACAAATTAGATTGCTCAGTCAACAATCGTAATTTGCTCAATCAGAAAGTGGGTGAGGAATATGAATTAATTGATTTAATTAATAAATTCCTTTTTTGAGTTGAATGTGCAAATCAATTTTTCCTTTTGCAAACAAAGTTGCATTAGTTTGATTTGATTTTTGATAATTGATTTGAATAGTTTGATTTAATTATTCAAAATTTGGAGGGAAAGTATCGTAATTAAATTATTATTTAATAATTTAATCGACTTAAGGCAATAAGGTGATTTAGTGACACAATTAAATAATTGGCATTATTTAATCAATCAGGACGAAATAAATTAAGATTAAGACTTTATTAAATACATGTGATTTATTTAATTGGTCGAAATGATGAAACGTGAATTAATTAAATAATGTTATTTTATTTAATCAATAGAGGAATTAAGGTTTTCAGGAGTTTATTAAATAAATGAAATTTATTTAATTTGTCTGAAATGATGAAAAAGTGAATTAATTAAATAATGTTGTATTATTCAATTAATAGTGGAATTAGGGTTTTTGATGTCGTTTTGATGTGGTACGATGTGGGAACATTGTGGTATGATTTTAAGATGTTCTGAGACATTACAAGATGATTTCAAGTCATTATGAGATGTTACAGGACAATTTTGAGTCATTTCGAGGTGTTACAAGATGATTCTGAGTCATTTTGAGGTGTTATGGGATGATTTCGAGTCATTCTAAGGTGTTACGGGATGATTTTGAGTCATTATGAGGTGTTACAAGATGATTTCGAGTCATTTTGAGGTGTTACAAGATTATTTTGAGTCATTCTAAGGTATTATGGGATGATTCCAAGTCATTCTAAGATGTTACAGGATGATTATGAGATGTTACGGGATGATTTCAAGTCATTTTGAGATGTTACAGGATGATTATGAGTCATTTCTGAGATGTTACAAGATGATTTCGAGTCATTTTGAGATGTTACGGGATGATTCTGAGTCATTATGAGATGTTACGGGATGATCAAAGATGATGTTCTATACTATTTGATGTCATTTGAGGTGTGTAATAGTTGTCAAGTCAATTTTACATGTCTAAATTTTGCCCGTCTTTGAAAAAACGTATTGGTTGCTTTGTTTCAAAGATTCTTTTTTTTTTAGATCAAGTTTTTGAAAAAAAATTATGCCCCGCCAATCAATGGAATGATGGTAGGACTCTGTGCTACCCCCTCGAGAGGTTGACCAAAAATTTGAAGCTTTGAGGTCAAGCTCTTGACACTATTGTATTGTCGTTTCGATATTTTTCAAATGAAATGTTATATCAATATGTGCATCGTTTCTCATTCTGATATTTTCCAGAGCTTCTAATTTGAAATTAAGAAGATTCCCTAAGTGTAATTAGGGTTTCCTAGATGAAATTAGGGTTTTCTTGAGGTGTTATATAAGCAATTTGTCTTCAAATTGGGTCATTTGTGCTTTGTTCCTCTTGCTAATTCTTGTCTCTGGATTCCACATTCTATCAGTTGTTTGAGGAAGAATGTCGAGATTGGAGGTTGTCCCACATCATTTTGAGCTTGTTCAGGAGTATGGAAAACCTTTAGGCATTGGTGGCTCGGTATGTACCTTCTCGCCTTTTTCTTTCGTCATATTTTTGTTCTTGTTATGTGTGTGTGAAGTCTTGTCAGACAATAGTGCTATTTTTGAGATTCTTGCACACTTGCATCGATTTTGGCACTTTTGTACTGTGAAAAACTATGCTTTTGTCTGAAAATTGTGCTATTGTTCTAAACTTGCACTTTTGTTTTATGCATTTGTTCTGAAACTGCACTATTGTTCTAAAATTGCACTATTGTTCTAAACTTGTGCTATTGTTTATGTGCTATTGTCCTGAAACTGCACTATTGTTCTAAAACTATACTATTGTCTTAAAACAATGCTTTTGTTTGGTTTTTGTTGAGCATTTGTTCCAGAACCTAGAAATTAACTTCTCCTTTTGTCGTTTTCTCTTAGCTTTTGTTCTAAACCCTAGCATGCGTCTATTTGTCATCATAAATGTCATTTGTCATCATGCCCATGTCGTTTTGTGTTGCTTTGCATGTTTAGAGTGAAACCCTAACATTCTGGTTTAAAATTATTTGCAGGTGAGTCTTCGACCACTTGTGATGAGAGAGAGACGTCCCCGTCATTTTTTGATCTGATTGCCCATTTCAGAGTGTCGGAGCGGGACTTTCTTGATGTTGTGGGATTGCACTATATTTGTTACATGTATCCTATCATGACCCATATGCTGATGATTATTGCTCTTGTGGAGAGCTGGCATTCTGAGATGTCCTCTTTTCATTTGTCTACATGGGAGGTAACTATTAAGCTTAAGGATGTGTGGAGGATTCTTCATCTTCTTATTCATGGTGATTGTTAGAACTAGAGTTTCACATGAAAATCTTAAGGCCTTTTGCCCATTTAAACCCATTCATTTGCTATCTTTTCCATTAAAAAATCATTTTTTCCACTCATATATAGCCTATACCCTTTACCGTTTCCTTAATGGTTCAATTTTACATCACTTACTACTTTACCGTGGCCTCCCACAATGAGCTCGCGATATGGCAGTAGCAACTAACGAAGCAGGCAAAAGACAGTCACTGCAGTATCGCTAGCAGTTAGGCCAGTGACCACGGTAGTGGTTAGCAGACGACGAATGGGGAGTCACCGCGTTACCATGGACAGTCATCCGACTGACCGTAGTGATTGTGGTAATAGGGTTAGCAATCAGTAAGGCAACGAAGTGGCGAACAGGTAGCGGTTACTGCGATACCGTAGCTGCTAAAACAATGACCACGATGATAGCGGTAAGTGGCTAGCGGTCAACAACGAGCATATCGTGGTACCGCACATGATCAAACCACAGATCACGGTAATAGGGAAGGTAACAAGAAATGCCAACCGCTATATCGTGCACGGTTAACATAGTGACTACGGTGGCGCGATAACAGGAAAGCGAGGAGGAGAGGAAACGGATAACGGTTACCCCATGGTACCGTGAGCAAGCATCGAACAAACCACGGTAAAGCGATAACAATGAGCAGAGATGACACTTAATGTGAGACCATGGTAGAGCAGTATAAGCAACGACAACCACAGGAAAGTATTAAAGTGAAAATTTAAAAGCTCGACTATAGTCAAAAATATTTAAATTGCCGATAAGGCAACTTATTTAAATATTTCATTCCTATGAGAATGCAAAACGGTTATGGCGGGTAAAATGAAAGGTCGTGACTATTTGAGCTGTGCTGTATAAATATTTGGGAAAAATCAGTCACAGGGGTTCGAGAAGTGGGGGATTTTTTCCACTGTAATAACAGAACTGGGAAAAGGCAATGAACAGTCCTTCTTGAAACTAGTGTAATGGAGTAGAGATTTTCAAATTGGTGCAATTTTTTTTGAGTTCGTTTGTTGAGATGACATAATTTGTGAATTTCTTATCTAGTTGTTTCCAATTAGAATTTCTTAAATCATTTAAATCAGAATAATAAGTGTGTATCTGGTTTATCATGGTGCAATTATCACTTTGTGTGGTTTGATTTATAGGTGTCTGCAAGGTCATAATTAAATTCTTTAAATCAAGACATAGTGATATTGGAATTTGGTTGGATTTTTAAAGAAGAACTTGGTAGGAAAATATTCAAGAGTAATTTATGCAAGCCATAAATTGGGTGAAATAATATGCCAGTCATAAAATTTTATACCTTAAATATGCTCAACAATTTGAATTAAGATTGGATAGGGAAGCACCCTGGATCCTTGTTATTTTTGACTCCATTGCCCAACATATAAGAGGCACTGATCAACAATATCCCAGAGGATAAAATTCCTAACAAATAATATTTTCGAAACTTTTCTTTTATGTAGTGGGGTTAGTTGTAGTATTTTTGTCTATTCACTACCTTTTGCCATTATGGGTAGACTGTTTGGCAGGAAATTCATTTTAATTTGCATGTTTCACATAGGTTCACCCACCTAGGTCTTGCAAAACCTAAAGAGTAGAAGGTTTAATTGTATAATTGGCCTTGTATGTTGTCCAAGAATGTTGTAAGGGTCTAGCAAACTCTTATGGTTAAAACCTGCATTTTTGAGAACCAACAGTTTGGCGACTCCGTTGGGGAACATAATATGAAAATAAGCCTTGTCATAGAGTCGGTATCTTGTAGAAGACTCTGCTGGGAATAAAGAATTGCAGATTTTCTCACTATTGGAAAGTGAGTGGCGACTTTGAATGAACAAATATATTGAGACTGATAAATTGAAATATATATCAAAAAGAAATCTTCCTAGAGTTCAGACCATCACAATTGCTCCCAAAATGCAAGGAAGAAGGTCTTTGTACAAAGATGGTGATGGTCCTAATGCCAAAAATAAATGGACAGAGAAGAATGATAAAGGTAAGAAGGTGACTGATGACATGGGACCATCAAACAAAAATAAAACATCAAAAGCATCACTGGAGATACACAATTCATATGGTACATTAGCAAATGAAGACAACCCTTCCAGAGAGCCTCACACTCCTGAGGAACAGAGGAATCCCTTTTATCAACCAGATCCTAAGAAGGTTGAAGAATTCATGGCTAAATGTGAAGCTGAAAGAGAAAGACGAAAACATGAATATGATCAGAAAATGACATTTCTTGAAGAGAATCAGGATGAACTTGGCTATGAAGCAACCTCTAAGGAGAATTATGAACTTATGGTCAGGGATGAAATAAATGCAAGATTGGAACATGAGAGACAAGAAGTGGAGAGAGCAAGAATATAATATGAGCAGAGGCTCCAAGCAATTAAAGAACTTGAAGAGTTGAAATTGAGGAAGGTGCAGATCAATACTCAAATGACTAATTTGCAAAAAATATGTGCCACCTCATAGGCAAGGGAACAATAATGCAGGCCCATCAAATTCCTCATAGGCCTACCAAAATCAGCCAAGGAAACAAGGTAGATATCAAAATGTTCCACCACAAAATCAAGGTGTTCATCCACCTCCTCATCAGCAGCATGTACCCCCACAAGGTCAACAATATGTGGCAAATAATAATCCATTGTACCAATATCAGTATTACCAAAATCCTCCTCCACAATATGCAACCATGATTAGGCAGTTTGACTTGGCTGGATTACAAATATGCCCTTACCCTATGGACAACAGTTGGAGAAGTTTGGTCCCAAAATTCATAGGGAGTAGTGCTACTACAGCTGAAGAGCATTTAAGGAGCTTTAATGCTTTTATGCAAGATTTAGATATGCAGTATGAAGATATACAAATGAGACTATTTATGATGTCACTAATGGAAGATGCCAGAGATTGGTTTAATAGTCTGCCAATAGCTTCTATTAATTCTATTCATGTGTTTAATGAACAATTTCTTGAGCAGTATGGGAATCAATATGCACCTGAGTTTGCATTGCATGAGTTGGTGACCATTCAGAAACATCAAAATGAGTCGGCCTATGATTTCAACTAGAGGTTTTCTAAATTTCATAATAAGATACCTCCTAGATCTAAATTGGTTGATCCTGCTGCATTGAGTATTTATTTAAAAGCTTTTGATCCTAAGACAGGTTATGAGCTCAGGAATAGGGGTCCCAAAAATTTGGCTGGAGCTCAAAGGATATCACTCACTATTGAAAATAATAGGAAGGCTGCAGGGATGATTGCCAAGAGGGATAACCCAAGGATTCCCCAATATACTCCTCCAAATAAACAAGAAAACACATATAGAAATGAAAGGCCTAGACTACATGACATGCCTTACAATACAAATTGGAGAAATGGAAAGCCAGTAATGGATGGGCCAAGAAATAAAGAGAAACCTGACCCTTTGAGGAAAAGAGGGACATACATGGTTGATAATAGTCCTTGGAGTTCAGTTTGTGACTTGCCACATTGTTCAGAACATTGTGTTGTAGCTCAGTCAGTGCCAGGAAAAGACATAGCAAAAAATGATAAAGAACAAGATCATAATATCTATTTGACTTCTCATGCTCTTCACTTAGAAAAGCAAGGATATTCATCTTCAGAGGAAGGAGGGTATGAATATGATGTTGATCATCAGAAATATAATGTTCACATGGCAGAACAACAAGTTTTTTCTGACTATGAGGAAAGTGATGATGGACAAGGTTTCCCTGCTGCATCATATCAAACTAATAGGGGAAATATGAAGAGAACAACTGAGGAAGAAATTGAAAGATTGACTATTGTAGCAGTTGAGCTGGCTAAAAGCAAGTATCGGCTGAGGAATAGAACAATGAATGAAAATGAAGGTGTTCCAAAAGGAATATTCTTGAAAGATAAAAAGATGTCCCATGAAATATGAAAAAAGATAAATGATGAGTGCCCTCATAAAAAAGAACAGAAGTATGTTCCCAAAGAAGAAAGTAAAGAATTCCCCAAGGATAAACAAAAAATGGATCAGACATCAATGAGGAAGAAGGAGGAGTACAAAGGTGAACCAACAGAGTAAAAGAAGTTGATAAGAGCTTAAGGTGCATCTTTTGATTTTATGCAAGCTTTATCCCAGGTAAAAATATTTGTCCCATTACTTGAAATGATGAAAATTAAAGAGTATAGGGAAAGTGTTATTCAATTGATGTCTGGTGGGAGGAATCAAATTGTAAATTTTGAACAAAATGAGAATCCTGGAATTGCTGATAAGAAAGGAAAGATAAAAGTTTCAGAAGTTGGTCTGAATGATGCATTGATGAACACACCACAAATTGATCCATTTTTTACTACCCTACTCATAAATGGTAAATTCGTAAGAAATTGCATGATAGATTTAGGTGCTTCCATGAATATTATGCTAGTAGGGGTAATGAAATAGTTTGATATGTGGATAGATATTGAGGGTGGTAAGTGTTATGCCATGGATAGTAGGCATGTCCCAGTAGTGGGGATTATGAAAGATGTAGAAGTAAAATTAGCAGCCTACCCACAAGCAACTTATAACATTGATATAATTGTGATTGATACACCTCCTCAGTTTGGAATGCTTTTGTCAAGACAGTGGACTACAACAGTTGGAGGTAATGTGCAATTTGATTTATCATATGCCACAATACCAGTTAATGGTGAAGAGGTAAAAATATATAGAGAACCAAGGGTGAATCAAATTGTTGAGTGTGTTCCTCAAGAACAACTTAATTGCTTCTGTGATGTAGATTTGGGGAGTTTTAGAGTAGAATTATCTTAGCTAGAACTTGTGAATACTGACCCAATTGATAAGCTTGTCTCTAGAAATTAGCAGGGTGTGTGGAAAATGTACTTTGATGGGGCATGCAGTCAAGAAGGTAATGGAGCTGGGGTAGTTTTTATATCACCTGAAGGTACAACATTTAAATATTCATTTTTGTTGGCTTTTGAATGTACAAATAATGTGCCCAAGTATGAAGCCTTGTTGATTGGTTTGAACATGGCTGTCAAACATAAGATTAAATTGTTGTTTGTCTTGGGAGATTCTGAGTTAGTTGTGTCACAAGTTAGATCAAAGTATGTTGGAAAGAACAAGAGGCTAAAACAATATAGAAATGTTGTGTGGGATACAGTTTAACTATTTGATGCATTTTCAATTGATTGGATAGATAGATCTGGAAATTTGATGGCTGATTTTTTGGCTAATGTAGCCTTGAAGAAAGATGATATCACTTTGGCAGGAGTATCTTAGGTTGAATTTAAAACAAGACCAACAGTCCTTGACAACATATATGGTTGGAAAGTTTTTGATGATGATACTGACCTTTTGAAATTTCTTCATTGTATAGATCAGTATGAGGCACATCAGACTGATTTCAATGCTTTTGTAGAAGAAGTGGATGGGAAACAAACTATATTTGGGAAGGAAGTTTTGCAACTTAAAACTAACAAGCTTCCCAAAGGGATTGTGGCATTGGAGAGAGTGTATGATGGGAGTGATCATTCCCTCATAAAGCAGACACCTGTTAAGAAAGAAGATATTGAAGAAATAAATTTGGGAACTGAATTAGCACCAAAAAGGGTTTATATTGGAAAGAAAATAAGCCCAACCACAGAAGAATGTTGATTACATTGCTGAGAAAATACAAGCATGTGTTTGCTTTGTCTTATGAGGATTTGAAGGCATATAGAGAAGATCTTTTTCAACATGAGATTCCACTTAATCCAGACACAAAGCCATTCAAATAGAAGTAGAGGCCTATTAACCCAACTCTTGAACCTAAGATGCAAGAGCAGCTAGCAAAGCTTAGAGATGGAGGTATCATTAAACCCATAGGCATTCAACATGGGTCTCAAATTTGGTCCCAGTTAGGAAGAAAAATGGGGACATAAGACTGTGTGTGGACTTTAGAAATCTGAATGTTGCTTCCCTAAAAGATAATTATCCTCTTCCAAACATGGAGGCAATATTGCACAAAGTGATAGGGTGTGAGCTATTATCAATGAAGGATGGATTTTCTGGATATAATCAGGTCAAAGTCAAATAATATGAGCAATACAAAACAATATTCACTACGCCATGGGGAACTTATGTTTATATAAGAATGCCATTTGGTCTCACAAATGCAGGAGCTACCTTTCAAAGGGCCATGGATGTGGCATTTGCAAATCTAATCAATGCTATAATGGTGGTATATCAAGATGACCTCACTGCTTATTCCAAAAGGGAAGAGAATCATGTTGGTGATTTGGAGAAGATCTTTATCAAAGCTTTGGAATATGGTATAAGTCTTAATCCTAAAAAATGTCATTTTGCTGTCACAGAGGGTAAAATTTTGGGGCATATTGTGTCTAAAGATGGGATTAGGATAGATCCTAAAAGGGTAGATGCCATAGATAAAATTCCCATTCCCAAAACTGTCAAAGCAATCCAATCATTTTTTGGCCAAATTAATTTTGTTAGGAGGTTTGTGTCCAATTTTGCTAAGATTGTTAAACCTATATCTAAGATGTTGAAAAAAGGAGAAAAATTGGACTGGATTGCTGAAGCTATGGATGCCTTCATATCTATAAAAAGAGCTATCAAAGAAGCCCCTATCTTAAAGTCCCCTGATTTTACTAAGCCATTTCAAATTTTTTCTTTTGCTTCATTCCATACCGTAGCTGTTGTCATGTTACAAAAAAATGATGAAGGTCATGAGCAGCCTGTTTCTTTTTTTAGTAAATCTTTGCAGGGGTCAGAGTTGAAGTATGATATCATGGAAAAATAGGCTTATGCACTGGTCAAAGTAGCAAAGGCTTTCAGACCTTACCTTGTTGGAGCTAAGGTCATTGCTTATGTCCCACATGCAATTGTGAAGGATATTCTGGTGCAGAAAAAAGTGACATGGAAGAGATGTAGGTGGATTAACAATATTCAAGAATTCAACATGGAGATTCAGATTACCAAGTTGGTAAGAGGACAGGGTTTAGCCAGGCTGATGGCAGAAACAAATATTGAAGCAAACCAAATCTGCAGTGTTGAAGGTAAGGAAGAAGTTATAGCAAGTATTGAGCATACTCCATGGTATACAAATGTAATGCATTATCTGAAACATATGAAGTGCCCTGAAGGGTTGAATGATAATCAAAGGAGAGCCTTGAAGTTGCAGGCTTCTAAATATGTTTTTATAGAAGGGGATCTATTCTAGAAAAATAGGGATGGTATATTGCTATTATATTTAGATGAATCCCAGGCAAAATATGTTTTGAGAGAAATGCATGAAGGGGTGTGTGGAGGCCATTATTCTGCTAAGAATACTACACACAAGATTCTCAGGGTTGGTTATTATTGGCCTAGGATATTCAATGATTCTTTTGCATATGTGAAGAAGTGTGAGGCTTGTCAGAATTTTTTAGGAAAGTTGAAGTATTAGGGAGCATTGCCACTTAGACCTTTGCAGGTGGAAGCACCTTTTCAACAATGGGGAGTTGATTTCATTGGGGAAATACAAGAAAGATCAAGTGGAGGACATAGGTGGATACTAGTGGCCACAAATTATTTTACTAAGTGGGTGGAGGCTGTTCCAACTAGGCAAGCAACAAGAAAAGTGGTAGTGAATTTTCTGATGGAGAATGTTATGACTAGGTTTGGCACTCTAGTGAAATTGATCACAGATAATGGGATGTGTTTTAGATCAGATGAGTTTAAATATTTTTGCAAAACATATGGAATTAATATTTCTTATTCTGCCCCATATCATCCACAAGCCAATGGTCAGGCAAAGTCAAGGAATAAAAAACTTTTGAGGATAGTAAGGAAAATGCTTGATACAAATAAAAGGGCATGGGATTCAAAGTTAAGATTGGTTGTGTGGGCAGATAGGATTATAGTGAAGAAGGCAATTAGAAAATCTCTATTTGAATTGGTGTATGGGACACAAGCTAGGATACCATTGCAGAATATTTTGCTAGTATATAACTTTATTCTGCAAGAAGACTTGGATATTTTTGATCCAATGGAGAAAAGAATGGAATAGCTTGCAGAGCTTGATGAAGTGAGAAGAGTGGCTCAAAAGAAAAATGTGAAATTATAGTCACAAATGAAATACCTTTTTGATAAAAAGGCCAAGAAGAGAAAGTTTGAAAAAGATGACTGGGTATTGATATGGAAGGCTCGGTGTCAGGATAAGGGGAAGCATGGCAAGTTTGAAGCTTTATGGCTGGGCCCGTTTGTGATAACTAGTAAAGGAGGTGAAGATTCATATTTCCTGTAGAATATGTCTGGAGAAGAGCAGGAGTTGCTTGTACATGGGTAGTTCCTGAAGCATTTCTTCTCTTGAAGATCAGTAGAGGGTCAAGGATTGCCAGTGCATGGACAATTCTTAATAACCCTCTTTAAATGTTATTTCCATGCACGGTAAATTAGGAAATTTTGAAGGATCTAGTTTTTCCAGTTAATGGACACTCTTAGGAATCCCCTTATTGAAAACTCTGTTTTCTTTCTGTGTGCAGTAGATTAGGGTCATTTTCGCCTTCCGTTCTCCATGCTCCACTTTCCGTCTCCCATCTCCTTCACTTTTTCACTCCATTGCCTTCATATTCTAGACATTCATATTTTGATCTGCTCTCCCAGTTGCATTCTAGATTCTTGCAGTGATTTGTTAAACCACTCATCCCCAACAAGAGCCACTGTTAGAACTAGAATTTCACATGAAAATATTAAGGCCTTTTGCCCATTTAAATCCATTCATTTGCTATCATTTCCATTAAAAATTCATTTTTGCCACTCATATATAGCCTATACCCTTTACCGTTGCCTTAATGTTCAATTTTACATCACTTACCGCTTTACCACGGCCTCCCACAATGAGCTCGTGGTATGGCGGTAGCAGCTAATGGAGCAGGCAGAAGACAGTCATTGCAGTACCGATGGTAGTCAAGCCAGTGACCATGGTAGCGGTTAGCAGATAATGAATGGGGAGCCACCGTGATGACTGCGCTGATAAGGTTAGCAACCAGCGAGGTAGCGAACAGGTAGCGGTTACCGCGATACCGTAGTTGCTAAAACAATGACCACGGTGATAGCGGTAAGTGGCTAGTGGTCAGCAACAAGCATACCATGGTACTGCACGCGATCAAACCATAGACCGCGGTAACATGGAAGGTAACAAGAAATGCCAACCGCTATACTGCGTGCGGTTAACATAGTGACCGCGGTGGCGCCGTAACAAGAAAGCGAGGAGGAGAGGAAATGGATAACGGTTACCCCACGGTACCGTGAGCAAGCATCAAACAAACCGCGGTAAAGTGGTAACAATGAGCAAAGATGACACTTAATGTGAGACCGCGGTAGAGCGGTGTAAGCAATGACAGCCATGGGAAAGTATTAAAGTGAAAATTTAAAAGCTTGACTATAGTCAAAAATATTTAAATTGCCGATAAGGCAACTTATTTAAATATTTCATTCCTATGAGAATGCAAAACGGTTATGGTGGGTAAAATGAAAGGTCGTGACTGTTTGAGCTGTGCTGTATAAATATTTGGGAAAAATCAATCATAGGGGTTAGAGAAGTGGGGGATTTTTTCCACTGTAATAACAGAACTGGAAAAAGGTAATGAACAGTCCTTCTTGAAACTGGTGTAATGGAGTAGAGATTTTCAAACTGGTGCAATTTTTTCTGAGTTCGTTCGCTGAGATGACATAATTTGTGAATTTCTTATCTAGTTGTTTCCAATTAGAATTTCTTAAATCATTTAAATCAAAATAATAAGTGTGTATCTGGTTTATCATGGTGCAATTATCAATTTGTGTGGTTTGATTTATAGGTGTCTGCAAGGTCATAATTAAATTCTTTAAATCAAGACATAGTGATATTGGAATTTGGTTGGATTTTTAAAGAAGAACTTGGTAGGAAAATATTCAAGAGTAATTTATGCAAGCCATAAATTGGGTGAAATAATATGCCAGTAATAAAATTTCATACCTTAAATATGCTCAACAATTTGAATTAAGATTGGATAGGGAAGCACCCTGGATCCTTGTTATTTTTGACTCCATTGCCCAACAGATAGGAGGCACTGATCAACAATATCCTAGAGGATAAAATTCCTAACAAATAATATATTCAAAAGTTTTCTTTTATGTAGTGGGGTTAGTTGTAGTATTTTTGTCTATTCACTACCTTTTGCCATTGTGGGTAGACTGTTTGGCAGGAAATTCATTTTAATCTACATGTTTCACATAGGTTCACCCACCTAGGTCTTGCAGAACCTAAAGAGTAAAAGGTTTAATTGTATAATTGGCCTTGTATGTTGTCCAAGAACGTTGTAAGGGTCTGGCAAACTCCTATGGTTAAAACCTGCATTTTTGAGAACTAACAGTGATCTTGTTATGTACCAGGTTCGACAAGGTGCCTGTGTTATGCAGCATATATTAGGTGTGGCACACTTGGATGTTCTTGATTTAGAAGTTGATTTATCTATTTTTTTTATAGCGAAAATCTTATCGTTCTTGTCCTCTGTGGCTTGGTATCAAGATTGGTTGTTCTTGATTGACGAGGTTGACAAATTGCAGTGGGCTAGGGTACATGCATTGAGAGTATGCTAGAGCATGGTATGAGATATGCTTGGGGTGCTTGTTTGCTTGCCCATCTTTACGGAGATATGCATGAGGTGGTGTTTCGGGGTGAGAAGTTGTTGTCTGCAAGTGTGTCACTTTTGCATGTTTGGGTGTGGGAGCATATTGCAGTGACTCATCCGGATGGGATTCAGGATTGTTCTCTAGATGATCCATACTCTTATCGTTATGGGGACTTTATGTATTACACCTTGCCCGGGACCTGTATTATTGGTGTTGTGTGTTTGGTGAGATGCTTAGTTTCATGTGGAGACCTTATATGAGTTTTGAGGTTTGGCCAAAGGATGCATATCAACTTGTGTACTATCGATAGACCCGTTGGTTGCTTGGTCATTCATCATTTGTGATAGAGTGTTATCTACCAGATCGAGTCTATCACTAGTTCGACAAGAGACAGGGGTGGGTTCCTAATGCGTATGAGGCTCACTTTGGTCGGACTTGTCGAGAGGTTTGTGTATGGGGTCTTCGGGTTGATGCAGAGACTGTGATTGTTGAGTTTGGAGAACTTGCACCAGTTGGTTGGGGTTGGTTGGTTGGTGTGGCAGATCTAGGTACTACTCATGATTATGAGGAATGGTGGGCCCAACGTAGGCCTTTGAGGCTTACTAATCCTAGAGGTGAATCCATTTTGGGTAGAGCACGCATTATAGGTTGTCACGGTGAGTGAAAACACATTGAGGTTCTTTCAAAGTGGTTGGATCGCGTTCGACGTGACAAGGCACAAGATATTTACAATGAGTTGATGCCTCCTACACAGGGTCAGAGATAGGTTATGGTTCCTCCTCTACTAGCTAGGGATGTTGATGTATTGCTAGCTCAGATGACTTTGGCTAGAGATGCAAAGATTGCGTGATGACAGGTTGTGGAGGATTTGGTAGACACTTTGAGGGCTGAGTGAGAGAGCACGATTGGTAGACTAGATGCTGCAAAGGCTCAAGTAATGTTACTAATAGTAGAGAGATACTCTTTGGACAGATCGAGAGAGCGATATTGGTAGATGACATGTTGCAGAGGCTCAAGTATTTTTACTGACAATGGAGAGAGATAGTCTTCGAG
Source organism: Sequoiadendron giganteum (assembly GCA_007115665.2). Classification (NCBI taxonomy): domain Eukaryota; kingdom Viridiplantae; phylum Streptophyta; class Pinopsida; order Cupressales; family Cupressaceae; genus Sequoiadendron; species Sequoiadendron giganteum. The sequence goes on from CM021100.1 coordinate 641,665,021, forward strand.
TAGAGCGTGATAGTATGCACTTTGAGAGAGATTGGTATATACAGGAATCCACTTATTATCAAACCTTATATGATGATACTATTCCTAGTGCCTCTCGACGTCCATAATTTGGGGAGCCGAGTGTTGCGAGTGATGGTGGTGGTGGTGCAGGTGTAGGTGATCAGTCTGTAAGATAGCCAGATCATTTTGGTTTTCAGTAGTGTTTTGTCCCTCCTATTGGGGTCTTACTATTTGGGGTACTTTTATCTTTATATTGTTTCATGGTGCAGAGGCATTTTGTAGACATGTGTGTTATATACATTCATTGGTCTAGTTGATACCTTGTATATATATGTTATGATTTTGTATTTTCCTCACACCTATGTCACTACGCATGATGTATTATGAAATATTCCATTTTTGATGATGATATATGAGATATACCTTGTTTGATTCAACCTAATTTTATGTTTATGTGATGGTGATATATGATTATGTACATTTATATGTGTTTTTGTACTTTTTTGATGTATGAATTTGATGTGGATGAATGAATCACACCTTGTCTCATTTCATGATGTGATTTATGTTGATAAATGATGTTTTTAATTGGTTTATTATCATCATGATATGTATTGATAACATTTATGGATGCAAAATCGATATGGTACTGATGATGTTTTATACAAGATGAATGTTTAATTAGAAGAAATATTGATGATAGATAATGATATGATGTTGTGATGTTTAATTTAGAAGAAATATGATGTTGTATAGAATTGTGATGTTAATTAGAAGAAATATGATGATGTGTAGAATTGTGATGAGTTGCTTTTGCTTCACTTTAGAGACTTCGCGGTTTGAAAAAATCTTGTTTGATGCAACAAACATATACGATGCACTAGGGTATGAATTACCAAGGTAACTTTGTATCTTTTGTGTGGAATTTGACTCTACAAACAAAGAGTATCTTTGTTCATACTAGACATACAAAAACTTTTTTTAAAGTATAGGGGGGGTTACATGAAAAACATTTCGGATCAGTCATATAGAGAGGTATAGAACACCTAACATGTAACTGCCTCACAAAATATTTTAATATAACTTCCATACTCAATAAAGAAAGTACTCACCATGGTAATATTACAAAAATATATTACAAACAACAAATCAAAATGATGCTCAATCGCCCCCATTCCTTCTTCTCTAGATCCTTATGGACATCCTTGAGAGATCCTAGGAATGAGTCAATAAAATAAATCACAAAAAGATAAAAAAAAGTTGCAGTATCACTTTCCATATTTGTTTAGGGGTGGGCTATTATTCGTTGTCGGTCATGTCTATCATAGGAACGGATTTGCTAAGACATATCTCAGGATATTGTTGGGACTTGTTTAAAAAGATAGGTAGTTGATACTTTGGTTTTGTTTTTGTCTGTTTATAGTCAACTCATGTGATTATTTTTGCTTGAAATTTCTAGCTTTTGATGTTTTCTTTGTTTTTTTATTTTTTTTGTCAAAGGATGATTGGGATGGTTCGTTTATTATGTGTGAAATGTTTATTTGTGGATATTGATGATGGGATGGGTCTTTTTTTTTTTCTTTCTAAATTTTATGATGTTCTTTTTGTTGCTTTTAGGGGACTAACCTAGGGCCTCGAGGGCTCATCAAATATAAGCCTTGCCTACGTTGTACACGCAGAGGCTCATAGTTTACTTGGTTTGACCTTTTCTATTTTTGTGAATTTGGATTTTGTATGTTGTATATGTTTTTGGGATTTTGCATTTTTTGACTAAATTGAAATAAAGCATGTTGGAAACCTAAGGGGATTGACCTAGGGTCTTGGGGACTAAAAATCCTTGCCAACATTGTACACACAAAGACCACACAGTTCGTCCATTTGACTCAAAGCATGAATTATTTTTGGGTAAACAACATTGATAGCTTGGATTGATATCCCATTCTGTGTCTAGAGGATTTGTTGTGGGAAATTCACTTGAACTAGCCGTGAGGTTCAAGAAAATGTTGATATCTTAGACTGTTTGAGTGAAGGAATAACCCAATGATGTTGTTTTGTTTTTGATGTTTTTCGCATATTTTTTATTTTGGTTGTTTTCTAGTGTTTTTGACTTTTTTTGTTTTATGACCATGATTGAATGCCGCAAGATCTAATCCATGACTAGCTTCAAGAAGTTGCCCCCAATAAAATGACTTATCTTAATCAGTGACAAGCCATGGTTGGACACATGATTCATGAAATGGATGGGTGGATGTTGTGAAAAAGTGTTGATAGATAATAATGCATGTTTTATTCATACATAGTGCATATTTTCAGGTTTTCACTATGGTACATGTTCTAGGAGCACCATAAAGTGGTTTTCACTCAAAGAACATTTTATTTCTCTTTACTATTTTTCTTGCTCTTTGATTTATTTATTTATTTTTTTGGATTTTTTCCCTTTTGCATGGGGTATTCTGATGCGTTTCATGTATAGAACTTCTTGAGGTGGTTGTTTTTCAACTATTCGGCTAAAGGATCTTCTTCAGGAGTAGCCAACTGATATGCCCCAGAGCCATAACTTTCTGTTATGATAAATGGACCTAACCATTTAGGTTTAAATTTTCCCTTTTTGTCTTGATTCAATTGTATCTTCTGATTCTCCTTGAGGACTAAGTCACCAACTTGAAAGTTTCTATCTTTGATTCTCTTGTCATAGCTTCTCTTGAGCTGATTCTGATAAACCTATAGATGGTTTAACACACTCGAATGCCTTTCATCTAGGAGCTCTAATTTATTCAATCTGGATACCCTATATTCTTCGTTGCTCACCATGCCTTTTAATGAGACTCGCAATGAGGGGATTTCAACCTCGATAGGTAACACAACTTCAAATTTGTAGACCAAGGAAAAAGGTGTGGTACCAGTAGGTGTGTGAATGCTAGTTCGACAAGCCCATAAGGTTGGGTTTGGCTGCAAATGCCAATCATGGTTGACATCATTGATAGTCTTTTTCAATATTTTTAGGATTGTTTTATTGGATGCCTTTTCTTAACTGTTTCCTCGAGGATAGTAGGGCGTAAAAAATCTATGTTGGATAGATAATTTAGAATAGAGTTCCTGGACACCCTAATTTTTGAATGGGGTGCCATTGTCTATTACTATTGTCTGTGGGATTCCATACCTGTAAATGAGATAATTCGAAATGACTTTTGATATCTATTTTTGAGTGATATAGGTCAATGGAATTGCCTCTATCCATTTAGTGAAGTATTTTGTTGCAGTGATAATGAATTTATGCCCGTTGGATGAAGCGGGTGATATTTTACCTACCTGTTAGAGTAATAAGTTATTATGCTTAATTAATTATATCCTACTGGTTAATTAATTAAGTCACTTATTCATCTAGTTGCTTAAGCTAAACTTAGGCGCATTAATAATTATTTATTAATTATTAAGTGTGCACACTAGGGTTTCATTTAGGGTTTCCCTTTTAGGGTTTCTTGATCTCCTTCATAAGGATTGATCTCTTTGTAATAACTGAGATTTTGATAATGCATTTTTACACTTTGAGGTTTACAGATCTTGTTTTGTTCTGAATGTCTTTTGCATGTAACAGGTTATTGCATGCAGGTGATCTTGGATTCTAACACTACCAAGTCTAATCCCCATTGTGAAAAAGGCCATGGTGTTGTGATAAGTCTCAACTCTTGTGTTGGTGCATGAACTAGATCACCATGTTGCAGACATTGTCGACACCTTCTAGAATGTTGAATTTAATGTTGCTCCATGGAAGGGAAATAGTACCTTGCTTTGAGTATCTTCTAGACTAAGTTAGGTCCGCTAGAGTGGGATCTGCAAATACCTTCATGGACCTCTTGTAAGGTCGTTTGTACTTCTTTTATGTTAAGGCACCCGAGTAACATACCATCTAAGCTACGACGGTATAGGGTTTCTCCTAAGATCATAAAATGGGAGGTTCTAAGGGTGAAGGTTTTCTTTTGAGTAGTTGTTAAGTCAAGTGGTATGATACCATTCTAGATATAGTCAAAAGTATCTTGGTACCATGGGGAGTTAGGACCAACAACAACACATACCATTTCTGATTTTGGGATTTCGAATGTCGACACAAGTAGTTGTTTCATGAGGAATTCATATTTAGGCACATTCTGAGGAATATCAAGCAACAAGCCTATTATTGCCATTGCATGAACAACTCTATTATTAATCCGAGGAACCTGTTCAAAGGTTATTTTGATGAAATAATCCTTGAAATTGTCCACCATCCTTTTTTATGGTAGCAATCTGTCATCTTTTGTTTGGTATTCATCATTCACTTGTCTGATTACTAGCTAGGAGTCTCCAAAGACATGTAGCTCTTTCATTCTCCATTCGATCGCCATTTTGAGCCCCGTAATAAGAACTTCATACTTTGAGATGTTGTTTGTGCAGGGGAATGCAATCCTGTAGGCCTTGGGTATACTATCTCCCTGTGGTGTGAGAAATAAAATACATACTCCTGAACCATGTTGAGTATGGGACCCGTTAAAGTATAGAGTCTACTGGCCTGTTTGTTCTATCATTAAGCCACTCTCATCTAGAAAATTCACTGTGAGAGGTTTATGATCATCTATGGGTGCTTCGGCTACTTGGTCTGCTATGAATTGTCCCTTTTATAGCTCTCCTATCTATGTAATCTATATAAAATTCACTTAGGATCATCACCCATTTGGCTATTCGACCTATTAAGGCTGCTTTTGCTAGTAAATATTTGAGTGGGTACACCTTCAAAATCAGTTTCACTTTTTTTTTTAAGATGTAATGTCTCAATTTTTATGTTGAAAACATGACTAAGAGACATGCTCTTTCAATGGGTGAGTAGTTCAATTCATAGCCCACCAGTGTTATGATAATATAGTAGACTGCCCTTTCTTTATTGTTATCATCTAGCAGTGCCAGGAGAGCTCCCAATGCTGCTTGTGTGGTAGACACATAAAGTATCATCTCCTTTTTTGGAATTAGTGGCATGAGTACATGAGGAGTAAGTAGATACTACTTGAATTGATGGAATGCTTGGTCACATCTCCCATCCCATTTGAAGGTGATGTCTTTGTGTAGGAGATGAGTGAAAGGGTGGCATTTGTCTGCCAGTTGTGCGATAAATCACCTAATTGATTGTAGCTTCCCTTGTAGGCTCCTCAATTGTTTGAGTGTATTTGGTGGAGGCATCTCCATTATATATTTTACCTTGGCAAGATCCACCTCTATCCCTTTTCTTGATACTATGTACCCTAGTAGCTTTCCATATGTTACTCTGAACACACATTTCTTAGGGTTGAGTCTCAGATTGTATTGTTCCAATCGATCAAATACCCTTGATAGGTTTGTCAAGTGATCTTCCCTTTTGATTGAATTTGCTAGGATGTCATCCACATAGTCCTCCATGATTGTGTGTAGCATGTCATGGAATATGGTCATCATTGCTCTTTGATAGGTTGCTCCTACATTCTTTAGACCAAAAGGCATCACATTCCAACATAAAGTTCCCCAAGCGCAAGTGAATGCTGTTTTGTGTTGGTCATCTAGAGAGATCTTTATCTGGTTGTATCCATAGAAACCACTCATCAAGGAAAGCATCTCATGCCCTACTATTAGATCTAAAATCATGTCAATGCTCGGCAATGAAAAGTCATCTTTTGGACAAGCCTTGTTCAAGTCTCTGAAGTCTATACATATCCTTATGCCCCTAGTAGGTTTGGACACTAGTACTAGATTTGATATCCATTGTGGATAGTCGATGGGTTTGATGAAATCCACATCTAGTAGCTTCTTTAGTTCTACCATTACTAGTAATGCTATCTGGGGATGCATTTTTCTAAGTTTTTCCTTGATAGGCTTTGCTCTAGGGATGACATCTAGATGATGTACCAATAATGATGGATCTAGTCCAGGCATGTCAGCATAGGTCCAGGCAAAGTTTACCTTTCTCTCATTGATGAACACTATGAAATTTTCTTTCTCCTCAAGATCAAGTGATGTTGCATGACCTATTTTATTTTTGGGTCCTCTACTGTACCAACATTTATGAATTTTGTTTCTTTTATAAGGAGTGTTGATCTTTCTTGATATTCTGATATGGGGAGATTGAATCCTCCATCCTCGGGTGCCTCTGGGAGGTTTTCACCTTCAGATGCATCCTTCATTTTCCTCTTTTTTGGATCTGATAAATCCATAGTGTGGTTTTCCCTAGGGGATCGTATTTTGATGTTTTTTCTTTCATTTTTGTGAATGGAATATTTTATCTCTCCACCGAAGTATGCCTCTTGTTCTAGTTCCATGATGAGCCCTGCTTTGTGATCTCCTACTGATATGTATGTTCGAAGTCCCATGAACTCTACAATGGCCTCATCATTCTGGAATTGATCCAAAATAGGTGTATGTTGTTGTTGATCCCAATCTATGAGTTGTGGGTAACAGAGTGGGAGAATATCATGTTGGTTTGCAAAGCTTACAAAAGTAGGTGAAAGGGTCAATATGGCTTTGGTGTCTTTTTCCCACTGGGTATCTAGGTCATCATTACTAGAGTTGGGGGAATCATATCCTGTGACGAAGGAAGGAGAATCCCATTCATATTCATTAGAGTCCGTTTTAGAATGGTAATAGATGTTGGGAATGTTTTCCATGTTCTAGAGAAGTAACCTATCAATTCTAGAGTTGTCGAATAAGTATTTAATGGGTAATTCGTTGTCCATGACATGGTAAATATCCAGTGCCTTAACGCTAGCAAAATTTTCTCATTTCTTCCAAGAGGTTCGTCCATTTTTTGGAATGACCATGTCTTTTGGTTTATAACCTAGCCCCATATTCTTCTATCTTTGTTCCAATATTATAGGCTCTGATTGATCTTGATTATGTAGCCCAAGGCCACCTATTCCATTGTATCCCATTTGTTTGACTAATTGATACCCTCTAGTGTTAGGATCAATTAAAATGGGTTGTGGATTTTGTGGTTCTTTTTGGTCCTCCTTGTAGATCATAGATGAAAGGTCTTCCTCAAATATTTCTCCATCTTTCATGTCTCCCATTTGGTAAAGATAGTGGGTTTGGCTATTATTTGTACTATCTTGATTTCTTTTGGACCTCTATATACTCTAGGTGTTGGTGGAAGTATGTCAATGTAGAATTCTTGGTTAAAATGGTAGTTCACATTGCCTTTGTCAAGTACTTGAATCTTGGCTTCTGCTTTCGGTTGCTCACTTGATTTGTTTTTGGTGGAGGTTGATGGAAGCATGGAAGGGTAAAAGGAATGGAAGGCTATGTCATTGCTAGGAACACGTTGGATTTTATTGTATTTCTCCTCCAATTTTGCACAAAAATAGAAATGTTTAGGATCAACATATAGTGTTACTTCCTTTCCTTCATGGGAAACTTTAGGCATTGATGGAAAGTGGAAGAGATTGCTTGTAATGCATGGATCCAAGGGCCTCCCAGGAGTAGGTTGTATGGCAGCTCAAGATCCAATACTTGACAAGTAGTTTTTGTTACTGTTGGTCCTATCTACATCGACAACCTGACTGTTCCTTCATAATTTCTCTCCAAGTCATCATAGGCCCTTATGGTGACACTCTTGCCTTTGTCAATCATGTCATCAGAATACCCCAACTATTTTATGAATTTTAAGGTACAAATGTTTAAACTTGCACCATTATCTATCAATACTCTTCTAACCATGGTCTTATGAATACCAACCTCTATGTATAGAGATTGATTGTGGAATGTTCTTTGTGGTAAATATTTCTCTAAAAAGACTAAGTGTTTACTCGCAGTGATCTTTCCAACCATGGCTTGGAACTGATTGGGATCGAGGTCATTAGGGATTGATATTTCCAAAGCTTTCTCCAATATCTCCCTATTTATGGGTGACAATTTTAAAAATTCTAAGATTGAGATGAGGGCAGCTATCTTCTTTAACTATTCCACAATGTTGTAGTCACTTGGTGACTTAATTGTGGGTTTGGGAGGTGCTCCTTGTATTGTAATTCTTCCACGATGGGTAGTTACATTGCAGTTGTTGTCTCCTCCTTGTATTGTTACTACATTTTCCCTATTGTCATCCACTTGTGAGAGGATTCCTAAAACTATGTCATCGTATGTGTAATTAGCATTATGGTACTCTTGTCCCTTTCCTTTATCATTCCTCTTAGCATGGTTTGGGATCGGGTTTGAGTATATTTGTAGATCCTTGTTTCTGGGTCGATGATCAACATCTACTTCACCTTTGTATATCAAATCTTGAATGATATGTTTGAGGCGCATGCAATTGTTAGCCATATGTCCTTTGATCATATGGAAATCACACAAGTCCTTCTCATTATACCATGGTGTCTTAAAGCTAGGTTCCTCATAATTTGAGCGATCATTTGTTTTAATGAGGTTTTGTTGTACTAGTTTTCACATAACTATTTCAAGTGACTCACCTAATAGAGTAAATTACCTCCTAGGTTGATCATATTGCCTTTGTTGCCCTCCCTAGTTTGTCTGTTGATTTACAACCTGATTGTTCTTGGGATAGGTTATTTGATTACTTTGTGTGTTGTTGGGACCATAGCTTATTTGTGCCACTTGTGGTTTGTTCTAATTTTTGTTATGTGTGTTCCATACTGCTCTAGCGTCTACCACTCCATCATTTGTAACGTTCTTATTTTTAGCCTAGACTTTGGGTTTCTCATTTGAACTAGAGGGATTGTCTTTTGAGCTATTTGTTCTTAAGGTTCCTCTTGCTATGAGGGATCTCTCAATATGTAATCTCTTTTCAATTGTTTCTTCAAATTCTACAAGACATAGCATAGTGAACTGGTAGTTTATTTCGGGTAGGACATTCATGATGAAAATATCCACCAACTCCTTGTGGAATGAGCCATTTGCACCGACTTGCTTTGTGTCTCCATCTTTGTAGGTAGGAGGTGAAGGAATCTCTTGGGTTTTGTTTGATTATTGATAGATTCGTGATGGTTACATCTTGTTCTATATTAAATGAGAAGTGGGTTATAAATTTGCTAGATAATTCATCAAAAGTTCTGATTTCGGGTTGTAGATGAGTGAACCAAACCATAGCATGACATGTAAGGCTGCATGGGAAGAACCTCATGAGATAGGCATAATTTTTCTATACCTCCATACATGATACCAAGAATTCTCGTATATGCTCTACTGTATCTCCTACTCCTTTGTAATTTCTTTCAAATCTAAGTATCTCAAAGTTTTTTGGAAAGGGTAGTGTCGTGATGGAACAATCAAATGGGAACAAACAAATTTCCTGTAGAGTGTAGGTCTTTTTTTTTTTCCTATCTACATATCTTCTATTTGTTGGGTGACAACATCTAGCCTTAGTTCCATCTTATTTTTTGGTACATGTGTTTGCAAAGCCTGCATGTAATAACCTTGATGTCCTACTAGGTTTTGGTAATAGATCAGGTATTATGAAGGTATAGGACCTTGATAGCCATATGGGATATAAGGAGGGTTAATTCCTTGTTGTGCATAAGGAGGGTTAACTCCTTATTTTTGGGGTGGAACATACAAAATGCTTCCCTAATGATGCATTTGTGGGTGACCTTTTTGATAGGATGATTGAAGAAGGGCACTCTATGGCACACCTTGATGGGTAGGACTAAATTGAAGGTTACCCTGATGATGCATTGGCGAGACACCTTGTTATTGGGATGACTGATTGAGGGCGCTTTGTGGCACACCCTACTGGGTAGGACTAAACTAAAGGTTACCTTGATGATGCATTGGCGGGACACCTTGTTGTTAGGACAACTGATTGAAGGTGCTCAGTGGCACACCTTGTTGTTTAGGACTAAACTAAAGTTTACCTTGATGGTGCATTGGTAGGACACCTTGTTGTTGGGATAACTAATTGAGGGCACTTTATGGCGCACCCTGTTGGGTAGGACTAAAATGAAGGTTACCCTGATGATGTGTTGGAAGGAAACCTTGTTGTTGAGATGACTGAATTAGGGTGCTCTATGGCACACCCTACTAGGTAGGACTAAAATGAAGGTTACCTTGATGATGCGTTGGCGGTACACCTTGTTGTTGGGATAACTGATTGAGGGTGCTCTATGGCACACCCTGCTGGGTAGGACTAAAATTAAGGTTACCTTGATGATGCATTGGTAGGACACCTAGTTGATAGTATTGTTGGTTCAAAAGGGAACCTTGTGGTCCACCTTGTTGAAGGCACTGAATGTTCGGAGGGGGACCCTGTGTTCCACCCTATTGATGGTACTGATTGTTCGGAGGGAGACCCTTTGTTCTACCCTGTTGATGGTATTGATTATTCTAGGAAGGGTCAACATTTGATGTATTCTGAGGTACACATTGTCGAGGAGGTGGATTGTTATTTTGAAGTTTATATTAAGATGGACCTCCTTGGTACATTTGTGCAACTATTGCTTGTTCAACCTGAGTTGGTTTTCTGAACAATGGGCTCTCTTTGGGTTGATCGTTATTGTGTGAGAACACAGGTGGCATATTTGGCATCTCTGGAGGTTGGGTTATTTGTCTCACAATCGAGTTATCCCCTAAGGGAATAAGATTGGGGTCTTTGAGAGCTTCTACGTTGAAGTCCATGGGTAATTTAGCACTGCTTTGTGCTAACTTGAAGAAATAGGAGTTTGGGTCCTTTCTTAGCAACCTATCCATTAATTTGAGGACCTTGGGGTTGTTAGAATGTTCAAACAGTTCTTCCTCATTTATCTCTTCTTCACCACTTACCTCCTTTATAACTACATTGTTTGGATCTTGGTTACTTTGTTCCATTACCTCCTTCTGTTTGTGGCTTATTTCTTCCTCATTGAAAGTGTCTTTGTAGACTGGTCTCTTATGGGGAGTTTTGAGGTCACTTGGCCTATACCCCCAAGGGCTACTCTCATCGTTCATGGCATTTTTTGGTGGGATACTGGTGGTATTTTTGTTGGCTTCCATTTTTTTCTATGATGTGATCTTGTGGTTGTCATAAACAACTTGGGTCTCTCTTGGGAGAGTGGTGTACTCTCTAGGTGAGTCCAATCCTAAAGATCTGACGTCCTAAATGAGAGGATGGATATGGGTATGTAAATATGGTTCCTTCCTCTAGATAAGTTCAGTATCATGAAAAAGACCAGGGTTTTGACCAAAAAAGAACATATATAACTCTAGATTGTTCTCGGAAGTGCATCTATAAAAAATTTCTACCAATTTGTCTTTGTTTTTATGTAGCATTAAAAGGTGTTTCTTAAGAGCTTTCAAACTAAGATGCCTAAGTCTAAAATGATGACCTATGGACTTTACCTTAGGGATCTTGACCTTGTGTGAGATCATGAAGGGATATTTATTTCCACGCAAGTGGTGGTAATACGTGTCTCTCTGCTGCTATGTTAGCTTTCTCTTCCTCTTCGTCTAGGACAATTGATGTAGTAAGAAATTGGTAGGGTGTTTCATTCTTCTGAAAAATAAAGGTTCTCAAGCTGCTTATGATGTCAGTTTGTTCACCTTCGATATATGTGAGACTAGGATGAAGGATCAGTGCTACAAGATCTGGTTGTTGAACTAGGGCAACTAGTCGCTAGATGGTCATAGATTTTGATGGTGTAATGGGATGGCTGTGAATCTCAAGACCCTAGGGTTTGAGTGTTTTTTTGGAATGATACTACTTTTTGGAAATCAAAATGTTGAAGAACTAAGGTCTAAATTCCACTTCCTTGTCCAGAGGATATGTTACTGGAAAGCTTACTTGTACTATCTGTGAGTCCCAAGTAAGTGTTGATATCATGGACATTTGAGTGGAGGAATGACCTTAATGGTTTGTTTGATTTTGATTTCAAATAGGTAGGATGGAAATAATGGATGTGGGACTATCTAATCTTTTGGATTTCCAATTGTTTTGGTTCAAACAATGATCTTATAAACAACTCTCTCTCAACTTTTTCTCTGTGTTTGAAGTATGGCAAGTGATAAGACAAAACTTGGACTAACTCAACAAGCATGGACTTATGTGACCTTCATGTCTATAACTTAGGTTGTGAAATCACAACACCCAAGCCATAGTTCCCAAATGTTTACTTTGATTAATGTACCCTAAAATCAAAGCCAAAATGTTCATAAACCTTTAAGGAAAGATCCTTTCAAAGGGGTTCAAACATAAGGCTTCTTTCGCAATTATGCATTAAATCAAAGGGTTTGTGGTTCAATCATCTCATTCAATGTTTATTTTGAATTTGTTCTTTTTCTTAAACCAATCATAGAATTTGATGTCAAATTGTTTTGAATGTAATGGGCCAAGTTTAACATAAACCAGTAATCATAACCCTAGGGGATAGACACCATTCTCTTAGGTACGCCTTCCTCATGCTCCGAAGAGAAAATTTTACATGCAACTTATGGCAAGGGCTTGTAGTTGGACATGGCAAGTAACTTCTCAGAAGTAAATTCCGATGCACCACTTTCAGAGAATGTTTTTGGATAATAGGGTGGCCTCTAAAAAAATTTGGTTTTTAGTGGTAACTGTGAATGTAGAAATCTGACACTCACCCACTGGCCACTTAAGGCTCTTTAACCGTTCCCATTCCACTTAAGGCATATTAGGTGCAGTCTGTTGTCAGCACGGCTTGAAGCTACTTTCTTATGATTTCAAAACCTTTAATATAGCCTGCCAATAAATGTGCTTCAAGACCTTGCAATGAGTTCTCCAACGCGGGATGTATATCAAGGCAAGCCCCCTCTTTAAGGTAAACTTAAAAATAAAGTGCAATGCTAAAAAATATTCTTTCGCTCACCCAAGATTGCCAAAAGGTGAGAGGGGAGAAGATAGAACACTTCAACTTTTCCAATCAATGAATGCCTAGTGAACAATCCATACCAAATTGATTTATTTTAAACACCTTGAGTAGTGTTATCCCCATAAATATGTGAATAACATAAAAAAATTATTCTTTTTACTTGCACCAATAGGAAGTATTTAAGATATCATTCAAAAATTGCAATGGTGCAATACAAAAGAAATGAATTGTTCATTTTAAGCTCCAAATTTGGGTGTTTCTAAGAAAATCGTCCTTGTTTCTAATTGGTCAACAAATGAAAGTCGTGCATGCGTCAACAAATGGAAATTGTTTGCACTCTTTTTATGCACCAAGTTTAAAGTTCGTAAGTTAAGAAACATGAAATTGGTTCATTTTTAGATCCCAAAATTGAAGTGTTTTTTTTTTTGTTTTTGTTCTTTTTATGAGCACCAAATTCAAATTCCTAAGTTAATAAAATAGGAAATTGGTTCATTTTTAAACACTAAATCAAATGTGAGTTTGTGTTTTGTTCATTTTAGAGCACCAAATTCAGATTCCTAAGTTAAGTAAGCATGAATTTGTTTAATTTTTAAACACTAAATAAAAAATGAGTTTGTTTTTGTTCGTTTTAGAGCACCAAATTTAGATTCCTAAGTTAATTAAAAGTAAATCAAAAACTAGGGCTGATCGTCTTCCCTATAATAAACATGTTAATGTTACTTGAATTATGCTTCAAATTTTCCAATACCTACTTACACATCCAAAAAAAAACAACAGTTTGTGAAAAATCCTATTTCAATAGTGCAGGATCTGTGCACTTGTCTGTTAGAACAACTGCTTAGAAAAAATACAAACGTGTAAAAAAAAGACAACTACTCAGTTCCAGAAATAACTACTAAAACTAGACAACAAAAGCTAACTCTATCAAAAAACAAGTGTGCAGGTTTTAGACAATAGCACCATTCCCATGACAATAGCGCAATTCTTGAACAATAGTGCAGTTTTCTTGCTAGACAGGCGCGCAGGTTTTTTGGGCAAGTGTGTGAAAACTCTGTCAAGTGCAATTTTTGGGACTTGTAGCTTCAAAAATGACTCAAACGAATGTTAGAGGAGGGGACAAGGGTCCCATCGAGCATGTCAAAATGTGTGAGGGGGAGAACGTTAGACCAAAATATGGATTGAAACATGCTAATCTAAGAATCTAAACTAAGATTAAACACATTAATATAAGATCTAAACCTACACATACTAAATGAAACTAAGTTATTCTAACATGCATAAATGAATCTATGACTACAAAATTAATGTGTAAAATAATGTAGCATTACCATGCCGTAGTGGAGTGTATTCGCTTGATGTTGGGTTGTTCTTATCACCGCGAAGCCTCCAAACTTCGCGTGCAAAAGCTTGATGAATGGTTGGTTGGTCGAAGAAAAGGTGAATGGTGTTCTTGAAAGCACATCATTGCTCAATGTATGTTGATTCTCCGATCCTTATTTGTGAGGAAAGGGGTTTGTTATATAAAATATATGATTTGAAATGGATGATCAAGATCGTGTTGAAGAATATCCAAATCAACGGTCGAAGTGTGTTGCGAGGAATTAGACATGAGAAAATTATGCAAAGTTGATTGCACAATTTGGGTGATTGAGAAATAGATTGGCCAGTCGATGTGATTGACTAGTCAGGAATGTGATGGCTTAGTTAGGAAATTGATGGATTAGTTAGGAATTGTTATTGACTAGTTAACAAAATAGAATGTTCAATTAACAATTTGGATTGATCAATTAACATATTAGATTGCTTAGTCAACAATTGTAATTTTCTCAATCAAAAAGTGGGTGAGGAATATGAATTAATTGATTTAATTAATTAATTCCTTTTTTGAGTTGAACATGCAAATCAATTCTGACTTTTGCAAACAAATTTGCATTAGTTTGATTTGATTTTTAATAATTGATTTGAATAGTTTGATTTAATTATTCAAATTTTGGAGGGAAAGTTCATAATTAAATTATTATTTAATAATTTAATCCAATTAGGGGAATAAGGTGATTTAGTGACGTAATTAAATAATTGGCATTATTTAATCAATCAGGATGAAATAAATTAAGAATAGGACTTTATTAAATAAATATGATTTATTTAATTGGTCGAAATGATGAAACATGAATTAATTAAATAATGTTGTTTTATTTAATCAATAGAGGAATTAGGGTTTTCAGGAGTTTATTAAACAAATGAAATTTATTTAATTTGTCCAAAATCATGAAAAAGTGAATTAATTAAATAATGTTGTATTATTCAATTAATAGAGGAATTAGGGTTTTTGATGTCGTTTTGATGTGGTGCGATGTGGGAACATTGCAGTATAATTCTGAGATTTTTTGAGACATTATGAGATGTTTCAGGGTGATTTCAAGATGATTCGAGATGATCTGAGACATTATAGGATGATTTTGAGTTGTTTCAGGGTGATTCTGAGATGTTTTGAGACATTACAGGATAATTTCGAGTCATTCTGAGTCATTTTGAGGTGTTATGGGATGATTTTGAGTCATTCCAAGGTGTTACAGGATGATTCTGAGTCATTTTGAGATGTTACGAGATGATTCTAAGTCATTTTGAGATGTTACAAGATGATTTCGAGTTATTTTGAGATGTTATGAGATGATTTTAAGTCATTTTAAGATGTTACAGGATGATTTTGAGTCATTTTGAGATGTTACGGGATGATTCTAAGTCATTTTGAGTCATTCTGAGATGTTAAAAGATGATTCTGAGTCATTTTGAGATGTTATGGGATGATTTTGAGTCATTCTGAGATGTTATGGGATGATTCTGAGTCATTTCGAGATGTTACAGGATGATTTTGAGTCATTCCAAGATGTACGAGATGATCAAAGACGATGTTCCATACTATTTGATGCCATTTGAGGTGTGTAATAGGTGTCAAGTCAATTTTACATGTCTACAGCCCTACTCAAGTGTGTTAGAGAAGGATTCCTATATGAAAATGATAAGATCTAACTAAGAGAGAAGTCAAAACACTCTTAGAAAATTTGAAACACCATGATACCTTGCTTGAGTTTGCAAATAGGATGAAGCTTGGAGATGAGAACACTAGGAAACAAGTCATTAGGTTGAAGGAAATGACCAAATGCATCTCCCAAACTTAGAATCCATCATGTTCTTCTATTGGCATCAACCTTCAATCATGACATAAGGCTTGATAAATTTGAAAATAAACTTGAAGACCTCCAAATATGACTATAATAGATGGGATGTAATGAATAATGAATGATGATGATATTATGCTTTATTTTTTGGAATTTTTCAAATGCAAATATTATAATGAATGCATGAATGATTTGTGATAGTGAATGTATGATATAGAATGAAAATGTCAATGCAAATGAATGATTTTTTTGTTATGTCAAGTATACTCAATCCTATAGAAAGAAATAAAATCAACCTTGAGAATGACCAACTTAGAAAATCTATAATGCAAATGCAGACTAAAATGAATGCAATTCTATCTATGAAATGTTGTCAATCTTATTCATTGTGCATATTGTCATCATTGAGCATTTTATTATGTTGAAAGTTAGTAAAAAAATCAATGGTATAATTTAGACCATGATGACCTAAGTACAAATTCCATACAACTTCCATTGAGATTTGATAATGCAAGATAACACAAACATCTAGGTATAATTAGACCAAGATGATCTGAGTATCACTTGTGTAAACAGAAAAAAGTTAATAATGTTCCTATGCAAATTTAGAATGTCATCAATGATACTTTGTAGAGCATGTCTTGCAATAATTTTCACAGTAGTAATGATTGAATCACAAGCAAAAAACAAAGAAAAATATCATTCTTGATCATAATGCCTCTAGTTTGTGACATCATTGAGGCACTCCTGAAAAATGATAACAACAATCAAGATACATCAATTGAACATTTGTGTTAAGTTAATCCAACCATGATTCAAAAGATGATTCATCAGTGATGAGATGATTTGATTCAACTTGATGTTTGATTTGATTTTGATGATTGATTGGATTGATTGATGTTCAATGCTAAGATTTTGATGGCTATTGTGATTGTTGTTTTTAACGTTTTGGTTTGCTGATTGCTTGCTTGCTGATTTACACTCAACGGTGAATTGCCCCTAGTGAGATCAGGATTTTTCCCCCAGTGAGAACAAACCAACTTTATTATGGATATGTACAATGAAAACCAAGCTAGGGTGGGACGATCGTGTTAGCCGAATATGGACATGAAGCTTGTTGCAAGATAGGCGTGACTGTGTAGTGATGGTAGACGCGGACAATCAAGACACGCTCGAATAGATAGAGAAGTCGACCTATCACAAATAGTGTATGTTTACCAGGTTTTCACCATTTGTTTTTATTGCACTTTTCAAATTTTATGATTTTTTTGCTATTACCAATGCCTGTTTGCTAGGTTTTTATCAAGGTAGCCATTTTTTGATTTTTCACTTTTTTTTATATTTTTTATATATTTTTATTATTTTTTATTTTTATGCTGTCACCAAGACGCCTGTTTGCTAGGTTTTCATCAAGGCAACCATTTTCAGGACTTTTTCTACTTTTTAGGATATTTTTCAAGACTTTTTCTGCTTTTAAAGATTTTTTCAGGACTTCTTCTACTTTTAAATATTTTTTTAGGACTTTTAACATGCACTTGATGCATTAGGTATAGAACTTTTTTTGATGAAGGTTGTTCATCGATTCTTCAAACAGATCTCCCTCTGGTGTAGATAACTGATATGCCCCCAATCCAAAGACTGATACCACAGCAAAATGACCTAACTAATTAGGTTCAAAATTTCCTTTCTTTTCCCGGTCTTGCTAATTACAGGGATTTTATTTCAATACCAGATCACCTACTTGAAATGTCCTAGGTTTGACTTTGTGATTATAGCTTCTGGACATTGTCTACTGATATACTTTCAGGTGATCTACTGCTTGCTGACGATGTTCATCCAACAATTCTAGCTCCTGTAGTCTAGACACATGGTAATCTTCATCTGTAATGAGACCTTTCAAGGACACCCAGAGTGAGGGTATCTCAACCTCGATTGGTAATATTGATTCAGATCCATATACAAGTGCATATGGTGTGGCTCTCGTGGGTGTTCAAATGCTTGTATGATAGGCCCACAAAGCAGGGTTCAATTTAACATGCCAGTCATGTCCAACATCATTGACAATTTTCTTTATGATTTTTAGGATTGTTTTGTTTGAGGCCTCGACTTGGCCGTTCCCTTGAGGGTAATAGAGTGTAGAAAACCGATGCTGGATATGAAACTTTTCATAGAGTTCTTGTACGTCCTGATTCTTGAAAGGCCTTCCATTGTTAGTGATAATGGATTGAGGGATACCATATCTACAAATGATGTAGTTCAGGATAAATGATGAGATCTGCTTCCTTGTGATGGTGATTAGAGGCACGACTTCGACCCACTTTGTGAAGCACTACGTGGCTTTGATAATGAAATTGTGTCCATTAAATGAAGATGGGTGAATTTTACCCACAAGATCGAACCCCCATTGACAAAATGACCATGTTGATGCAAAGGGCTACAATTATTGTGTTGGTGCATGGATGAGATTACTATGGATCTGGAATTTCTGACATGTCTTGACAAATTGAAAGGCTTCTGTCTCCATAGTCGGCCAGTAATATCCCAGACAAAGGAGTTTCTTTGCGAGGGTTAGACCACTTGAATGAGTGTCGCAAATACCCTCATGGACTTCGCACAAATCCGTTTTAGACTCATTGCTTTCTAGACATCGTAAAAGAGTTCCATGAAGACCTCGACGATAAAGTACATCTACTATAAGGGTATGACAGGAAAATTGGCAGGTGAAGTATTATTTATGGTTGCGGGAAATATTGGGAGGAAGGATATTATCTTTTAGGTAACCATAGATCTTTCCGTAGATGGAGGTATTGGTATCGTCTAGGTGGAAAATAAGTTGGGACTTAGAGTCGTTGTAGGTGGGGGTAAACAATTGCTCCACCATGAACTCATAGTGACCGCGTTTTTTCTAGAATCTGCAACAAAGAAGCAATAGTAGCCATAGCATCGACAACTTTGTTGTCACTCCTTAGGATCTAACCAAATTTGATGTCGACAAAATAATTCTTGAAGTCATCAATCATTCTCTTGTAAGGTATTAGCTTGTCATCTTTGGTTTGATAATCATTGTTGACTTGATTGATGACTAGTTGAGAATCCCCATAAACTTGGAGCTCTGTAATTTTCCATTCCACAACTATCTTGATTCCGATAATGAGTGCTTCATATTTGACTGTGTTTTTAGTGCAAGGAAACATCAAGCGATAGGATTTTGGAATGGTGTACCCTAGGGGAGTGATAAATAGGATTCCTGCTCCTGATCCATGTTGAGTGAAGGAACCATCAAAGTATAACACCCATTGTTTTGTTGTTATTGTTAGGACATCTACATTTGGAAATTCAATATGGAGGGGATGATCATTGTGAATTGGTGCCTCAACCAATTGATCGGTGATGGCCTACCCTTTGATAGCTTTCCTGTCGATATATTGGATGTCGAATTCACTGAGTACCATTACCCACTTAAACAGTCTTCCTGTCAAATTTGCTTTGCTTAGGAGATACTTTAGTGGATCTATCTTGGCTATGAGCTTAACTGTATGAATCAACATATAGTGTCACAATTGTTGGGTAGCAAACACTACCACTAGACAAGCTTTCTCAATGGATGTATAATTGATCTCATATCCGTTCAAGGTTCTACTGATGTAATAAATTGATCTCTCCTTCCCCATTGAATCTTCTTGTGCCAACAAGGCTCCTAATGATTGGTCGGTAGTGGCGATGTACAATAAAAGAGGCTTCCTTTCTACTGGAGGCGATAGAATAGGTGGACTTGTCAAGTATTCTTTTAGTTGGTTGAAAGAAGCTTCACACTTTTTGTCCCATCGAAAAGAAACATTCTTGTGCAAGAGATGAGTTTTGTCAGCTAGTTGTGAGATGAATCTTCTGATGGACTAGAATCTGAATTGGAGGGATCTTAATTGACTAATGTTTTTTGGGGGAGGCATCTCCATTATAGGTTTAACCTTTGTTGGGTCTACTTCAATACCTTTCTCTAACACTATATACCCAAGTAACTTTGTTGACGTTACCCCAAACACACATTTCTTTGGATTGAGATGAACATCAAACTTTTCTAGGTGAGTGAATAACTTGTCTAATATCTCAAGATGTCCTTCCCTAGTGTAGGATTTTGCCAACAAGTCATCCACATAGTCTTCCATGAAAGTATGCATCCTGTCGTGGAAGATGGTTGTCATAGCTCTTTGGTATGTGGCCCCTACATTTTTCAACCTGAAGGGCATGATATTCCAACAGAAGGTTCCCCATGGGCAAGTGAAGGCTGTCTTATCTTAATATTCAGGAGCTATCTTGATTTTGTTATATCCAAAAAAGTCATCCATTAACGATAACATGCCATGTCCTGTTGTTAATTCCACAATGATGTCTATGTTAGGCAAGGGGAAATTATTTTTTGGGCAAGCCTTGTTGAGATCTCTAAAGTCGGTGCAAATCCTTATGCTGCCATCAGGTTTCAAAATATGCACAATGTTTGATATCCATTATGCATGGTCAATAGGCCTGATGAATCCAACATCCAATAACTTCTTTAGTTCAGCCTTCACTAATAGGGCAATGTGCAAATGCATTTTTCTCAACTTTTGTTTGACTGGTTTGATTCCTAAAGGAAGGGATAAATGGTGCATGATGAGGTCTGGATCTATCCCTGGCATGTCTGCATACGATCAGGCAAAGTTGACTTGTCGCTCTTCAAAAAACTTGATAAACTGGGCTTTTCTAGATCTGTCAATGATTCTTCCAGATGGAGAGTTCTTACTATTTTCACATTGCTAACATTGATGGACTGTGTTGGTTCGATCAAGACTTTTGTGCTTTCCTAGAAGTGCTCCGGGAGAGTTTCAAATTTCCCATCCTTTGGTGCCTCGAAGAGGTTTTCGCCGTTGAATGCGCTCTTTATTTTTACTTTTTCTTGATCTGATACTGCCACAGAATGGTTTTCACTATAAGATCTTTCTTTTATTTCATTTATTTTACAAATGGGAAATTTGGAACTCTCCTGTTGTGAAGCTCCACTATGATGTTCAATAGTGGGCACTGTTTCAAGATTAACAACACAAAGGAAGTTTATGATGGCCTCATCGTTCAAAAAGGTAGGGATATTGATAGGTTCGGTTTGGTCCCAATCTATTAGTTCAGGATGCAGTAATGGTAGGGTGTCATCAGATGGGTTCAAGTTAGATGTCGTAAGTGTCCTAATAGTAACGTTGTCATCAAATAAAACTATGGCCAATTCAAGGTCTATAATGTCGCTCTCTTCCGAGGGGCCCATCTCGCTATGAGTTTGATCATCTTCACTTGAATCATCAATATTATGTGATCCTAATTCAAGTGGTCTAAGTATTGAGCCTTGTTCCTCCTCAAGTGTCAGAGTATAATTATGTATTACATCAAAATCCTTGTCATGACATGATTCTTCTAAAAATGAATCCCATTCATATTTATTGGAATTAGACTCATAGAAATTACTTGCTTTTAGTTGTAGAATCTGTTCAGCAAATTTATGTTTTATGTCCTCTTTTGTTTCTTCATTCTGTTGATGTTCTCTGTACCCCAACCCAGTTTTACCCTTGGGATTGGTTATGGCAGGTTGGATAGGTTCTATGATACCTTATTTTCTTTTTCCAATAGGTCCCTATCCATCATATCCCATCTTCTCCAAGATCGAGAACCCTTTCCCATTCTAAGTGGTTTGGAAATTTTTTGTTGCGGCTTGAGAACTAGTTTCATCATTATAGAGCCAATTCAAAAAATCTTTGTCATCAAATTCCTCTGCTTGGGTTCCTGCTTTTATGAATCTACCATCAAAAGTGTGACCGATTGTGAGGATGTTTGGTATGAGGTTGATGGTTGACCATAGGATTTTGGTGACATTAATTGCGAGAGGTAGAGGGATTGTTCAATGGAATACTAACCGATACCTTTATCTTTGATTTGGACTTTCTCTTCAAATTGTTTGGTCATGGTATTAAGCCAAGCTTCAAAATTGGTAGATGTAGAAGGGTCAAGTTCTTCCTTTTTCTCTGGCTGTTTGGATGATGAACTTGATTGATTTACTTCATGGGAGGATATGGCTAAAGGATTAGCTTGACTGGAACTGTTGGAGATATCAGGAGTGGAATTAGGAGCTTCATTGTTATGAGGCACAAATACATCCTGGACAACCTTAAGGGAATTGCATTGTTGAGGACTATTTGAATCAGTAGGAATAGTGATTTCTTGGCCATTGCAGGGAAACTTTAGACATTGATAGTATGTTGAAGGTACAACTTGCACTTCATGGATCCAAGGATGACCCAAGAGTATATTATATGTTAAATCCTTGTCCAAAACTTGACAAACCACATTTTTTTGAATTGGATGCACTTGAATGGGAAATATAATCAATCCTTTTGAAGCTCTCTCTTAATCATCATATGATTTGATAGTGATCTTCTTTCTTGGATCTATTGCATTTTCAGAGAACCCTAGTGCAAAAAAAAGTTTTAAAGTACAAATATTAATTCCAGCTCCTCCATCTATAAGGATGTGCTTGACATGAGTTTTATGGATCAAGACTTCGATGTGAAGGGCCACATTGTAAGGATGAGTGAGGGATATGCCATCATTCTTTGAAAAGGATAAGCAGTGAGGAGTGACTAGGTGTCCCACCATGGCCTGGAAAGCACAAACTTCCAAATCATTTGGCATTGTTGTGTCGACTAGGGCCTTTTCTAGAATCTCCTTGTGAGCAAGAGAGATTTTTAGGAGCTCCAATATTGATATTTGTGCGGGGATTTTCTAAAGCTGATCGATAATATTGTATTGATGAGATGTAGCAACAGGTGTTTTGGAAGCGCTGCCCTTTACAACATATTTGGTTTGAGCTCTTGTGGTTACGTTTATGAGCACACTGTCTTGTTTTCCATTGATTTTGATGACATTTACTTGATTATCCATTACAACCATGTCTTGCGAGATATTGAGGATTTGATTAAAAAGGATATTGGTGTTGTTGATTGGATGATTGGTTGCAACAGGACTTGGTGGGTTATTGATTTCAATGTCATTTGCAGGATCTTCAACTACTAAAATATTAATGATGATAGTATCCTGAACATAGTTTACATTCTTCCCTTTTCCATTATTATTAGAAGATTCTCCTTTGTCATAATTTGGCAAAGGGTTTTTGAATACCCCATGGTCAGTGTTAGTTTGAGGCTCCTCGATCCTTATAATTTTATTGTCAATCAAATCTTGTATTTTATGCTTCAATTGCATGCAACTATTGGTGAGGTGACCTTTACATCGATGAAATTCACAATAATGGGCTTCATTCCACTAGGATGATTTTACTTTGGGTTCAAAACATCGGGTGCCAGGTAAAGTGATGAGATTTTCCACAATAAGTTCCCTCAAAGCGGATTCATGTGATTGACCCAAAGGTGTAAAATTTCTATGGTTGTTTGATGTTTGATAGGGTAGAGTCTTGGATGATGATGTTTGATTATTTTGATTATTCCTCGAGTTAGCATTTTGACTGTTGGTTTGGTTGGCAGTTTGGGTGGTCTTTTGATTGGTATTCGAGGAACTTCTTGACAAATTGAAGACTGGTTTAGCATTGCGTATTTCAGTAGAGGTATCATTGTCATTATTTTTATACTTTTTCCAAAACTTCAATTTATTATTATTGGAGGAATTAGATGAATTGTTTTCGTTATAGATTTTCAAAATTCCTCGTTTGACCAAAGCCTCCTCAATCTTGATTCCATTTTTGATCAATTTCTCCAAAGTTGGAGGGCATTGTAATTCAATCCTATAGCTCATGTCATCATTCAAGTTATCAATAAATACCTCTATCTTCTCTTTTTTCGGTATGGGTCGAGCATACCTTGCGAATAGCCTTCTCCATCTTTCTAAGAATATGAGGAATGATTCTCCTTTCTTTTGTTTCACATTACAAAGATCTTTCATCGTGATCTCATGTTGGATATTATATGAATATTGGGTAATGAACTTGTTTACCAATTCCTCAAAAGATCCGATCCCCAGGGGTAATTGTGAGAACCACTGCATGCATTGCCCTCCCAAACTACGTGGAAATAATCTCATCAAATATGTATCCTCACGGGAAAATTTAAGACTCATCGTTCATAATTCCCTTACATGATCTATTAGATCAGTTTTCCCATTGTACTTGTCATATTTGGGAAATTCACAATGTTTAGGGAATGGTATCATGTTAACACTTTGATCAAATGGGTAGGGACATATATCTTGTATGGAATATCTCTTAGTGGTCGCTATTTGCATGTTCTACATTTGTTGTTGAAGAGTTTGGATTTGTTGTTTCAAAATGTCCATGGGATCATTTGTTTTCACTTCACTGTTTGATTCAATTTGTGTCTTGATTTCTGTTTTCTTAGGATTCTTTTTTAATTTTGTAATATCATAATCATCGAGTAACTTGACTGCTTTGTTTGGCAGCATCAAGTGGTATCTTTCTCCATCCTTTTTGAAAACCTTTTCTAAAAATTTATGGAAATTTGAGTCTTGTTGGATATCTTCTTCATTTACCTCATCAGTTTTAGTTGAATGGATATTATGAAAGGGATTCTCTTCTTGTTCAACCATGTTATCTGGGGTTTCAATTCCTTTTTCTTGAAGTTTTAGCTTTTGAGATCTTATTTGGATGGGCATACAAGTTACGATAATGTTCTAAATATTTGATCAAAGTTTGGGAGTGCCAAAAGAGATTGATTAAAAATATGGGTGAGCAAGCTTTATTTCGGGATAAAGGATGACGAATCTTGATGAAGGATGATAAAATCCTGATGGTGAAACACAATTGCTAAATCAGAAATTGATGTGATGAGGAAGGCACTTTAAAATGTTTGATCAAAGATTAGATGAGGGATTTTCACTTGGGAATTCTAGTTTTGACAAGATTGAGCTCTATTGTAGAAATTGATTGGGATGATTAGAATATTGAATTTCTGGTTGAGGAATGATGAATTGGATGACTATGATTATGCCTCTGTGAAAGAGCTCTTCATTGATAATAAGCTTGTGAAGATAAAGGCTTTAAAGCAAAATCGTCAATATATCCTCTATCAAAGTCATGATACCTATGGATAAAGGTTCATTAATCAAGCAGGACTTTCCTACTTTGATATAAGAAGTGTCTCCTTTTCAAAATTTTCTTATAACCAAGGTGCTTCTTTGGTTTCTTAATTCTTTTGGTAAGGGATTTCGTGACAAATTTGGTTGATTTCCAATCCCTCAACATAAAATTTCAGACAATGAAAAGATGTTGTTTGAGAGGAAAAA
Organism: Sequoiadendron giganteum; assembly: GCA_007115665.2. NCBI lineage: Eukaryota > Viridiplantae > Streptophyta > Pinopsida > Cupressales > Cupressaceae > Sequoiadendron > Sequoiadendron giganteum. Next base: position 641,690,327 of record CM021100.1, read on the forward strand.
TCCGAACTGGATGTTGTTTGGTAGAAAGGAGATCAAATTCAGGTTTTTGTTTGAAAAGTTACCAGATGTGCTAAAACAGGGCCCAAATGCGCTATGGAATTGTTCAGATGCACTGCAGGAAGGTTTGGAAGCACCAAAACAGGGTATGGATGCGCTGAAGAATGGTTTGAATGCACTAGAACAAGGTATGGATGCATTGAAAGAGCATATGTTGGGAATATAAGTGGGATGTGCTAAAACAGTGAATGGATGCACTGGAGAATGGTTTGAATACGCTGAAATAGGCACTAGATGCGCTGAATTGGAAAGTGTTTTCTGGTTTTTGGTAGTTTGACATATTTTTTTGATTTTTGACAGTGAATTTGAACTATTTAGTTGAATTATCTTCTGAATCACTGGCTGGATATTTCAGAGTGTTGTGTTTGCTTGAGTTTTGATTTAAAACGCATAGGTGAAGACACATCAAACAAGCATAGTTCCTAGGTTGTGTAAGGCAATATTATTTTGGGTTCCACGTGGATTTTACTCCAACCACACTTATCTTTAGTGGGTGACTTATAAGCTTGGCTACACGGGCCCCCCCTTACAATGCACTCTCTTCTCAAGCCAACCAAGCTTCAAACTCCCATGAATCTCCCGTGGAAAGTTTTTCACCTCTACTAAAGACTGCGAGAATGTGGATGTCTTGGCAATGACCATTGCTGCACCAAAGAATAGAAAGGTAATTGGGCTTACTACAACAAGGGGTTTTTAGTAAGGGCATTCCATTATGGGTGGGCTATACATACGACAAGATTAGCTCCGTTAAAGAGGACCCCCATCCTGTAGAGGTCAAGTTCTACAGGTTTTTACGTACCTCATGGATACTAAGGTAATCACTTGTCGACATAACCATTCGTGGTCCTTGAACTTTCCCCAAGTCCCTATTTTATATACTGGTTGGAAGGGCTTGGCCTTAGCCTGTTACTAGTTTGGGTTGTTCCCTTGGGGTGATTACCTCTTGTCCCACCAAGGCAGACCCTCTAAGGGTAAAAATGAAAATAAATGAATGGGTCTAGCATTCTGATCACCCAGTTAAGGGGAGAGCATATTCACCTACCATTCCAAACACAATAGACGTGGTGTAAATTCTTCCTTCTAATTAAGCTAGATTCCCATATTAACTAAAGGAAATGAACAATTAAAATCCCTGCAAGCTAATATTAGTAGTTTCAAATTTTTATCTTTGACAATGTTCTTTTAATTGTTTCTGCAAAGTCTCTGACTATGTATTGAGTTCCTGCAACACAAAAAAACCTAAATAAGTTTCGAGAATTTAGAAAATTGACAGTAAAAACTAGATGCACCATTACAGAGACCGAATGCGCTAAAACTTGGACTGAATGCGCTAAACTACTGGATGCACTAAAAGAACAACTGAATGCACTAAAAGATAAACCGAATGCGTTGAAACTGAAAAATGAGAGACTAAAAGTTAGAGGCCCTGATGTGCCAAAACAAAATTTGAATGCGCTAAGAGAACAACTAGATGCACTGAAATAGGCATTGGATGCATTGAAAGAACAACCAGATGCGCCAACACAGGAAACTAGATGCACCGAAACATGAGCCATATGCGCTACAAAATGATTCGTATGCACCATTTCAAATATTTTGATGGAACCTACAAAATAAAAATCAATAAAAAATCGATCAAAATCTGGGGCTCGGCCCCACGGTGGGTGCCAATTTATGTGTGGTATGAAAAATGTCCTATAATGTTAGTATAACCAAATCAAACACATCTTCATGCAATGTATTATATAAAAGGAAATCTAAATAGAAGAATTAAAAGCTACAAATATCCTCTTAATTCATTCCCTGGTTCTCTAATCTCAAGGACCCCTGCAAATCATGCTCTCAGATCTTATTAATGTTGCACATGAACTTTCAAAGATTGACAACTTAAGATACGAGATGCTATGAAGAACTCTACATGCCTATATTTTTGGATTTTTGATATTTGATGATTGAAGACTAAATGATCCTATGATGAGATGAGACTAAAATCCAAATGTTGCTAAGATTGATGATGATGATCTAATGGAAATACTATAGAAAATATGAAATGAACTAAGATATCCAAAACCAAATTTCCATTATAACACTATATGAACTAAAATGAAAAACTAAGCTACAAAGCTCTCCAAATTTCTCTCAAAATGCACTAAAATTCTACAGCATAAGATTATCAAATTCTACCTTGTTGAAAAGTTGTAGCAAAGAGTCCTATTTATAGATTTTCTAAGGCTCAAGGTGATGTGGCAAAAATGGATGGTCGGGATTGCGATCCTATAGCATCAATGACAGAGCATCAGGAGGTTAGAGGGAATCAGGGAGATGGTTCCCTTCAAAAAGACAAATTGCCAAGTGTTAAAGTGAATCACAGAGAAGGAGGAGCCATGTGTCTCAGTTAGTTCCAAATTGGTTGCAAATTTTGTTGAAGATATTTCATATTTTCCAATTTAGAAAATTCATTTTTGTGAGACACATGATGAGGTGGCAGGGGAGTTGGAAGTGGTTAGAGGAAATATGTAGAAGTATGCTTAAATTGAATTAAAAATTCAATTTAAATGGAGATGGTCAATTAGCAAGATGTCAAATTAATTTATTTGTGCATTTTAACCAATTTAAGAAGAATATGCCAATTTGAATTTAAAAATTCAAATTTAAGTGGAAGAGGGAAAACCAATTAAATAAAAAATTGATTTAATCTGTCCATTTAATTAATTTAGGAAGAAAGTGAATTTTGGAAAGGAAGAATTAGAATATGAACCATATAAATAAATTTAACAATTTATTTATGATAGTAGAGGAATTAAGAATGTTAATCAAATAGCGAGTATTTAATTAATATATGCTCCAGACCATTTTTGCGTACATACAACTATAATCATTTATTGTCTTAGTTATAGGTTTGGGTGGGGCTCCTTGTATTGTAACTCTCCCTCGACAGGTAGTTACATTGTAATTGTTATCTCCATTGCCTATAGTGACTATGTTTGCCCTATTATCATAAACTTGTGAGAGGGTTCCTAAAACCATGTCACCATACGTGTAATTAGCATTGTGGTACTCTTGTTCTTTTCCTTTTTCATTCCTTTTGGCATGGTTTGGGATTGGGTTTAAGTATATTTGAAGATCCTTGTTTCTGGGATAATGTTCAACATCCAATTCTCCTTTGTCTATTAAGTCCTGGATAATGTGTTTGAGCCACATGCAATTATTAGTCGAGTGTCCTTTGATCTTATGGAATTCACATAAGTCTTTCTCATTATACCATGGTGTCTTGAATCTAGGTTCCTCATAGTTTGGGCGGTCATTCATTTTGATGAGGTTTTTTTGTACTAGTTTGTGCATGACTATTTCAAGTGACTCACCTAGTATTGTGAATTGCCTCCTGGGTTGATCGTATTGCCTTTGTTGCCCTCCCTGATTCATCTATTGCTTTACAACTTGATTGTTCTTGGGATAGGAAATTTGGTTGCTTTGTGTGTTGTTGGGACCATAACTTTTTTTTGCCACCTTCAGTTTGTTTTGAGGTGTGTTCTTTTTAGATGAAGCACAGAGTTTGATGTCAAATTGTTTTGAATGTATTTGGAAAGTTTAGCATAAACAAGCATTTACAACCCTAGTGGATAGAAACTGTTCTTTTAGGTAGGCCTACCTCATGCCTGAAAGGGATGATTTTACATGCAACTTATGGCGTGGGCCTGTAGTCAAACTTGGCAAGTAACTTCTCAGAAGTAAATCCTGATGCACCACATTCAAAGAATGTTTTTGGATAAAGGGGTGGCTTCTAAAATAATTTGGCTCTTAGTAATGTTTTGGGGATATTATTTTTAGACCTCTATACATGTGATTTTTTTATTCAATTAAGAACCTCCTAACCCTTACAAGTTTTTACGCATCACAAGGATACTGAGGGAGAATACGTCGGCATAGGCCAACAACACTCGATGAGATGATGAACTTTCCTCACGCCCATAAATTATTTATATAGCAGTCCAGAATGAAAGTACCGCTTGGGTCGCCTATGAGTTCTCCAGCATGGGATGCATCTTAATAGGTAGGCCTCAAAAGGTGTGCTTGAAAATAAAGGTGCAAAACTCAAGATGTTTTTGCTCACCCAAGATCGCCAAAGGTGCGAGGGGAGAATACAACTATCTAGCTTGCCAAAAACTGAATGCACAACAAACACTTCATAGTAGTTTGATTTTTTTTAAACACCTTGAGTGATGCTATCCCCAAAAATATGTGAATAAAGCAAAAAAAAATGTTCTTTTTAATTGCACCAATACAAAGTATTCTAGATATCATTCATTTAAGATAGAAATGGTGCAAGATGAAAAGAATAATTTGTTCATTTTAAGCCCAAATCTGAGTGTTTCTAAGAAATCAATCCTGGTCTTAACTTGGTCAACAAAAGTAAAAATGAGCATGCATCAACAAAAATAAATTGTTTTGTTTGTTCTTTTTATGCACTAAAATCAAAGTTCCTATTTATGAAAACTTGAAAAGAATTCATTTTTAGAGCACCTTAATTGAAATGTTTTGTTCTTTTTATGCACCAAATGATGATTCCTAACTTAGAAAAACTTGAAATGGTTCATTTTTAAGAGCACCAAAATGAAAGATTCATTTGTGTTTTTCTTTTTAAAGCACCAAATAAGAGTTCCTAATTTAAGAAAGCATGGAAATGGTTCAATTTTTAGTAACACCAAAATGAAGTGTGCATTTGTCTTGTTCTTTTTAAAGCACCAAATGACAATTCCTATTTTAAGAAAGCTTGGAAGGGTTCATTTTAAGAGCACTAAAAACAAAGTTTGTTTGTTCTTTTTATGCACCAAAAAAAATATTCCTAACTTTAATAAAAAAATATTTTTAGATTTGGAGTGCTTTGATCATTCATCTTCCCTACAGAAAACAAGTTAATTTATTTCAAAACCTGCATACAAACATGTTAGCATTTGTTACACTTGAAAAACAGGCATAGGTTAGCAAAAACTCAATTGCAAAAATGCAGATTTCGTGCACTAGTTTGTCAGAGCAAGTGCTTAGAAATCATAGTCAAATGTGCCCTTGCCAAAATCAAATGCTCAAATTTCAGAGCAAGTGCGCCCCTGTTATAAATCAAATGCAAGGACATAAAAGAAAGTGCACAGAAACACTATCAAGTGCCCAGTTCTCGAGGGAGTTGCTCAGTTTTCAGAGTCAAGTGCATGGTTTTCATAACAAGCAATTATGAAATTTTCTAGGATAGTGCATGAAAACTTTTTCAAATGTGATTATGAGACCTACAACTTCAAAAATAGCTCATAGAAACATTAGTGTATGGGAAAAGGTTCCCATTAGGTGTGCTAGAATGTGTGAGGGGAAAATCGTTAGATGCAAACAAGATAAATGTGCTTGAAATTAGAATCTAAGATAAGATCAAGAACACTAATCTAGATTTAATCCTACACTTAAAAAATGAAACTAAGCTATTGAAAACATATTTAAGAAATCCTATGATTACCAAATTGAATGCAAACAAAAGCAAAGTGTTACCATCTTGTATCAGAGTGTATTCGCTTGATGTTGGATTATTTGAATCATTGTGAAGCCTCCATAGTTTGTGTGCAAAGCTTTGATGAATGATGCATGTAAGTTGAAACTCACTGAGAAGCCATATCTTCAGATCACATTCGCATGCAAAGCTCTGCTTTTTTATGTTTTCTCTTTTGTGGAAGTTGTTTAGGTTTGCATGTCTGATCTAGGGTTTCTAACATGGTATCAGAGCTCCAGATCTGCCGTTGCCTGTTCGTGATCTGAAGATATGGCTTCTTAGTGAGTTTCAAGTGCAAGGGTTTCCATAGGCATCTTTTTTGCAAGATCTGGGGGTAGCCAAATTTTCGGGACACTATGGGCTCAAACGGATGTCGCCATCGTGTTCGCAACGCCCCAAAACCCTAGAAACGCCTATCAAATCATCCATTTTCGAGTAGTTGGTTTCTGAGGCAAATTTTTTTTCCCAGGGAGGCCTATCAAATCATCCATTTTCGAGCCAAATTTTCACGAGGCACGAACTTCGAAAAAAATTTTAAAAAATAAAAAAAACCGCATGTTTTTTTAAAAACTTCGGCGCTCGCAAAAGAAATGAGGGCACCGCCATCGCGCCACCTGACGGCCACTAGGAGCGGCGGTTTCGGGTGGCGCCGCCCCTTCACCACCATCAGTCCGCCAGTCTGCCAGCCCCCGTGGGCCTCCACTGCTTGTTCCGCAGTCATATTGGGGACCGGGAGCTCCGCGCTTGGCCCCCGGCCCACTCCAGCCCCCCTCAGCTTTGCCTGCGGTCATATGGTGACCAGGGGCCTAAAAATTTTCTGCAAGGGGAATGTTTTTTGCGGCGACGGCCTCAAGGCCGTCAAATTTATGCTCCTGAACTGTTGACGTCAATGTCCGTACGGAGGTGTTTGTCCCCTCCTAGCCCTAATTTGCCTTCAAAGAGTAGTTTTTTTGTTTTTGGCATAACTTGGGCATACGATATTGAAATCGGGCAAACGAGATATCGCCGGAAAGCTGGTTCTGAGTATTTTCATTTGGTGTAGTTTATTTTATAGTATTTCTTGTTTTACTGCATTTATTTCTGGTTGAAGTCAAATGTTTATTTTATGCTTCCGAGCTCATAACTCTTTGCCACGATCTCCGATTTTCGCTATCTTTGCAGCGTTGGAAAGGTATTGAGGAGCTTTATGTTGTTGTCCATGCACTTTTTTCTATATCTATCCCAAGTTTTTCATTATTCCAGATTTGACCCGATGGGTGTTTTGGAGATTACTTGGATATTTTGGCAGTTGGGAGAGTGCATCTTGCATCTTTGCACTTCGTTTTCAGTAATACATCATTCAATAATTGACTGTTGCTTCATAGATTCCAGCGTTGTTCCCGTTTGGAGTTTTCGAGTGTTCTATGGCATCGGGTTTGCTGTTGCATCATTATGATTCCGATATGGTTTCTTGTAGACAGAAGTATCTTTCTTTGCTTGCTAGATTGCAGTTCCAGTGTTACTCTACAGTGTTCTTCTAGTGCTTCTTTGCAGCATGTCATATCATTATAGGGGGGTTTTGTCCCACTGGGTTTTCCTCCTCTACCTCTTTCTTGCATTTGTAAATGGGTACTTGATCAGGCCTAGTTGTCGGGACCCATCTTTGCTTGCATGCATCTTCTTCTAGTGTTTTAGCTTCTTCCTAAGTTCATCTTAAGGGGGGGTGTTAGAGTAATAAGCTATTATGCTTAATTAATTATATCATACTGGTTAATTAATTAAGTCACTTATTCCTCTACTTGCTTAAGCTAAACTTAGGCGCATTAATAATTATTTATTAATTATTAAGTGTGCACACTAGGATTTCATTTAGGGTTTCCCTTTTAGGGTTTATTTGTCTCCTTCATAAGGATTGATCTCTTTGTAATATTTGAGATTCTAATAATGCATTTTACACTTTGAGGTATACAAAACTTCTTGTTTGTTCTGAATGTCTTTTGCATGTGACAAGTGATTGCATGCAGGAGATCTTGGTTTCTAACACAAAGGTTGGAGCTCTATCAATGGTGATCTTGACAGTACTTCATTGCATAAGGTATGTTGATTCTCTAATCATTTTTGAGAGGAAATAAGGTTATATAGATTCCAAGTTTTCAGATGAACGATCAAGATTAAACAATGTTGAATCAAGATCAACGATTGAAGGTTGTTGAGAGGATTTAGATTGATCAATCAACTGGCCTGATTGATTAGAGGACTAGATGTGAGAGAGAGTTTAACCAATTTAGATTGGTCAGTCAACTAGATAGATTGCATATTCAATCCCAGTTGACAAAAAGAGTGTGCGAGTTAAGAGAGTTGATGAAGAGTTAACTAAATAGATATTTTAGTCAACTAGAAGAAAGTATTCGTGAGATTTGAGGAGATTGTGCATGAAGAGAAAATAAGACAGTTACCTAAATAGATATTTTACTCAATTGATTTAGAAGAGCTAGTTAAATTTTTGAGGAAAATTAATTAATTAAATAATTGATATTGAGAGGAACGTGCACATGTGAATTTGACTTTAATAAATAAAGTTTATTTATTAAAGTGATGATTTTGAATGAATTAAATAATTTAATTTAATTATTTAATTTGGAAAGGGGAAAGTTGTTTAATTAAATAATTACTGATAATCATTTAATTAAATTAAAAGAATAGGTGGGGCTAAATAATTAAAATAATTATTTAATGTAGAAATTGAAAGAGGATTAACTAAAGAGTTAACTAAATAGATTGTTTAGTCAATTGAGAGAAAGTGGTCTTTATGTTTAAGGGAATAATACATGGAGAGATAATTGAATAGTTAACTAAATAGATTGTTTGGTTAACTAAAAGAAGAATTAGTCCATGTGGAGAAGATAATTAATTAAATCAATTAATTAATATTAAGAGGAATGTGCATGATGAATTGTTTTTAATAAATAAAAGATTACTTTTTTCTTTTTGGTCGGTAATAGGATTATATTTTATTAAGATTAATTCGGGATTTCTCCTGCCCTGAAATAGGGATGGTGACAAGGGGCACCATCTCCCCATGAAAATGACACTAGCAAAAAAACTAATACCAGAACAAAAACACACAAACCCCCCATTAATGACATCAAGCATTTCAAACGTGTCCTTTGCCTTTGGTTCCTCCCTTTGTCTATGATCGAAGGACCATATCAAAGGTTTCCTTCTTTCCCTTCTTTTCTCTCTTCCCCTTCACAACCTGCCATCCCTCCTCCATCCTTGCAACCTTCTTCTTCCATTCCTTAGATGTGTCATTTTGTGTCCCAACCTCTCCATGATCTCCACATTCAAATTGTCCACACTGACCCTCTGAGGTGCCATTCACCTCTTCCATTCCATGGACCCTTGCCGACCCTAATTTCTCCCTACACTCTGGGGTTTTAGCACCCCCATGATTTTGTTCAGCTAGAGCTTCATCCACCTTCACCGAATCAACACCGTTTGAAGTAGGCCCCTCAGCATGTCTCGACCCCCCATTGGCTCTGAGGCCCCATTTGGCTATTGTGACTCCAGGTTACTCATAGCCTGAGAGTAGCTCTTTCCTTGCTCTTCCTTATTTTCACCTTGTTTCTCCAACACATAATGTCGGTGCGAAACATCCTTCCACCAAGTCGATGGTTTGGGCACTCAGGGCTTTACAAATTGCACAACCATATGTCCAATTTGGAAGCATCTTTTGTAATGAAAAGGGATACCTTCATAGTCCAAGGGTTACATCCAAGATCCTTTAGAGGTGTTGATTGAAATCTCTTTTGGAAGAGCCTTTGTAACTTCTATTTTCACCAAAATCTAAGCGTATGTAGAATGCATAAGATTTGAGGAATCATCATCAATCATAAAAAAATTCCCTAAGGAGTTTCCTATAGCCTCCAAACAAGATTCAAACCAAAGATGAAGGGGAAAGTTTGAAAGTCTCACCTACACTGACACTTTTTCAAATTTCTCTGTTACAGGATTAAAAGCCAGATGCGATGGCTTCAAAGACAGAGCAAACTTTTCCTCCCAACTCCAAAAATAACCACACAAAATTTTATTTCTATCCTTCACAGATTCAAAAACAATAATAAAAAAACCTCTCGAAAATGGGTAGATTTGAATACAACCGTCTACCACAGGTTCCCAATGTTCAGAGATCCATTTATGGAAGTCACACAAACGAGGCAAAAAACCCCCGAAGCGTCCAATCAATCCTAGTTTTGAATATACTTTGACATTATGGTTTACCTTGTTTTCAAGCTCAGCTTGCAATGATACCGACACCGACGTGGCCTTCCCTATTTTCCCTGACCAGGATCCACTGACCCTCTCCCTGACACCAATTATGTGGCATTCAGCCCCACGCATTACCTTCGTTTCCCCCAGTCGTGTTGTCTTCTTTCCATTATTTTTCGCGCTCACCTTTGAGACTCTATACTTTGATTGGTATCCATTAGTTGCCCCAGCCCCATCAAAAACCTAGCTCCCGCAGCCAACGACACCATTTTTTAACCAACTCTGAGAAATCCCCTTGTAAATGCTCATAATAAAAGATTATTCATTAAAGGGATGATGTTGAATGAATTAAATAATTTAATTTAATTATTTAATTGGAAAAGGTGGGATTAAATAATTGAAATAATTATTTAATGTAGAAGTTGAAAGATGATTAAATAATATTTAATATTATTTAATTTATGAGGGGGGATTGATTGACTTTTTTAATTAATTCCTTTTGGAGTTGAGTGTGCAAATCAAATTTGACTTTTGCAAACAAAGTTGCATTAGTTTGATTTGATTTTTGATGATATTTTGAATAGTTTTATTCAATTTATTCAAATTTAGAGGGAAAATGAGTTAACTAAATTATTATGATTTAATAATTTAATCAACTAGGGGCAAAAAGTTAATTAGTGATATAATTAAATAATTGACATTATTTAATTAATCAGGAAGAATAAAGTTAGATTAGGACTATATTAAATAAATGAAATTTATTTAATTTTTTGAATTTGATGAAAAGATGAATTAATTAAATAATATTGTATTATTCAATTAATAGAAAAAATTAGGTTTTTAGGATTTTATTAAATAAATGAACTTTATTTAATCGATCGAAAATGATGAAAAAGTGAATTAATAAAATAATGTATTATTATTCAATCAATAGAGAAAATTAGGGTTTTTCTTGATGTAAATGATGAATATTAGTGTTAAAATGCTAGTTCGCAGGGTAGGACAATTTTAAATGTCTACACAAGGTTATAGTAGATGTCATTCTGACCATTGTTGTAACGCCCCGCCATGTAACCCTAGAGGATGACGCAATTACAATAGAAGCGTAACCATTTTTTTTTGAAAGAGCAGTTAACAATAAGTAAAGTGAACTACACTTAACACATACATCCTCTAAGGTACGCAACAACACTTACATTTGAAACCCATAACATACAAAAATAAACTAATCCATAGCATATAAATTTTACTCATGAAATAAAGAACATGGATCCAATAACATTAAACTCATTTCATAAGATTACAAAGTACATAATAAAACCATTCATAGATTGTGTAGATTTTATATAGCAGTTGCAAGGCTCATCTCAAAAATAAGGTAGATCATACAATCAATATTATAATTACAATGATATAAGGATTATCCTGAAATACAAATGAGGAATAGTACATATACATTAACATCTAACTGATCCAATAGAACACAAGAGATGGTACAAAGCAACTGGAACATGTGAGATCTCCAATCTAGACGATCCTGCCATCACGAACATGAAGTGGAAATCCAATGGTGTAAGGTGCACGTTCCACCCAACCATGTGGTACTTGAAGGCCCACTCCCCATGCTAGGAGATAGTAAAAGGGCTTCCTAGGTATAACCAACAACCTTAAGACACAAGAAACAACAAGACTAAACTATACAAGTACAATACATAACATGAAGGTTACATTGCTTCAAGAGTAAAAGAATCAAGTACATCAATTAAATAATACAAACTGCTGTCATAGGAGGAGTGTCATCACAAAGTTGCATGGGTTATCCTGATAGATCTTCCTAGGCCTCGACCCCCATCTTGGGTTATCTTGGTAGCCTCTCACGATCCCTGGCCCCACATGCAAATTGGTGCAGAGTCAAATATATTTCAAAGGAACAAGATAATGACATTTCCATTCCAGGCCTTCTCATCTCATCTCAAATCTAAATGAGCTCTTGAGCCAATGAGCGAGGCACAATTAACAAGTTAAGTGTTTTAAGGCTACCCTTTCCCCTAATACTTTTATTTAATTTCCACCGAATTCTCTAACTCTCACATGAGTTATCCTGACACCACCTTATGCGCCGACTCCCATTGAGATCAAATCCCCTACTAACAACCCAAGGATCTAATCCACAAACCAAAGGTAGACAAAGTGCACAAAAAATGGATATTAAATCCCAACCATAATGCAAGAGGCAACACATCTCGTTCATAGTAACTGGGTGTTTAGACTGGATCACAACCAGGTGCACTACCCAAGGAAAACAAAAGGATTAACAAAATATCACAACAACCCCGACATAATATTACACATTCACAACTAACAAATTTCCCAACTTATGTGGAAAAAAGACATCATAAATAAATAAGCAATTCAGGTAGGTAATAAAACTATCATTATGATTTCCTTAAACTAATTTTCATTTCAAGAAAAACCATTATACATTGCTCAAAATAATCTAGCTTAATACAATTTCATTTATAGTCAATAAAGAAATTAAATCTGATTATTTAATTCAATTTCCCAATTTACATCTATATAAAAATCAATTTCCTTTTTTTAAATCATTTCATTTTAAAAACATCTAATTCATGCATTTACATGCACCTATTATAAAACTCATTTAAATATATATATATATATATATAAATATATTATTTAAATATTTAAAAATTAAATTACAATTTTCCAAACAAATATTATATATATATATATATATATATACATATATATATAAATATATATTTACATATATATAGATATATATTTATGCATATAAATATATATTATATTTTATATATTTCAAACCAAGTTACAAATCCAAATTAAAATTGGGTGAACGAAATGTCTGAGCAACCATTATAGTCTCAGGCTATTTACACAGCCGACTCCCTTATGGGAGCGACTGTGGGGGCAGCCCCAATCCCCCCATTCTTAAATAAAAAACTATATTTTTTTTTTCACACGTACGATTTTAAAAATCACCGTATGAATTTTAAATCTGGTTTTTTCAAAATAAATTTTTACAGAAAAAATAAAAATATGCATATATTTATATATGTATATATATATATATATATTAATATATACATCATATATATATATATATATATATATATATTTCAAAATGATTGCTCCAGATGAGCAATATTTCACAAAAAAATTCTACAGGAGTTTAACAGGAAGATTGAAATCAATTCTTCTAGAGGTTTCCCAATTTTCTATATAATCATTCTGGGAATTCTATTGTTTTAAAACAATTCATCTTTTCAAAAGAATATAAGAATTTGATCTGAGGTTCAAAAGCTTTCACAACAATCTTTCCAATTTTCAAAACATATTAAATCTTTAAAACAAATAATTTTTCTTCATTGTACATGCAATATTTTTCAATTTGAATTTAAATAAAAACAATAAAGAACCTATTTCAGATGTTTGAAGAATTGAAGTTTGAAGTAGAGCCTCACATTCAGATTCCAAAATTATCAAAGCCTCTTCCAAAATAATCTTCTTTTCTAGAAAGTTGAAAATAAAACCAAAGTCAATATCTTGAGAACTTCTTCCAATTTTCAACAACCCCAAAATACCATTTTCATTCTCGTGAAATAGCCTTTTTCCCCTCTTTCAGTTAACGCAATGATTCACTCCTTGAATTATTTACCAACACCAATTTTTCAATTTTCTAACTCATGTCACATTCCCAAAATATCTTTCCAAATCCAATCACAAGATATTTCCTCTTAGATATTTTATAAGATATTTGTTTATTTAATAATTTAAAATCAAATATTAATTTTAATTATCCATTCATTTAAATTCACAACTTTATTTAATTAATTTAAATAATTAATTAAATAAAGCTTTTATATTCTAGCAATTTTAATATCAAATTTAATCTAATTAATTTTAATCACTATATAGAATAAACTAAATCTAAATAATTAAATTACTTTACAAAATAAATTAAATCTAATTAATTAAATGAAATTTAAAGCTTCTAACAACATTAAATCAAATTATGCTAGTATTATGAAAAAAACAACAGTCTGCGTTTGAATTTTCTCCCGCTCCTCTACATTTGAATTTTCTGCGTGCATGGTGGACTCTGCCTTGGGGGTATCCAATGGTCCCCCTCTGCCCCCTCTTGACCCGTGCTCCCCTCCTTTGGGCCCGTATCTAACGGGTCCCCCCCTGCGGGGTCAGTGCTTTCACCTTCGGGCTTTTCAAAGTCTTTGGCGTCTCCGGGCGTATCTTCTGTGCCGACGGTGAAGATCCCGTGGACTGTCAGTTGGAAGGATGTGCTTTCTAATGGGAATCAATTCTCGTCCTTGTTTCCATCTTCTCCTGAGATTGTTTCATCCTCAGGTATTGTGTTTGACATTCCTGATTCAATCAATGACAGAATCCTCTCCTCCATGGAGAATGTTGTTGTGGGAAGATTCCTCTCTTACCGTCCAATGGTGGATTTTGTTTGGAAATGGGTTGTGATGAAGTGGTGCCTTAAGGGTAGTGTGGAGATTCATGTGATGGCTGGTGGTCTTTTCCTGTTTAGATTCATTGCTGTGGAGGACTTAGTGGCGACTCTGTCGTCGGGTCTGTGGGTTTTTGGAAAGCATAGTCTGGCTTTGTGCAAATGGAAACCTGGTTTTGACCCTATTACTAATCTAAATAAGTCGGCTCCTATTTGGGTTAGGCTGTCGAGGTTTTCTTTGGAGTTTTGGGACAATGCCATCTTCAAAGCTATTAGGGACTCGTTGGGCCAATTTGTTACCACAGATTCTATCACAAAATTGAAATCAAGGTTAGTCTTTGCGAGATTCTATGTTAATATTTGTGTTGATAAAATTCTTCCAAATTCTATCAAGCTGTGTTCTAAGTTGGGCAGCTGGTCTCAACCTGTGTGCTATGAAAACATTGTGGTATACTGTCAAAAGTGTGCTAAAGCAGGGCATCTTATTTCTGACTACAAATCCACTATCAATCAGGAGATTAAGGACAATGTGTTAATTCCTACTACTCTGTCTAAGAACATTTTGAGACCACCGTGTGACACTGGGTTAGTTCCCCCGAGTGCTGACCATTCACCGGTGACTCCTCCTCACCCTCCCTCCCCTGTTGGTCCTCCTCCTGAATTTTTTGATCTTGGTGATGCTTTGGAGTTGGCTGCTAAACCCTTGTCCCTGTCTTGGGACTCAGACTCTTCGGCTGTTGATCCCATGCTTGTGGGGGTCCCTAGTGGGTTTTCTGTTCCTGGCGCTTCGGGTAGTGACCCTCTAGTTTTGGCTGTCATTTCGAGGACCCGTGGGGCTTTGATTGAGGATGGTGAAATCTAGGAGGAAGAGAGCTCTCGTATGATTGAAGAGTCAACTAAAAGTTTGGGGAGTTTGAAGCTTGAGAAAGCTGAGGATGAAGGGATATGGACTATGCCCAAGAAGAAAGGAAGAAAGAAGAAGGCAAATGTAGGAGGTGAATCTAAGTCTGGGAGACCTTCTCAGAGATCCACTAGAATGAGAGAGACAACTAATGAGATTGCTCTGGGAAAACAAAGGACATTGGATGTGTCCTCAAAAAAAGGTCAAAAATGAGGGTTATGTCTTGGAATGTTCCTGGACTTAATAGTTCATAGAAACAACGTGCCCTGGAGAACTATATTGTAGAACATAAGATTGATGTCTGCCTTCTTCAAGAAACCAAAATGTTGATGGCGAATTTTGACAAAATAGCTAACTTTTTTTGGCCTAATGCTTCCTATGTCTATAGTGATGCCGAGAAAGCTTCGGGGGGTTTGGCTATGCTTTGGAACCCTTCTTGTCTGCAAGGTTCTGAATTATTTCATTGTAAAAATAGTGTTGGGGTTTCGTTCTCTTATCTTGGAGAAGCATGGTCTATAATTAATATTTATGCTCCTAATCAGAGGAACTTGAGGAGTACTTTGTGGGATAACATGGTGACTAGGATCAATAAGAACAAAGGAGGTCGTTGGCTTGTTGGTGGAGATTTTAACTCTCCCCTGTTTCCGTTAGAGAAAAGTGGTGGCCTTTTGGATTACACTAAAAACATGTCAAATCTGGCTAATTTTTTGAATTCTTCGAGTTTAGTTGATATTGAGCTCCTGGGCCAAAATTTCACTTGGTCTAATAGACGGGCTGGAGGTGACCTGATTGAAGTCTGACTTGACCACTTCCTCTGCTCTCCTTATTGGACTAATGTCTTAGATGCCAACCTTATAACCTTTCCCAAGACGATCTTTGACCATAATCCTCTTCTGTTGACCACTAAAATCCATCCTACTATGGGCCCCTATCTTTTTCGCTTTGAAATAATGTGGAATGCTCATCCCGATTTCAAAAAGAAAATTGCTGAATGGTGGAATATCCTTGTCCAAGGATCCCCTATGTTTAGGATTTGCTTTAAACTTAAACATAATAAACTGATGGTAAAAAGATGGAACAAAAATGTGTTTGGGGATGTGTTTCAAAAGAAAAAATTGCTTGAAGGAAAGTTGAGGACCTTACAGAAAAACTTGGATGAGGGTGATGATTGTCAGTGGACTCACATCCAAGAACGGGAAGCTAGAATGGAATGGGAATGCGTCCTAAAAAATGAGGAGGTATTCTGGAAACAAAAATCAAGGGTCCAATGGATGAAGGAAGGAGATAGGAATACCTCCTTTTTTCATGTTTCTGCCATCAAGCACAGGAAAAGGAACCAAATTTATAAATTGACAAATGCCAATGGGGAGGTGTTTTCTAATCAAGCTCAAATTATGATCTGTGCGGTGAACTACTTCAAGTAGGCTTTTTTGGCTCCGGTTGAAGTGCCCAACCTGGCTTTGGACTGTGCGATTCTTCAACATCTCCTTGCCTCCATCTCTCTGGAAGATAACTTGGGAATCCTCAAGCCTGTTTCCATGGAAGAAGTTTGTCTGGCTACCTTTAGCATGGGGGATTTCAAAGCACCAGGGCCTGATGGGTTTCCTCCTACTTTTTTTCAGATTTTCTGGGATACTATGGGAGGGGACCTTGTTCTTGCGGCTAGGGACTTCTTCAAATCTGGTAGCATCCTTAAACAATTAAACCACACTTTCATTGCTCTTATCCCCAAGATTAGTGAACCTCTTTCTATGACTGACTTCTGACCTATTAGTCTTTGTAACACCTTTTATAAGATCCTTTCTAAGATCCTAGTTAATCGTATCAAACCTCTCCTGGATAAAATCATTAGTCACACTCAAAAGGGGTTTGTCCCTGGGCGACATATTCTTGATGCCACTTTGACAACCCATGAACTACTCCACTCTATGGATAGATGTAACAATGCGGGGATGACTCTCAAGCTTGACATTTCCAAAGCTTATGATAAAGTGTTGTGGGACTTCATCTCGAAGGTCTTGGCCAAGCTTGGATTTAACAGTTTGGTCGTGAAACTCATTATGGAATGTGTTAGTACTGTTAAGTTCTTGGTTATGATTAATGGATCCCCCTGCGGGTTCTTCTCTGCTGGTAGAGGTCTCAGACAAGGAGACCCTCTGTCTCCCTATCTTTTCATTATGATTGCTGATGTGCTCAGTAGGAATTTTATGGGTCTACTGTCAAAGGGCTCCATTTTGGGTGTTAGAGCGGCCTCCTCTCTAAATTCGATTGTTGTGCAGCAATTTGTGGATGACACCTTTCTATTTGGGAAGGCCTCTGTGGTGGAAGCCAGGAAATGGAAAGCCTGTCTTAACAACTATGCCTCATTCTCTGGTCAATGCATCAAGTACAATAAAAGCAAGATTTATTTTTTCAATTGCATGCCTAATTTGAAAAATAGGGTGACTGCGGTTCTGGGATGTGTTGGTGATTCTCTCCCATCGATGTACCTTGGGCTCCCCCTCACGGTTAAGGAGGTACCCATGGAGTTCTGGAATTCTGTTTTGGAAAGGATTCAAAGGAAGTTGGCTGGGTGGAAGGGCTCTTTGCTAAGCCATGCTGGAAAACTCCAATTGCTCACTACGGCTATCCAAGGTATCCCCACCTATTTTCTATCCATTTTCAAGATGCCTAAGTATATTGCTGATAAATTTGAAAGAATTCAAAGGAATTTCCTATGGTCTGGTACTAAGGAAAAAAGAAACTCACTTTAGTGAAATGGGATAGGGTCTGCTAGGCTAAAAATTATGGTGGGCTTGGAATAAGGAAGATGGTCAATTCTAATAGGGCTCTGATGGCCAAGGCTGGTTGGAACAAGTTAAGGAACACTGAGGACTGGTGTAAAATTCTGAATGCCAAATACCTCCAGAATAGGACCTTGATTGATTGTCTTTTAGAACCTCACACCCAGGGCTCTATTGTTTGGAGGAGCATTTGTTGCATACAAGGTCTGCTAAAAAAAGGAATTAAATGGAAAATGGGAAATGGGATTAAAATCAGGTTCTAGGAAGATACTTGGCTTATTGACTCCGCTCTGGCTTCCTCTGGCTTTGGGGCGGTGATGTGAATGACTCAAAGATTCTTTGGCATACATATCTGTGACTATGTTTCTGGACCCCCGGGAGCTAGGATTTGGAAGGATCTTACCCTTTGTTGCCCCCATTCTCTTGACCTTTGTTGCCTTGTTCGATCCCTTCAAGTGATTCTCTCCAACATTAGGTTTCCTTCCTATGATAAGGAGGATGAGTTTTTTTGGACTTTTGATAAACAAGGGGATCTCTCTATGCGGTCAACTTATAGTGTGCTGACCAATGAAACTTCTGTTGTGGAACCCTGGAAGAAGGTTTGGAATCAACATATGATCCCTAAAATTAATTTTTTCTGGTGGACGGCCTATCATAATAGGATTCTAACCCAAGAAAATATGAGGACTTGGGGTTTTTGTTTTCCCAATAGATGTTTCATTTGCAAGAAAGGGGAGGAATCTGCCAATCACCTGTTATTACACTGCCCATTTGCTGCTAAAGTTTGGGGGCTAGCTTTTGAGAAACTTGATGTCTCTTGGGTGATGAGTAAGGATCTTTTTTTGCTTATTCTGGGTTGGTATGGTATATTTTTCCACCCTCTGCCTGGCAAAATTTGGAAGCAGGTCTCCCCTGTTTTAGGTTGGTGTTTATGGAAGGAGAGGAATAACGGGGTTTTCAAGAATATTGAGAGGATCCCCAAGGAGGTTTTTGTCATTGGAGTTAGGCTCATTGAGGAGAATATCTCCCTCTTTAATGGGAAACTCCCGGAGAGGGGGCCAATAGTTTATGAGATAAAAATGGCTAAAGAATGACACCAAGAATTAAAGGCTAACTCCTTTGATAATGAGAAACTTTTAGCTAAAAAAATACTAAATGGGAGCCTCCGGATAGAGGATGGTTTAAACTTAATTTTGATGGGGCTGCTAAGGGCAACCCAGTAGGGCAAGCATTGGTGGAGTTATCAGAGATTCTATGGGAGCTCTGGTGGTGGGATTTGTTGGAGGTATTGGGTTTTAGTTGGCTTTAGTGGCGGAGGCTCGTGCGCTGCTAATGGGCATCAAAATTGTTGTTTCTCTAGGGATTGCTTATCTCCACATTGAGGGAGATTCCAAGTCGGTTACAGATGTTGTGAATAAAGATAGATTAATGGGTTGGAATACTAAGGACATTTTGTTGGATGTCAACTTCCTCCTATCCAAATTTAGTGATAAAAAGGTGACCCATATCTTCAGAGAAGGCAACCAGGTGGTAGATGCCTTGGCTAATCTTGGCTCGAATTGAGACTCGGCTAAATGTTGGAGGAAAATGGAAAGGCTTCCGCCAAATATTCAAGCGTTAATCATGCGGGAACAGGGCTACCATGGCTTGCAATGAGTTTTAATCTTTGGATGACAGGAGTTGATTGGGGGACCTATTGGATTTTTTTGGGAATCTGGTGGATGAGCGTTATCTTTGAAATGAAGTATAGGTGGAGGTTTCTTGGGGAAGATCTGCGTGTGTGGAGCATGGAAAGGAGGATCCACATGTCTTTCCTTTGGGAATGGTGGATGGGGTCGGTAACTAAGGTTATGGTAAGGTGGCGGGGATGGAAATTAAATGATGGGTTTGAGTTTAAGTGTGGCATCTTGATGATGGTTAGGTGGAAGGATGTGACTTCATATTTGTGAAGCCGTACTGTGTGATCTATTCCCTTGGGGATTGTTGGATTTCTTGTTTTATCTCCTCCGTGCCTTTGGGGAAGTGAATGTATTCATAATGATGTGACTATTCATGTTGGGAGATGGATTTCTAGGGGCTTCGGGCCGGTTAGTTTAGCACGAGATTTTTTTGGCTTGTTTTGGATGCTTACCAATTTTAGTTATCCGACCTTCTCGCTTGGGTTTTTGTGCATCCCCTACTTGCCCGTCAATAATTGCCTTCTTGGCTGTAATCATAAATTCTTTATTTTTTGTGTAAAATCACCCTATGGTGATTTCCCCCTCCGCATGTGTGTCTTATACGCGGGTTTAATTATCCTTCACTGTATTCTTTTCCTTAACTATCACTTTGTAATTATCATTCGCGTCTGCTGCAATTGGCATTTTTTGCATTTTGAGTTCTTTGTGCAGGTTGGAAGTATGGGTGGTGAGCGGGTCAAGACTGAACCTGACAACTGCGAGGAGTTTCAGAATAACCCTTTGGTTTGACACATTTGCGTGGAGGGTGGCATTACTCTGCTTATGGAGTGCTTGGTTGGCCATGATCCTATCATATCGGGTTAGTTTTCCAATTTGTGGAAGGACAGACGGGTCTCCATTGGTGGTATATCGTTCGAGATCTGTGAAGATGTTATTGCACAGGCTGCGGGTTTGTTGTGTTTTGGGAAAAAGTATCCAAAACACACCAAAAAACCTGACCATGAAAGCTTAAAGACCTTCTTTAGAGGTGAGAGACTCCGGTGCGGAATCAGGCGGGGTTTGAGAGGGATGCGCTCCCGAAGCCCTGGGACCAAGTGTGTATGGCGCTAATGAAGTATGTAACTCTGGAAGGTAGATTTAAAACCTATTTTTTTTACCATTTTCCTTTGTTAAATCACCTTAGACATAAGATGCTGCTCAATTTTCTGTTTTTTCTTTTAATGGACATTGAAAGCTCTATTGACAAAAGCAAAGAATCGGCCAATTGCAACCCCTATGATCCCCTGCCGCTCCCACTCCATCAGGGGCTTATCCTGAGACTATATCACTTTCATCTTGCCCTCTGTCCATCCAAAGCCATCACGGCGGTCCGCATTGAGAACATTGAACCCCTTTCAACTGTGCACATTTCCCTGGCTGAGTCTAAGATCCCTCCTCGGAAACCCAATTTGGGCAATGTGGGGAATCCTAAAGCCAAAATTACCACTAAAAAACTTAAAGGTGGGCTAGGCAAGGCCCATGCCAATGCGACAGAAGGAATTTGTGAGCTTAAAACCACTCAGGCTGGGTCAGCCTACAAGGCTACCTTGACAAAAAAAGGTAAGGAGAAATGCATTCTGGCCCCGACGGCCAAGGACTGTAAGGGAAAGAATGCTATCAGGAATGAGGGGATACGGTTGTGGGGAACATAGAGTTGAATGGAGGGGAAAATTCCAGGAGGAGATCCAGGAGGCTAGCCAAGAACAACAAGAAGAGGCTAATTATTGAAGACTCTAAGGAGGAGCGGTCTGACAACAAAGGTTACAAGGAAGAAGAATCTGAAGAGGAGGAGGATGACATTGTGGAGGGGCCCCAGTTTACTCCAATGAACAACAAGCTTCTGGTTGATGGCTCTGCCTCTCACTCCCCTGGTGGATGAACCTGGAGAGGTTTAGGGGACTATGGACGTTGGGGTGGATTCGTGTGATGTGGTTAAAAGAATGGATACTCTTGATAAAAGATTTCGGGGGTTAACCTGCTTCACCATGAAGTTGGGTCACTTTGTTACAAGCACCCTGTCTAATGCTATAAAGGAGGAGCTAGAGGGTAACAACAACCAGGACAACAAAGAATGGGTGGGTGATGAGGTAGTGGACCTCCTGATTAAAAACTGAGACAATGCCTGTTAGATGCTCCCTGTGCCTGTCTGTCGGTTGATGCTCTGCGATTGTTGTGCTGCCTTTGGGCTGTTTCTGTGTTTTGTGTAGTTTCTTTTGGTTTCTTTTTGGCCCTTGTGGCTCGTTGTGAAGGGTACAACACCCTGTAAATGCTGCTTAACTTTTCAAAAACATTAACCACAATTAAATAAATAATCAATTTAAAACATTATAAACATTAATTAAAATTAATTTCCCACTAAGCATACCTTGCAAAACAATTAAACGACAAGGAAAACAAGGACAACATGACAACAAAGCATGAAAAAAACAAGGACTAATGACACACTATGACTAGGGTTGTGGTTTGACAAGGAAATCTTGTTACTACCTCCCAATCAACTATTATGTTGGCTAATGGACACACTCAAACCTATGAAACCAAGTGGAGTCAATGTACTATACCTACAATCTTTCAATCAAAACATATGTCGCACATGTATATAGATCATGAACAATCACACCGTGAAGGGAAAATCGTGGAATCACAGGGCGCTCACAAGCAAGTGATGCAATCCTGTTCCCTTCACCAATACAATGTCACATCGAAACTAACGAAACTAAAACATCAAAAAACTATAGATGAACATATATCAATATCAACTCACATAATCAACTATGCTAACCAAATAGCATGTCATAATCAATAATCATCAATATAGTGTACCCTCACATCTTAATATAAAAACCATCATCGCTATAATGTTAGCGATCAAATAACATCATAGTATCATAATCAACCAAAATAAAAGCACTGTTTGAAAACATGAAAAAATTGGAGGGGTGCTACATCCTCCCCCCTAGGATCACGCTTACTCCTGGAAGCCTATGAACAAATAGGGATAGAGATCTCTCATCCTGGTCGCATCCTCTTAGGTAGCTGATGTATCATCTCTCAGATCCCACTAGACCCTAACCTGCTCAATATCTCAACCCCTGAGGGCGAGTCTCTTGTGTTGCGTGACAACCACGAGCTGTAAAGCCAACTGCCCATCCTCTACTTGTAAGGAATTTTGATCAAGGATGTGAGATATATCAAGGTGGTAAGGCCTGAGTACTGAAACATGGAATACATTGTGTATGCGCGAGAGACTGAGCAACAAAGCAAGATGATAAGCTACTAGTCCAATCTTCTCAAGAATCTTAAATGACCCGATGAAGCAAGGTGCAATCTTAGATCCCTTTCCATATCGGATTGGACTCTTTCAAGGATGCACTCGCAAAAAGACTCAGTCACCTATTGCAAACTAACGGTCCACACGATGCGCATCTGCATACTTTTTCTATCTATCCTTTGCAACAACCAAATGTTCCTTGATTCAGATCACCCGCTACTCCATGTCCTGAAGCATCTCAGGACCCAATATAACTCTATCCTCTATACGGTCCCAACTCAAAGGATTCTGAAACGGTCATCTATACAATGCTTGGAAAGGAGGCATACCAATCGAACTCTGATAGCTGTTATTATATGCAAACTCCACTAAATGGAGATAGTCCTCCCATCGTGTCTGTTGGTCCATCACATACATGTGTAACATATCCTCAAGGATCTGGTTGACCCTCTTAGTTTGTCTATCTATCTTAGGGTGATATGATAAATTAAAGTTCAACTGTGTCCCCATGGCATGCTGCAATGATGTCCAAATAGTTGAGGTGAACACAAGATCCCTATCAAAATTGATCCGACAATGAATACTGTGCAATCTAACAATATATCCCATGAACACTCTAGTAACAGATGAAGCATTATAGGTTGAACAAACAGGTTAAAAATATGCTACCTTCATCAACCTATCCACTGTCACCATAATGACATCATGTCATCGTGAAGAGTTGGGTAGCCCAACAATGAAATCCAAACATATTATATCCCATTTCCACTCTGGAACCAAATGTGGCTGCAAAAGTCTTGTCGGATGCTGGTGTTCAGCCTTCACTCACTGGCACTCCAAACACCTTGACACAAATTCAACAATGTCTCGCTTCATACCTACCCAAACATATAGTTGTCGTAAATCGGCATGCATCTTCTTCACTCTAGGATGAGCTGAATAGGGTACTTGATGTGCCTCTATCATAACTAAGGTACAGACATCTCCAGAAGATGGAACACAAATGCATCCCATGTGTCTCAAAAACCATCTAACTCTAGAGAATAACCTGAGAATCTGCCCTCAAGAGTCTTGTTTGTCTCTATCTCTGATCTCACCTCCTGATGCCAACTATTTGTAGGAATTGTAGAAAGGATATGATTCCTTAAATCCACACCAAGAGTCACCACTGACAACTCGTGTCTCTTTCTGCTAAGAGCATCAAAAACTACGTTCTCCTTCCCCTGGATGAACTTCACCTCGAAGTCATACTTGCAAAGGAACTCCATCCATCACCTCTACCTAACATTAAGATTGTACTACGTGAAGATGTATTGTAGGCTCTGATGGTTACTATGCAACTCAAATTTGTGCCCCAATAGGAAGTGTCTCCACCTCATCAAAGCGTGTACTACCGCTGCTAACTCAAGATCATGCGTGGGGTAATTCAACTCATGATGGTTGAGTTTGCGAGACTCATATGCAATAACTTGACCATCCTACATCAAGACTGCTCCTAATCCCTCCAAAGATGCATCTGTACATACAACAAAATCTTTAGTAGGATCAGGTATCACAAGAATTGGTGTACTGGTCAACCTCTCCTTCAAAGTCTGAAATGCTACCTCACATTATTGTAACCAGATGAATCTATTCCCTTTCCTCTGAAGAGAAGTGATAGGATGTCCTATCCTCGAGAAACCCTAAATAAAGCATCTCTGATAACCTGCTAATCCCATGAAACTATGTATCTATGCCACATTGGTGGGCGCAGGCCAATCAATGATCACTTGGATCTTCACAGGATCCACTACAATACCCTCTCCTGATATCACATGTCCAAGGTACTTAACCTTGGTCTAAAAGAACTCACATTTGGATAGGTTAGCGTACAATTGATTGTCTCTCAAACACTATAAAACCTACCTCAGATGCTCCTCATGCTCCTCTACTGTCCTGGAATAGAGCAATATGTCATCAAGGAATACCAGTACAAATCTATCAAGATATATGCGAAAGAATCCATTCATCAAGCTCATGAATATAGATGGCACATTCATCAACCCGAATGGTACCACTGTAAACTTGTAGTGACCATAACGAGTGTCAAATGCCATCTTATGAATGTCAGAATTAAATATACGTAGCTGATGGTACCCTGACTTAAAGATCAATTTTTGAAAAGACTGTAGCACCCTTGATCTGATCAAACAAATCATCGATCCTAGGTAAGGGATATTGGTTCCTGATTGTCACTTTGTTCAACTGATGGTAGTCTATGCACAATCAAAGAGATCCATCCTTCTTCTTCATAAAAATTACTTGTGCTCCCCAAGGTGAAACACTAGGGTGGATGAAACCCTTCGCTAGCAACTCCTCTAGCTACAAGTGGAGCTCCTTAAGCTCCTGTATAGTCATACGATACGAAGCTTGTGAAATAGGCTCGGATCTAGGTATAAGATCAATCATGAAATTGATGTCACACTGAGGTGGCATCCCTGGTATCTCACTAGGAAATACATTTGCATACTATTGAAGTATGGGGTGGCTATCAAGTGAAACCTTCTCCTCACTATCTCCCGATTCCAAGTCATCTATTGTCACTACAAATAACTAAAATCCTTGATGTACACATCTCCTCAGCTGCTTAAGAGAGATCATCCTCAATGATATGGGTCTTTGAACTCCCACTATCTTGACCTCCGTACCAAATACATCAATGCATTGAATCGACTTGAGTCGACAGTCAATAATGGCTCTGTGAGCCTCTAACCAATCCATCCCTAAGACGATGTCATACGACCCCAACGGTATAATTTGAAGGTCTACTATAGTGTGAAAGGATCCAATCTCCAATCTACAATCATGTACTAGGGAAAGCACTGCAACTTTAGCACCAAAGGCCAATTCGACCTGCCATTTATTGTCTTGCTTAACTGCCCTCAATCTACAATGCGCTATGATAGATGATGAAATAAATGAATTTGATGCTCCTAAATCAAATAAAATGGTAACCCTATTACCTTGTAACATAACCGAAGTCTCTACCACTATGCTCTGATGATCATTCTGGCAGTTGCCAACCACAACAAATACCCGATGACCTCTACCCATATTTCCAATAGTCAGCTCCGACGCCGTTGGCCTCTAAGTATAACTTGATGTGCCCCTATTGGGACACTATCGTGCTATGTGACCCTATTGGCCACAAGCAAAACATCTTGTACCCCTATTGAATCCTCTACCTCCAGAAGGCGCACTCGACTATTGAACGCTACCCCTATTATAGGTAGAATGTGTACTCTATGCCGAATGCTCATAATTGAAGCATTTGACCCACCTCTAGTTTTTGTCACCCCCTAAATGATATATGTTACCCTATCTAGGCTGGAAATTCTTCCATTTCCCCTATGAATTCTGATGCTGACTACTTTGTGTAGGAACCTATTGTGTCCTAGGTGGTCCAACTCCCTGAGCCTGGCCACTACATGAACTAGGTCTAGTAGCTGAAGCACTATCTATCTGTACTCCAATATGTCCACCCAATGCCATCGCCAAATTCTGCTCCACCAGTCTAGATTTCTCTACTGCTCTCTCCATGGTCTTGGGTTTGAAAACCTGAACACCACCACTAATTCGGGCATTTAGGCCCCTAATGAAGTGCTGAACTAGCATGCCCTCATCGTCACCAATACCAGCGCACTATTTGAGCTCATAGAATCTATGCTCATATAGTTCTACTGACATGGCCATCTATCATAGAGCATGAAAATCATCTCCATGACGTTGTCGCCAATGGTCAGATAGGAATCTAGCTCTAAATCTCTCGATGAACATATCCCAAGAAATTGAATCAATGTCAATACAAAGTTTCTGCTCCTCCAATCTCCACCAGGTAGATGCAAAGTCTCACAAGTGCATGATAACACATCTGGCCTTGGTGTTGCTACCGCAAGGGTGCATAGAAAAACACCGGTTCAAGTCTATCAATCATGTCTCGGCCTCTAGTCCGCTACCAAAACCATCAAAAGTGGGTAGACGGGCTCTAAGTAGGTCTCTCATATGAGCCCCTGTGACCACCTCCTGCTATGCTAGAACCTCTCTCCATCTAGGGGATCTCTCTCCCTCACCAATATCTATTTGATCTCTATCCTACCTTGGCCCAAGGTGAGCAAGATTCTCCTCTAAAAATCGATGCAACTGAGCGCTCTCGATCCCTGGTGGATCTTGATTTTGGTCACCGCATCCCAGAGCATTCTAGGAATCCTGTTGTTCCTCACAATCTGAGTCATGGAGAACATGGGGAGCTGAGTCCTGTTGACTACCTCTGCGGCCACCTCCTCGACCTCGACCACAACCTCTGCAGTGACCTCACCTAGGTGGCATGATCCTACACAGACATACCAAGGTATAAGGTAAGGTAACACAAATATAAATCCTACGCAACTAACAACTTAATGGGCTCAACATTATCCCAGAGCACCAGGTGTTTAAACTTGGGCTCTGATACCATGTGTAACGTCCCGCCACGTAACCCTAGAGGATGACACAATTACAACATAAGCGTAACAATTTTTTTTTTGAAAGAGCAATTAACAATAAGTAAAGTGAACTACACTTAACACATACATCCTCTAAGGTACGCGACAATGCTTACATTTGAAACCCATAACATACAAAAGTAAACTAATCCATAGCATATAAATTTTACTCATGAAATAAAGAACATAGATCCAATAATATTAAACTTATTTCATAAGATTATAAAGTACATAATAAAACCATTCATAGATTGTGTTCATTCTATGTAGCAGTTACAAGGCTCATCTCCAAAATGAGGTAGATCATACAAACAATATTACAATTACAATGATATAAGGATTCTCCTTGAATACAAATGAGGAGTAGTACATATACATTAACATCCAACTAATCCAATAGAACACAAGAGATGGTACAAAGCAATTGGAACATGCGAGCTCTCCAATCTGGACGATCTTGCCATCACGAACATGAAGTAGAAATCCAACAGTGTAAGGTGCATGTTCCACCCAACCATGTGGTACCCGAAGGCCCACCCCCCATGCTAGGAGATAGTAAAAGGGATTCCAAGGTATAACCAACAACCTCAAGACATAGGCAATAATAAGACTAAACTATACAAGTACAATACATAACATGAAGGTTACATTGCTTCAAGAGTAAAAGAATCAAGTACATCAACTAAACAATACAAACTGTTTTCATAGGAAGAGTGTCATCACAAAGTTGCATGGATTATCCTAGCAGATCTTCCTAGGCCCTAACCCCCATCTTGGGTTATCTTGGTAGCCTCTCACGATCCCCGACCCCACATGCAAATTGGTACGAAGTCAAATATCTTTCAAAGGAACAAGATAATGACCTTGCCATTCTAGGCCTTCTCGTCTCATCTCAAGTCTAAACAAGCCCTTGAGCCAATGAGTGAGGTACAATTAACAAGTTAAGTGTTTTAAGGCTACCCTTTTCCCTAATACTTTTATTTAATTTCCACTTAATTATCTAACTCTCACATGAGTTATCCTGGCACTACTTTATGTGCTGACCCCCATTGAGAGCCAATTCCCTACTGACAACACAAGGATCTAATCCACAAACTAAGGGTAGACAAAGTGCACAAAAAATGGATATTAAATCCCAACCATAATGCAAGAGGCAACACATCCCATTTGTAGTAACCGGGTGTTTAGATTGGATCACAAGTAGGTGCACTACCCAAGGAAAACAAAGGGCTTAACAAAATATCACAACCTCCACATAATATTACACCTGGAAGACTTACACATTCACAACTAATAGATTTCCCAACTTACGTGGACAAAAGATATCATAAATAAATAAGCAATTCAAACAAGTAATAAAACTATCATTACGATTTCCTTAATCTAATTTCCATTTTAAGAAAAACCATAATACATTGCTCAAAATAATCTAGCTTAATACAATTTCATTTACAGTCAATAAAGAAATTAAATCTAATTATTTAATTCAATTTCCCAATTTACATCTATATAAAAATCAATTTCTTTTTTTAAAATCATTTCATTTTAATAACATCTAATTCGTGCATTTACATGCACCTATTATAAAATTCATTTAAATATATATATATATTTGAATATATATATATATAATTACATATGTATTTATATATAATTATATATATATAGATATATTATTTAAATATTTAAAAATTAAATTACAATTTTCCAAACAAATATTAAATATATATATACATATATATATAAAAATATATATTTACATATATATATATATATATTTATGCGTATAAATATATATTATATTTTATATATTTAAAACCAAGTTACAAATCCAAATTAAAATTGGGCGAACGAAATGTCTGAGCAACCATTATAGTCCTAGGTTGTTTACACAGTCGACTCCCCTATAGGGGCATGACCTATGAAGGCAGCGTTGGGTGGTGCCTCCACAACGTCGCCTCCCCTATGGGGGCGGCTGTGGGGGCAGCCCCAACCCCCCCATTCTTAAATTTTAAACTATAAAAAAAATTCAAACCTACGATTTTTAAAATTGTCGTACGAATTTTAAATCTAGTTTTTTCAAAATAAATTTTTACAGGAAAAATAAAAATATGCATATATTTATATATGTATATGTATATATTAATATATATATCATATATGCATATATATATTTTAATATATATATTAATATATATATATATTAATATATATATATATATATATATATATATATATATATATATATATATATATATATATGTATATATAATTATATATAGTTAGAGTAAAGGTTTTAGGAGTTGAGAAAATACAACACCACCCCGAAGATCACCTGCATGCAAATAACCTGTCAAAAGAAGAGATGGAGACAAACAAGCGGGTTCTTTTGAAAACTGAAAATGTATATATCAGAGAGAATGAGAGAATGAATTGATACATGAAGTACAATGGGATCAATCCTTATAAAAGGAGATCATGCAAACCCTAATAGAAGCTAATAGGATAACATTTAATAATTAATATAATTATTAAATGTCACTTTATGCAAACTAATGTGAAATCTTAAGAAGGAAATAAAGGTAACTTAATCAACATAATTAAGTTAAAACCTTTACTCTGACATCATATATATGTATATATATATATATATATATATATATATATATATATATATATTAATATATATATCATATGTATATATATATATATATATATCATATGTATATATATATATATATATTTCAAAATGATTGCTCCAGATGAGCAATATTTCACAAAAAAATTCTATAGGAGGATATTTACAAATTTATCAGAGTTTTTTTAAAATTTCCCAAGCCAAATAAATCTAATTGGAAAAAAACAATAATCTTCTACAGGAAGATCTTTTCCAATACAATAAGAGGTTTTCTACAAATTTTAACATGAAGATTGAAATCAATTCTTACAAAGGTTTCCCAATTTTCTATATAATCATTCTAGAAATTCTATTGTTTTAAAATGATTCATCTTTTCAAAAGAATATAAGAATTTAATCTGAGGTTCAAAAGCTTTCACAACAATCTTTCCAATTTTCAAAACATATTAAAGCTTTAAAACAAATAAATTTTTCTTCATTGTACATGCAATCTTTTCCAATTTGAATTTAAATAAAAACAATAAAGAACCTGTTTCAGATGCTTGAAGAATTGAAGTTTGAAGTAGAGCCTCTCCTTCAGATTCCAAAATTATCAAAGCCTCTTCCAAAATAATCCTCTTTTCCAGAAAGTTGAAAATAAAACCAAAGTCAATATCCTGAGAACTTCTTCCAATTTTCAACAACCCTAAAATACCATTTTCATTCTCGTGAAATAACCTTTTTTCCCCTCTTTTAGTTAACGCAATGATTCACTCCTTGAATTATTTCCCAACACCAATTTTTCAATTTTCTAACTTATCTCACAATCCCAAAATATCTTTCCAAATCCAATCACAAGATATTTCCTCTTAGATATTTTATAAGATATTTGTTTATTTAATAATTTAAAATCAAATAATAATTTTACTTATCCATTCATTTAAATTCACAACTTTATTTAATTAATTTCAATAATTAATTAAATAAAACTTTTATAATCTAACAATTTTAATATCAAATTTAATCTAATTAATTTTAATCACTATATAACATAAATTATATCTAAATAATTAAATTACTTTACAAAATAAATTAAATCTAGTTAATTCAATCAAATTTAAAGCTTCTAAAAACATTAACCACGATTAAATAAATAATCAATTTAAAACATTATAAACATTAATTAACATTAATTTCCCACTAGCATACCTTGCAAAATAATTAAACGACAAGGGAAATGGGGACAACATGACAACAAAGCATGACCAAAATAAGGACTGATGACACATTGTGACTAGGGTTGTGTTTTGACAAAGAAATCATATTACTACCCCCCAATCAACTATTATGTTGGCCAATGGACATGCTCAAACTATGAATCTAGGTGGAGTCGATGTCCTGTACCTGCAATCCTGCAATCAAAACATATGTCACACATGTATATAGATCATGAACAATCACATCGTGAAGGGAAAATTACGGAATCGTGGGCGCTCACAAGCGAGTGATGCAATCTCGTTCCCTTCACCAATACAGTATCACATCGAAACTGATGAAACTAAAACATCAAATAAATATAGATGAACATATATCAATATCAACTCACATAATCAACTATGCTAACCAGAGAGCATGTCATAATCAATAATCATCCATATATTGTACCATCACATCTCAATATAAAAACCATCATCGCTATAATTTCAACGATCAAATAACATCATAGTATCATAGTCAGCCAAAATAAAAGCACTCTCTGAAAACATGAGAAAATCGAAGGGGTGCTACAATTGTGTTTATTTAAAGAGATTAGATAATGGGAGCTATATTATCTTATTATTTTATGTAGATGGCATGCTTGTTGTAGGGTATGAAATGCATAATATAAATGTACTCAAGGAAATTAGCCACTTCATTTTTATGAAGGATTTGGGCGTTGCAAAGAAAATCCTTGGTATGAGAGTAAAAAGAGATAGAAAAAATGCATATTATCATTGTCTCAAAGTGAGTACATAGAGAAGGTGTTGAAAATATTTCAAATGCAAGATGCAAAAATAGTCAATACACCTTTACCAAATCATTTCAAATTGACTAAGAAGATGTGTCCCGAGACATAGGAGGAGATAGAATACATGTCTAAGGTTCCACACTCATCAACAATCGATGGTTTAATGTATGTTATGGTGTAGAAAAGACTAGATATTGCACATGCATTAGGAGTTGTGAGTAAATATATGAAAAATCCAAGAAAGTAGCATTAGAATGCGGTTAAGTGGATTCACAAGTATTTGAGAGGTACTACTACTCAAGCATTATCTTTTGGAGGTTCCAACTCTAATTTACAAGCATATGTTGATTCTAATCTTGCAAGTGATATAGATAGTATTAGAAGCACCACATGGTATGTTTTTATTTTAGGTGGAACAGTGGTAAGTTAGATTTCAAGGTTGCAAAAAGTCGAACTTTCAACAAAAAAAGCATAGCATGTTGCTGCAACAAAGGCTAGTAAAGAGATGATTTGGTTATAAAGGTTTATGGAGGAATCAAGAAAGAAGCAAGAGGATAGTAGGTTGTATAGTCATAGTCAGAGTGTCATTCATCTTTAAAAAAACTCATCCCTTTATTCTAAGACTAAACATATACATCTCGGGTACTATTTCATATCATTATTTTTGGAAGATGAATAGTTGAAGCTATAAAAAATATACACTAGCCAAAATCATTCAGACATGTTAACAAAGGCAGTAACTTGAGAGAAACTAGTTTCCTTCTCAATTTCCATTGGCCTTCAAGGCTAATAGTGAAGATGAGAAACTTGCCTAGTCCAAAGTTGGAGCCCAGTCCAATGGGTGCAGTAGTGGTGCAATTGTTGTAATCAGTCTCCAAATGTGAGATTGTTGGTGAAGCTTGATTATCTTCCTGGAGTTGTGATCAATCTCCAAGTGGGAAATTGTTGATTATAGAGCTTGACCTTATTGGTTAATATTTATAGCATGAAGGGTGTAAATGGGTACCCCCTGTGGGGTCCGAGTGGCCCATCCCCCTAGCAAGGGGTCTAGAGGTTGCATGTCTCGACAAGGGTTTGGGGACAATGCCCTTGAAATCCATACTTTATAAATATTCATTGAAAATATCGATCATTCATCATTAGGTCACATATTTGACTGTAAAGATTATATTAAATTTTCTTGCCCTAGAAGGCAACCCCTCTTTATATAAGGGTATTGTATTATGACTAAACATTACATTGTATTGTGAGAGGATATTGTGTGAGAGAGAAGAGGAAGTTACAAAAAAATTGATGAAGGTTGTATCCCTTCATTTTTTTGGATGTTGTTTGTTTCTTCTTGGAAGTAGGCCATATTTGGTGAACCACATATATCTATACCTCTGTGTTTTATGTTATTTATATATTTTCTCTATATTCATTTTACTGTATATTTCTTTGTGATCATATTCTTAACAAGTACCTTATGGTAATGTAGTCGCGAGTTTGATGTACGTAATGGTCTATACAAGACCAAACATTTCCCAAATAGTGGGAGTACATATCCAATTTATTTCTAATCTTGGATGAGTATATTAGGATATAGTGAAAAGGGCCTTTTTGGTATTTGAAAGGTACCTCTAAGTATTCCTTATGTTATCATGGTTATTAGGTGCAAGGGAGAAAAAATAAATTTAAATTTGTGGAATTGTAGATTTAGATTGTGCTAGAGATATCAATAATAGAAGACATCAGTGGATATGTTTTCACTATGTTTAGTGATGTAATTAGTTGGATGAATAAGCAATAGGTTGTTATTTTTTCCACTACAGACAAAAAGTACATGGAAACAACACATTCTTTTAAGGAAGCCATCTAACTTAAGCTCTTGTGCTCAAATGTTGGGCTAGTGACAAGAGTCATTAAAGTTCATTGTGATAGTGATAGTGTCATATGTCTTGCAAAGTACCTAACATTTCATGCAAGGATAAAGCATATTTATTTCTAGTACCATTTTGTGTAGAATATGTGATAGAGGATAGAAAGATGATGCTAGAAAAGCTTGACACTTTAGAAAATGTTGTATACATTGACGAAGTTAGTGAGTATAGAAATTTTAGGTGATACTATGAGTCTATGGGCCTCTCAACAACTAATAATTAGATAATGGTTTTGAGACTCACTTTTCCTTTCTAAGGTTCTTAACAAGTTGGAGAATGTTAGAAAAGGTTTCTCAACCTTTCTCCTAATTTTAGGATTACAAAATGTGCAATTTTTTAATATAAAATTAAAAACTCAAATTTTGAGCTATAAAGTTAGTTTTTAGCCAAAATAATTATTCCATGTTGTTTGATACCACCATTGTGTAGACCTCTTTGAGCTCTTCAATTTAAAAATATATATAGGCATAATTGGACCACCATATCAAAAGTTATGGCATTTGAAAGTTTTCTTAAAAAGTATAAAAAAGTTATTGGATGCATAAAAGAGCTATAAAAAGGAGTTACACTTGTTCACCAACTTATGATGTATTTTATAACAAATTGTGAAGAATCGTTGATTGGAAATAATTTTGGGAAGCACTTTTTGGATGGTTTTAGCTCATGGTTTTATAATTACCATTTGATAGTTTAATCTATTTTGTCTCCTATATATTAAGTGTTTGAGATGGAAGTCGTATGATGTGAGTTTGGTAGATATTAATAAGTTGCCAGAATTTCTCTAGATTTCTAATTGGTGGTACTTCTATGAAGACTCTTTGCAAGTCTATTGTAATCATGATTTTTTGAATATTACATTGAGTTGCTTGGAGTGGGGGTTTTCTCCCAAAATAGTTTTTCCCACATACACATGTGTTATGGTATATTATTTATTTTATGTTTAAATATGTTTTTTTTGTAATTGATAAAAGATTGAAATTTGCACAATGTTTTCCTTAGAATATTCGTGTAAGAAGCATTTTCATGTATCTTGATTCCTTTCATATCCCAAATTTGTAATGTGGTTAGTCATCTTTCATTGTAAACCTATATAAGAAATCTTCTTCTACTTATTTAATTAAAGAATATCTTGGTAATCTTTATTTGCTCAATTTATGTAATATGGCATCCCTTGCAACAAAAAATATACCCAAATATTAATAAAAAATACATTCAATTGAGACTTTGTCTTAATCATAGTTTTGAGGAAAAAATGACTATTTCTTGCACTGGTGTCATGTGCTCTAGCCAACATGACATGTAGACCTATGGCCAAAAAAACATTGGTTCACTAGAAACCTAAAAAAAAATAGAAAATCCTTAGTCATAAATGTAAAAATTATGATTTTTTACGTCTTAATCAAGGATTGTAGAAATATTGCTAAAAAAATAATTGTAAACCTATATAAGAAATATTTTGCTACTTATTTAATTAATGAATATCTTGGTAATATTTATATGCTCAATTTATGTAATATGATATCCCTTTCAGCAAAATTATACCCAAATATTAATAAAAAATATATATTCAACTGAGTCATAGTTTTTAGGAAAAAATGACTTTTTCACATTAGTGTTGTGTATCCTAGCCAACATGACATGTAGACATTTTTTATTAGAAACTTACAAAAAAAATAGAAAAACCCTAGTCACAAATGTAAAAATTATGATTCTTTATGCCCTAATTAGGGATTGTAGAAATATTGCTAAAAAAGATATGGTTGTTTCAGAAAAATAGGCATGATTTTCTTACACAAGCAACTCACAATTTTATGTAGAAAGGGCATGACCTTTTAGAAAAAAATGCGCACGAATTACACAAACACAATTTAAAGAAAAAACCTACAATTTATTATAGGTGTGTGATTCTAAGGAAAAAAAAATGTAGAAAAATTCATAATTTTGTAAAGAAAAAGTCTACAATTTTAAACTCCAAAAACATTCATAATTTTATCAATTTAAGCTTGCAATTCTATACAAAACTGACTTACAAATCCTTTTGAATTTATATTGTGCTATGTTGGTAATTCCTCAATTTGTCTCTACCAACAACAATCCCTAAGTCTTCACACTCTCATAGATTATGTGGGTCTACTTGAGCTCTAATACCACACTACAATAATCGTGCACATAAAGATTACTGAGATATTCATTAATTATATAAGAAGCAAAAACTTTCTTATATAGGTTTACAATAAAAGATAATAAATCACTATGAATGTAGGATAAATAAAAATAATGTATTAAAAAATTATAGCATAAAGTATATCCTAAAGTCATAACGACTTTATTAAATCCTGCAACTAATAACCAATTCACCATTATCAAATAATAATTAATTTTAACACAAAAGGAGAAGGGCTCATGGAGAGTGATAAATGGGAAGAGCGGAGGTTACTAATATGGGAGAAATTATCAAAGCTTCTTGCTCAAAGAATTGTCTAGAATGGAAAAAAGTGTGTCTTCCCTTACAATATTCAAGAAGTTGAGCTCCTTAGTTAAATAAATGAAGACACTCCTGATTATAGAGAATAATTACAATATCACTTAATATTGGTCATGCATGTTTCTTGTGTTGTCATATAATTAATAAAACCCATATATTAAACCTATTGTCATGGTTCTTTGATGTGTGTGTTTTAGATAGTTTAATCTCTTATGTTGGGTGGTTGTTTTATTGTAC
The DNA here is from genome assembly GCA_007115665.2 of Sequoiadendron giganteum. Classification (NCBI taxonomy): domain Eukaryota; kingdom Viridiplantae; phylum Streptophyta; class Pinopsida; order Cupressales; family Cupressaceae; genus Sequoiadendron; species Sequoiadendron giganteum. Next base: position 641,727,131 of record CM021100.1, read on the forward strand.
ATGTTGTAGTGGTAAATAGGGGGTCAAATGAATAAATATTTAAATAAGTGTCTAAAGCACACAACAAAAACAAAACAAGAAACTAGAGGTAAAACAAGAAAACCATGAAATTTATTTGCAAAGAAAGAAAGATTATAAAGAGCCACCAACATGTGAAATCCAAATCATGTTATGCTACCAATCTTGAAGATACTTGTGCAAAAACACTTTACAACTAAAATTATTTTAGCCTAAAAATACCCAAAACCCAATTTACTTGTCAAACATGTAAAAAATTTCACCAAGCCTTTAAAACCACTAGAAATCATTATATAGTGCATTTCACATGTGTAACCACATAGGATAGAATTAGGTTGCTAAAATAAATACACACTCAAAAGGTAGTTGGACTAGTAAGCTGCCATCTAGCATAAGAACAATTAATCATTTCTCGATAAATTTAAATGACATTCTTCTAACTCTCCAAAACTTACACATCATGAAAAGATCTAATCATTATTGTCTAACAAAAGAATTCTAATGGAATGACCACCTCCTAGACATTTTCCATTTATTAATCACTTTAGTAAATAAACTCACAACTAGGCTATGTAGAGAATAAGACTTGGTGCAAAGCCACATGTTTGGTAGAGATAAATGAAAACTATGCCATAGAGCACATGCATAGTTAAGCTAGGATGCAAAAAACTAACACAACATAAGACATGGACAAGATAAACCTACATGGAAGAACTACAACAAATATTTTTGGATGATGCAAGATTGTGTTGACACATGATTGCTACTCCTACATCAAACGACCTTGGTAGATGATTGTGCACTAGGTGCTCATAATTAACAATGTACAAACAATTAATTTAACCACCCAAATCAAATTAATTTAGCTTTAGACAACCATGAGTCTTCTTGCAACCCTTTACTCTTCCAATGAATAAAATATTCCTTGTACTTGCTCTATTGAGTTTTCTTTCCTATGTGTGTATCCAATATTTATGTGATTTCCTCCTATTTTTTAATATCTCCTTCCCAATCAAGAAATTCAACAAGTTGCACATACTTAAGACCTTTAGAATTGTAGGAATACAAATTAGATAAATTGAATATCAACAAGATATCCAACCCTTCCAACAAATCAATCTCATATGCATTCTCATAAAACATGCAAAATGTGGCATAGACCAATCTTCTTTGGCTTTAGCTTGTTATATTTTTTGCTAGTGAATCAAATCTTTTCTCAAATGTGTCATGACTAACATGCCCTCCAAGTAAGAATTCTCTCACTAACACTCATTTATGCATAATTTGTACGTTTGTGCTACTCTACTTCAGTTGTTTCTTAACTTGCACATGAATATCCTTCATGCGATCCACAAAGTCCTTAGCTTCTACACTCATGTGTTTTCCTTCAACTTTTAGTCCCAACAAATTTGACACCTTGTGGGATGTTCCATACACCACTTGATATGGTATCTTTCTTGATGTACACAAATCACCAATATAGAGTCCCACTGCATAGTCCTCTCTCTTTCCAAACATCTTGACATACCACTAAGACTTCGATTAGAAACCTTTGCATTCTTATCTATGAATGATTAAAAAAATAAAAAATTGAGTTGCATGCCCAATTTCTTCCACAAGGTGCACTAGAAATGGCTCAAATACTTTGTGTTATGATTTGACATAATGTTGCATTGCAACCCATGATACAAAACTCTCTTTGAAGAACAAATCTACTGTTGCAAACATGTCATTTGACTTCTGACAAGGAATGAAGTGCACCATTTTAGAAAATATACCAACCACTGGAAATATTGAGTTATTGCCTCTTTAGGTGCATAAAATTCAAGGGAAAAAATCCATGGATAGCTCCACCCAAGGTCTATTTCGTGTATGATGGCTTGTACAACCCAATATTTTACATTGTTCCTTTACAATTTGATAGATCTTGTTGTTGGAAAGAGACACTGCTAATATCATTTGGTGTTGTCATTGATGGCAACCCTAATCGATGATTGGATACACACATCATCATTTGACCATACCGACAAATAGATTGAAGACAGTCAAGGAAGAACAATGCATTCGATAGTTTTGTGTTCATCGATTCTTATGAATATTTCCTATTATTCTTTTGTGTTGTGTATCTTAGGGAATGTTTTTTGGTATATTATCTTTGTTTCTATTGAATCTTAGTGGCTCATATTGATCCGTGTGCGAGTTAAAAGATTCGGTTGATTTTTTTTTTGTTTATCAGTGCATGGATGTCGACTTCGTGGATATAACATGTCACAGATATTTGGGAAGTAATTGTTCAAGTATTTTTGTGTTCGAGCATCTTTGTTTGGGTCCTAGCTAATTTTTGGCCGACCGTTGTGGATGCGCATTATACATCACTCATGATTTGAGCCAACAATTGTAAATATTTTTGTGTTCTATTGATGTCGACATATTGTGATTAAATTCTTGGTCGCGGATATATATAAGTGATTGATCATATCATTTTGATATAGGAAGAAGGTGTGTCAATGCGAATTACGAATATCAGAAGAGAAAAAGAGTTATTATGCACAATTTAATTTGTGCATTAAGGATTTTGTGATGCGAGTTTGAGCAAAGTAGAGCAGAAGTGCAAAATTAGTCAGAAGGACAAAAGATTGATTGTTGAGCCTAACCGAAACTGTAATCAAGCATATGTAGATGTTATTACTTCAGTTCAATCCTTTAGATGGTCTCAATTTGAATATCTTGTAAGGAAGTAAGCCTTCCTATTTTGAGCAGTGAGCTCTAGGCAATGTGATCGAATGCATTCCCCATATTGTAAACTTCATTTGAGTATACTCAAATCATATTGTGGATTGGCCATCCATCGTGGTTTTTCCCCTAACAGGGTTTCCATGTAAAAATTCTTGTGTTATGGTGTTGTGATTATTTTCTTCATGTTCATGCATTTTGGTTGAATGTTACAAGTGATTTGAAGATAAAGGTTAATAAAGTTGATTTTACACAACACCGATTCACCCCTTCTCAGTGTAGCTTGTTTCCAACAATTGGTATCAGAGCTAGTTCCTCAGAAGACATCTAACAACTTGGGGAGATCTTGGAAATTGTTTCAATGAATTCAAGCAGTCTTCAACAACAACTTAATAAAGATAAAATCAATAAGTCCAGAGAGAAGAGAAAGGAACTTTGTGATCAGATTAAGCAAAATGACAGTAAGAGCATTGAAGATGAACAACTCAGTCAAGCCGTGAAAGAAAAGACAGAAGAATGTGAAAAGCTTACTAGAGATAATGTTGTCCTAAAGAATGAGATGGAATTTATCACGATGAGGATGACCAAGGAGCTTGAAGATAGAAAGAAGAATGAAGAGAACCTAACATAGTCCTTGAAAGAAAAATCTGAAGTATGTAGCCGAGTGGACAATGAACTAGAGCAATCTAAAAACAATGAGGAAGTGCTCGAAAAATAGATTGATGATCTCATAAATGAACTTGCTACTGCAAATGAGTACGAGGAGAAGTTCAAAGTTAGCTCAACGAAGCTTGATGAACTAATAAAAGGTCAAAGGATAGAAGGTGACAAGCGAGGTCTTGGATATGAAGAAGGAGAAAGTTCTAGATTAGGACAAAGGAGATTCAGGCAAGGAAATTAAATGAACAAACCTGGAAGATATCTGATAAAGCAACCTATTGCTCAGAGATTTAATGGATACTATTTCAGCTGCAATAAATTTGGACACATGGCTACTCAATGTAGAAGTAGGATGAATCCAAGTGGTCCATCATTCTTAGGTCAATGCCTTAATTGCAATAAGTTTGGTCATAAGTCAAATGAATGCAGAAATGTGATGAAAAAATTTCATAAAAATGTCAGATGCTATACATGCAATAGACTTGGCCATATTGCTAACCAGTGCAGATCAAGAAAAAATCAATGGAACAACTGCTTTGGATAGAGAAATGTTGTGTGCTATAAGTGCAACAAATTTGGTCACATTGCTACATTTTGTTGGAACAAAAAAGGTATGGTAAATCAAAGGAGAAATATGCAAAAGGATGCTAAGGGAAATGGAAAAGTCACTACATATGTGATTAGGCAGCAGATGCAAAAGAAATGGGTGAAGAAAAATCCCTCTGTTGAAGGAAATGAGCTAGCACCAGAATCTGCTTTTGGTAATTCCTCTGGGAATTAGCTTCAGGCCTTTGGCCTAGGGGGAGTTGTCAAGAAAATCTCTTAACCCCCTGTTGGTAACTGATACCAGATGTGGATAAGTCCAATAAGTGCATAGATGCTCTACATATGTTGTTAAAACTATTGGAGAAAGCAGTATGCAATAGTAGAGGTCCGCAAAAGATTTATCTTTCACAGTGTGTGAAAACAGGGTATCCAGATGAGTTAGGGTAAAAAGAATTTATTGCGACAAAAAGGGTTAGGTATGCGAGTGATAAAAAGTCATTTCTATCTTTCATTTGTCACTTTTAATTTTGAAGAAAAGATGTTGGAGAGATCTGAGGCAAACTTTGGTGAATTAAGGCAAAATTCAAGCATGAAGAAGCTTTCAACAATCAAACTCTGATTCGATGAAAAAGGAATTTTTTAGAAAAAACCCTGCAAATTTGTGAATTGGCATAAATGGCTACTCCTTTGGTAGTTGAAGTCAAGGACATACCTCATCCCAAATTCAAGTGGCATCCCCTCAAGTCTGTTGAGACCGAGCCCTTAGGTGCATTTTTGTCTATCATGTACGACGTCTTGCATACTGAAGATGTTAGGGAATATATTCACACAAACATTGAAGAGTTAGGAAGCTCACAACTACTAAATCTATATAACAATCATATAATAGGAGAAGAATTTTGTGTCAAGTCAGAATTCAAAACCCTAGAAGAAAAGATTTATACACAGATTGTAAAATTTCTCGTCTTTGAAGAGAATGAATGGGTCTGGTACATCTTGAGTTGATTTCATGCAAAATTCATGTGGTTGAATATACCCTTCAAGATAAAAAAGAGGCTATAAGTGCTATTACAGGTTTAAGTTCCTTCGATGGATTACCAATTTTAAAATCGATGAAGAATCAAACAGTCACTGATGCAACCGGTTCTAAGTATGATAGAAGAGCAATGACAATTGATGATATTGTTGATATAGATGTCAAATTTGCATCTATGGTTATTGGGTACAAAATCTATCATTCCAGATGAGACAACTCTGTGTTCGAGATTGTCATTTATGCAGCCTATCAGATAGTAAAGGAAAATGCAAAATATGATCTATGTGAGTTGCTAAGAAGTCAGTTGATGGACAATCTTTGGAAAATCAAGAAAGACAAGAAAATTTATTTTAAGTATGGTAACTTGATATTATTCTTATTCTTTTACTTCATGAATGAGGTTCTGGGATTCAAAAAGGTTCATTGGCAAAAAGATAAACTAGTGGTCGCTTAGATCAGAGATCTCTTTCATAGATTTGCAGACATTAAGACAAAGAATGCTACTATCTAGGGATATTTCAAAAGTTTTTAGAGTATGATGCAAGCCAAAGAAATAATTCCTACTTCTATTGTGGAGAAATATAAGGATACAATTTGTTTTATGGTAGACATTAATCAATGCATGATGGAAGCCGCTAATCCCAGAACAGTTTGGATCATGCCAATGGGCTATGAAGTTGAAGAGCACATTCTGGAAATGTACACACAACATTTGTTGAATATGCCTCTGGATTCAATAGAAGAGAGGTTTGGTACTTATGTAGAAAAGAATATACAGGTACACAATGAACTTAGGAAACCTATGTTAGTTAGAAGAGTTAGAAAAGAAGTAGAAATATTTGCAGAAAGTATGGGCATATCAATAGAAAAGGTAAGAGAAGCTAGAAGGAAAAGAGAAGAAGCTGAAGCAGCAAAAGAGGAAAAAAAAACTGAATCTGCTAGTCTGGTAGCACCCTCTGCCAGAACTAGGTCAATAAGGAGCTTTGCATCCCTATTCGCTCCTGCAGCCAAGACAATTCTTGTAAAGACATCCGGTAAGGAAAGAAAAAGAAAGAAGGATAAAAGCAAAATAATCTATGTGGAAGTCTCTGAAGATGAAGAGACATAATCAAATGGAGTTAGAGAAATCAAGCATCAAGGTGCTAAGGCAGCCATAGTTTCCAAAGGAAAATCCTCTGATGAAGAAGTCAAAGCACATAAGAAGGCAAAAATTGACAAACCAGGTATGTCAGTGGAAGAATTTGACAACGATTTGATCAAAGATGGCAATCTTAAACTGCTTTGTAAATGGTATGAAACTTTTGATAAATCTGGTCAAAGAACTCTTGAGGAGGCAACAATAAAGTATTTGAATATTTTCAATAAGGTTTTTATTGAAGTAATTCCTAGTCTACCTAAAAGATTGTATGAAATTTTAGAAATGAGGAGATTCAATGCTAGAACAGAAGAAGAACAAATGAGAGAAAGAATCCTTGCAGAATTATGTCCGATAATGTCTATGGAAGATATGGAGGCACTCCTAAATAAATCCAAAAATGAATTCAAGAGCAAGACAAGGGTGAATAAGCTCATGATTGGTCTGACTAATGAGGTTACAAAAGAAACTGAGAAAATCTTGAGAAAGATGTCCCATCTGGTCTGAAAGGAGAAGAAGAAGAAGAAGAAATTGATACAACTAAGGATACTCAGATTCCTCTTGATATGGACAATACAAAAATACCTATGGAGATTGAGACTCTTGAAATTATATCCGTTGAGAAGAATGAGAAAATTGAGATTCCAAAAGTTAAGCAAGAATCTGCCGCTGAAGAATAATGGTTGAGGAAAAGAAAGTTGAAGTAAAGGAAGCTCCAGTGGATGCAAGAGACACTGTGGAGGCAATGAAGAAATCTCTGGTAGAACAATAGGGATAATTTGATCTTGAATTGATTGAAGGTCCTATTGACCTATCCACTTTGTCTTCAATTCATAAAATGAAGGTAGCATCATTCGCCTAGGTTAAGTAGTGAAGAATTGTTGAGGTCTCACATTGAGGACAATGAACTTTTAAACCTTGCATGTGGAGTTCTAGAGAAAATAATGCCTACACATGTCAAAGATCCATCTGGTTCCTCCTTCAGTGAACTGAAGAAGCTCATCAACTCTGTAAGTACTCACTTTGAGTCACTTGAGAAATCGGCTATGGCTAAAGTGTAGAAAGAATTTGATGCCAAAAGGTTCAATGGGTTGAAAGAGTGATTGCTAAGGATAAAAATCTGCTAGCCACATGTGTGAAGAATGTTCAAAATGCTCTGTCTAAAGGTGGAAAGATTTATAAATCATGTTTGTCTTTGTCAAAATTTATTGAGGCCAACAAAAAGAAGGTTAAGGATATGGAAAAATAGTTAACTACTATTTTTGAAGCCTTTGATCCTTTAGTTGGTGGTGTTGCAAAGCAAGAAGGTCAGGTAATATCTCTACTTGACAAGATAAGAATCTTGAAGCATGAAAATGAAATATTTGTGTAGAAAGCATGTGAACTTAGAGGCCTAGTTGGTCTGAAGATTGAGATAATGTCAAGTGCACTAAAGGAAGGTAAAGATGCCATGGCAGTTAGTGATCCAACGAACATGGAGTCTGCAGAGACACAATCCTACTTAGTCTGTGGTCACATAACAGTTTTGGAGAGTCTCAAAAGGGTTTGGGACACAAATTTGATTCAGATGAAGAAATATTTTGCAGATGTTTTCCAATTTATGTAAGTTAAAGAAGCATCTTTGTATATATGGAGTCTGCTTATAACAAGTTTTGTTTGATATTTTTTTGGTATGTGGAGTCCTTCCTTTACCATTGATGTCAAAGGGGGAGAATAGTAGAGTGAAAAATTTATAATCATCTCAGGGGGAGAGTTGTCTTTTTGAAATTTTTAAGATGACAGTGTAATTCATCTTGGTACTGATCCGACACTTAGTTATGTTTCACTAAGTGTTGCCATCAATGCCAAAGGGGGATATTGTTGGAAAGAGACACTGCTAATATCATTTGGTGTTGTCATTTATGGAAACCTTAATCGATGATTGGATACATACATCATCATTTGATCATACTGGCAGATAGATTGAAGACAGTCAAGGAAGAACAGTGCATTCAGTAGTTTTGTGTTCATCGATTCTTATGAAGATTTCCTGTTATTATTTTGTGTTGCGTATCTCAGGGAATATTTTTTGGTATATTATCTCTGTTTCTATTGAATCTTAGTGGCTTGTATTGATCCGTGTGCGAGTTAGAATATCTGGTTGAATAATTTTATGTTTATTAGTGCATGGAGGCCGACTTTATGGATATAACATGTCGTAGATATTTGGGAAGTAATTATTCAAGTATGTTTGTGTTTGAGCATCTTTGTTTGGGTCCTAGCTAAGTTTTGGCCGGACATTGTGGATGTGCATTATACATCACTCATGATTTGAGCCGATAGTTGTAAACATTTTTGTGTTCTATTGATGTCGACATATTGTGATTAAATTCTTGGTCACAGATATATATATATATATATATATATATATATATATATAAGTGATTGATCATATCATTTTGATATAGGAAGAAGGTGTGTCGATGTGAATTGCGAATATCAGAAGAGTAAAAGAGCGATTATGCACAATTTAACTTTTGCATTAAGGATTTTGTGATGCGAGTTTGAGCAAAGTAGAGCAGAAGTGCAAAATCAATCATAAGGACAAAAGATTGATTGTTGAGCCTGACCGGAACTGTAATCAGGCATATGCAGATGTTATTACTTCAGCTCAATCCTCTAGATGGTCTTAATTGAATATCTTGTAAGGCAGTAAGCCTTCCTATTTTGAGTAATGAGCTCTAGGCACTGTGCCTGAATGCAAGTGCATTCTCCATATTGTAAACTTCATTTGACTATACTCAGATCATATTGTGGATTGGCCATCCACCATGGTTTTTCCCCTAACAGGGTTTCCACGTAAAAATTCTTGTGTTATGGTGTTGTGATTGTTTTCTTCATGTTCATGTAGTTTGGTTGAATGTTACAAGTTCTTTGAAGATAAAGGTTAATAAAGTTATTTTTTTCACAACACTGATTCACCCCCCCTCTCAATGTAGCTTGTTTCCAACACTTGCACCATTCCTTGAATTTGAACACATCTTTAAGAAAACATGGCTAGCGATACTTTTTATAACATAATGTTATTAGGGCTTATACCCTTATAACATTTATATTGTTCTAATATAAAATTATATTACCTTGTGCCCTTTATATGCTTTAGAAAGCACAATTTAAAAAAATATCACATAAGAATTAATAATCTAATAACTTATGAATGTTAGTTGTTGAATAGGTGTGGAAATTACCCTTAATTATTTTTCCACTCTTTCTCCTATATTTAAGGGGCTTCTCTCATATTTGAGAGTAAATAGAGATTTGGAGATTAAATAAAATAGTGGACATTTTCACTCTACATAGGAGATATTATTAGCCATTTGGAAGTGAGGCGAATTGAATTCCCTAACTTCAACCTATTAATTTATACACATAAATGTAAGCGTCTTATAATATAGTGATGCTATATGTGGTTTTCTCCACAATAAAATCACATTATTGTGTATGTATTGAACATTTATTTATTAATTATTAATATACACAAACTAAAGTTAATTTATATAAATTTTAAAAATACCTCTCCTATAGCATAGCCTATGTTTTGTCTACACCAAAGTGTCATGTAAGTCGATCTCCAATCAAGTCCCTAATGAAGTTACCCCTCATTGAACTCCATAGGATGCACAATAGTTACCTCTTGAACAAGTATTCCTCTTGCACAAAGTACTTCTCACATAAGCTCTTGCCTCTAGCCTAGGGGTATATGTTTGTATGTCACACACCTAATTTTTTTGGATTTTCACTATATAATCCTTCATCACCTCCATGCCCAATGGTTTAATTGTCATTTTAAACAATCCATGCCTCATGTTTAATGCATTTTAAACCTTGTTGGTCTTCCATAACTGCTTATATGATCATGCTTCAATGATATCCACTCTTTAAGTCTGTCGTACAGAAGTAGTATACTCCACTCAAGTAATAAATCAATTTTTCCATGTGTGGCAATGGGAACTTGTAATTAATGGTGATCTTACTAATTGTGTGGAATTTTAAGCATATCATGCATTCTCCATCCTTTAACACAGGTATTAAAAGAAATACACAAGGACTCAAGCTTTCCCTTATTAAACCTCATTCCAATAGTTCAACCACTTGTTCAACACCACACTCATGTTAGCACTTATTCTATGTGGTGCCCTTTTTTGAAAACTAGAACCTAGAATCATATCCATAAAATGTGAGATGGTGTGCATAAATTTAGCATTCCTTCACTAATCATATATGTGAACTCCTTAAGCAATGTGATGATTTTTTACTCAAACTTATACAACTTATTTTTTCTCTTTCTACATGGTCTTGAATACTAACACATAGCAATCCTACAAGCTTCTCATTTTCCTAGTAAATTATTTTGCTAATAATAGAAACATTTCCCTTATGCATGAACTCTTACTTTTCCTTCATGGAATGCTACTCAAAATTCATCTAACCTTCCTAATGGTGAAGGTGTTCTTGCACCTATCATGAATTGCAATTCTATCATAATGTTAGGCCTTCCCAATTACACATGGTGAGAATCCATCAATATCACGTCACACCATACCTTATTGGTGTAAAATCCAATCCATAATGCAACTTGATATTACTCATCATGAGTTATGTTGTCTTCTATGAACAAGAGACTATGTATGGCATGGGGTACACGATTGTCTTCAATCCCAACTTTTGCACCCTCTAGGGACACTAAGTTTTCATTGTTGCCTCCATCAATGATCAACTTGCAACAATTTCTCCTCAATTTACACTTGTTTAGAGAAGGATATTTCTCAACCACCACTCATCCTAAATGTGCATAGGTTTCAAAAAAACCTTGTGCACCATCAAGTTCTCCCTAGCTTCAGGTTTTGTACATTTAACTTGTTTCCTAATGAACTTGTTTCTTTAGCTTGCATAACATGCACACACTTCTCTACATGACCTTGATCTCGCACAATGTCTAGAAACTCAAAACACATTGTGACCTCATTGTCCACATCTAAAGTGAGTCCCTCCAAAAATCCTTTTCTATAACTTCATCTTTTATCTCCATGTCAGTTGAAAATCGATGCACACTTCATGCTCAAGATACCGCTAGTTTATGTGTTTCCCTTGCCTTCTTGCATCCTTCTTAGTTCTTGCATCCTTTCTCTTACCACTATTGTATGCACTCAATTTTCTACAAGACAACCTCTCCACTTTTAGTGCTAGCCAGAGGGCCTCCTTGATAGAATGAATCATAAGCTAGCATCTCATCCAAGAGTGATATGTGAAATTAATTCACATGGTTGGAAACTTCCTTATGGTATTCTTCACATGATCAACTTGAATGCATAGTCTATAGAAATCTCCATGTACTCTTTTAAAAACATCTCTCATTGACATATGTTTTGGATCCTCAACCACCACTCATCATCTATGTGCATAGGTTTCAACAAAACCTTGTGTTACCATCAAGTTCTCCCTAGCCTCAGGGTTTGTACATTCAACTTGTTTCCTAATGAACTTGTTTATTTAGCTTGCATAACATGCACACACTTCTCTACATGACCTTTCTCTCACACAATTTCTAGACACTCAAAACACATTGTCACCTCCTTGTCCACATCTAAAGCGAGTCCCTCCAAAAATACTTTTCTATAACTTCATGTTTTATCTCCATGTCAATTGACAATCGATGCACACTTCATGCTCAAGATACCACTAGTTTATGTGTTTTCCTTGAATGCAAAGGCACGCCTTCTTGCATCCTTCTTAGTTCTTGAATCCTTACTCTTAACACTATCACATGCACTAAATTGTCTACAAGATAACCTCTCCTCCACTTTTAGTGCTAGCCAGAGGGTCTCCTTGATAGAATGAATCATAAGCTAGCATCTCATCCAAGAGTTATATGTGCAATTCATTCACATAGTTGGAAACTTCCTTAGTGTCATTCTCCACATGATCAAATTGAATGCATAATATATAGAACTCTCATTGTACTCTTTTACAAACATCTCTCATTGACATATGTTTTGGATCTTCTTGCACAAATCTAATGCATAGTTGGTTGGAAAGAACTTCCTTGAGTTTGTCCAACATGCAATCCTACTATGAGATTTTCACTTCTCTTAGATATTTTTTGGATCAAGTCTCGCCATAAGGTGGCATGCTCTTTGAAATTTTTGGTGGCATGCTTGACTCTCTATAGGTCTTTAATTTATTTAAACTCAAATTATCTCTCTAGCTCATTAATGCATTCAATCAACTTGCCTAGAATTTAGCTTTATGAGTAGCTTGGGAAGTCAAACTTTAGCTTGCTCCAAAAATTCAACAAGTCAATAGTGAATATTTTTTATTGTGATGTTATCAACGTCATCTACATCTACAACACCTCATTTGTCATTGTCTCCTCACATTGTCATTGATGTCCTCTATCACCATAGATTCTCTTCTCTATGCAATTTCTATAGCCTCAAGCCAAGCATGAGTGGCTCCCAATGTATCAAATAAATCTACAATATATGTGAGTTGTTGGTTCTCAAACCTCTTCTTCCTACTCTGCAAGCTACCTCCACTAGTTCACCTTGTTGTACCCAAACCAATTTTTTTGCTTCATTAAGGCATTTTGCTTAAAATGGTTTAAACCTTGTAAAAATGATGTCAAAACATAGTTTTTGGGTAAATCAAGTATGGGCTTTCAGTTAGTGTGATGTCAGAAAGATACTAGAAGAATTTGGAAAAAATGAAAATTAGGGTTTTTGGACCCCTATTTTTAGGTCAAAAAAACCTTAAAAATTGAAACTTGTCAAAATTGGCTGAAAATTGTTTTGATTGGCTTATTTTGCTTCATGGTCATAATGGTGAAGTTAGATTTAGTCAAAACTTAGTTTAAGTCTAGTGGGTAGTTTTTGTTTTTTCTAATGAAAAGTTAGGATCTCTAAGGTCAACAATGGCAAATGGCCAGGTGCCAAGTGTCGAAATCTAAACTTGAAATGCTTCGGTGAGGTTTCTATGGCAAGATATGTCCAAAATGATGCTTTGTCTCAGAGGGGATTTTTGTCGAGATGAAAATGTTAAAAAAAATTCTCTGGAGCAAAAGCGCAACTGTTAGCTAGGGGCGCCCTTGATTTTGGAGACCCAGATCAACTTTATGAGATTTGTCACTTCCAAGAAGAGTTCTTTGAAATCCTATTAGCTTCATGATAAGCCAACCAGCTAGTCTAAAAGATATGTCTAGCACCTGAAACGAGAGATCTAATGCGAAATGAGGGAGATGAAAAATTGACTAACACTAGAGTGAAAAGCACGCGTACTAGCCAAGGGCGCCCAAATTTTTGAAGCACCAGATGGAGGTTTCTGATCAAATGAAACCTAGGATGTTTGTCTCAAACTTGGTCTGGCTTCGCAACGCATCCGTCAGCGGGTGAATCTGAGTTGTTGAATCGTCGAAATTAGGAGTTAAACATAGGGTTTTAGTCATGGTCAAAATGTCAAGAAAAAGCAAAAGCGCCCCTAGAGGCTAGTGGCACCCAAGGTTTTGGAGCCTCAAATGTAGTCTTTTTGGTCATCTCAGATACTCATCTTGTCTATGACGCTTCTAGCTTTTCATTGCATACCTCAGTCGGGTCAGAAGACTTGTCAACAACCTGTAGTCGGAGGTTAAGTGAGTTTTTAGCCAGTTGGAAATATGGCTCTCTGGGAAGAAAAGCGCCTCTAGAGGTGAGGGGCGCCCATATTTTTCAGCTACCATATTATGTTTTTAAGAGAAGTTCTCTCCAAGAGTTCTTGTTCAGAATCTAGCTAGCTTCGCTGTGAATGCCTCCATATAGGTACAACCACAAAGTTGATGAGCTACTCTATGTGCTTTATTAGAAGACATACATACATATTTAGCTACAAATCTTATTTTTCTAGTTGAAGCCCTATTTATAAATTTCATCTTCATCCTTCACAATATATTAATATATACTATTTATATACAACGATACTCTTTTATGTTAGTCAATTCTATAGTTTGTTAGTTTTTGGGAAACTCAAGATGAAGTAAGGTCATAATCACCTTCAAAATGATGAAAATGCATGAAATCTTTTCCAAGTCTAAAGCTAAAAGTGCCCTTGAAGGCTAGGCACACCTTGAATTTTGAAGCTTCAGATGTTAGAATTAGGGTTTGTAGCCTTAAGGAGTTTCTTGTCAATTTTGATCCTACTCTTCAATGAAATTGCTAGCCAGTCAATCTGACATGTCAATCAATCAGAATCAGTGATCAAACATGTAATGCGGTGACAATTTCAATTTCAAATTTTCAAAAAATTGGATGTCTAGAAAGTGACGCCTAATGTCAAAGTTTGACTTTTTGAACTCAAGAGAAGTGACACCCTATAAAGGTGGAAGTTGTGAACTGAAATTAACTCTTCAAGTCGAATTCAACTAGACTTCATTTTTGCTTGTGATTGGGTGATTTATTTTTTCATGCAAAGTTAACTGAAGTATTTAGAGGTGGCGCCCTAAATAGGGCATATTTCTCAACCAATTAATTGTTTGGAGGTCCAATAAGAAGGCTAGCACCATTTTAAGACAAATGCATGCATTTGTGATGCCTTTCATGATAAATTTTTATTTATTAAGGCAAAGGCGTCCATTATTTTTCATGACAGGTGAGAGAAAACACGTCTTTCTTGAGCAAATAAAGATCTGAAGGTGCTAAAAGTGTCAGATTTTAGTGTTCTTCCCAGTACCAGGTCCAGATTGTTCAGAGGAAGCATTTTCCATACTTCATTTTTTGAGTGCATGCAGACATCATCAAATCCAATTCAAGCATAGTCAACTTTTTTAGAGACAGAACAATAAACTTCTATTTTCTCTCTCTAAAATTCTTCTATTCTTGTCTTAGGTTTTCTCTCGCATGTCAAAGTAAACAGTGAAATTTTCAGAAATAGATCATCTGGGTTCACATATTTCAGCAACAACAACAAAACCCAGGTCTTTGATTTTTGTGAGAAAAATGCCCTACTGCTTCCATTATGAGACACTATGCTTTTTTTTTCGAAGATTTCTTTGCATGTGGGCCAAGAACTCATTTTTTCCAAAATTGAATCATTTGGGTTGTCTTAGAATTCTATTGCCTACAAAACCCATGTTTCAAACTTTCTCAAAAAAATTGCCCTCAGAGCCCCTACAGTCACTGCAGTTCTCAACTAAAAACCTTTTACATGCCTTGCTAAAACTCATCTTTTCAAATTTTTGATGATCTAGGTTTGCTTAGAATTCAATTCTCTACAAAACCCACGTTTCAAAAAATTTCTGATTTTTTTTTACCTCAACCAGCTATTTTTAGCCTATCCTAGAGCCTTTTTCAAATTTTTCTAAAAGTTGTTCGAACATACCCGACTTTAAAGTCAAAAGTCCATATTTTCAAAATGCAATTGAACCCCATAGATTACAAGGCTAAATCGTTCTTGGTTCAAGAATTTTTTAAAAATTGTCGATACAGACTTGGGTCACGTATATCCAGTGGTCAATCTGGGCATGTTGGAAGGTACTAGCAGCACCACAGTTAGAATCTTGAGTGTTTCAGGTTGTTGGTAGCAACATCTATTCCTATTATGGTTTTTGATCTCAAGTTTGTGATTTCTTGCATTAAGCACTACAACTCATCCACAAGACAAATTAGATCAGCTGATGGGAGAGTCATTTGCAGCCTCAAGCTGAGGGACGTTGAGAAGTGTTTTGCTATTCCTCCTCGCTCAGACAATTTTACCATAGCCATTTCAGATTGTGACAAGATATGGGAGGAGGACAAAGAAAGATCACAGAGAAAAGTTTCTCAAAGATGGTTGAAAGTACTGAAGACTAACATGTCGAAGAAGGTTGGGCGTGGTGAGTTCAAGGATGAGGTTGCTATCTTAATAACTTTGCTCAATCGGGTTACAGGCCAAGAGGAAGCACACATTTTCTGACCGCGGATGTTGTATATCATCTCTCGGATTATTGAAAACAAGGAAAACTTTGACTGGGAGATGTTAATCAGTGAGTGTCTTCACCAACAAATCACATAATTCCTCAAAATCCATGAGTTTCACATGGTGTCTTTTTTGGTCTATTTAATTGCGTGTCAAGGAAATTTTAGAACTTTTAAGACCAATGGAGCTCTTGGCGTTCAGTGTGTTCACGAATATTACTCACAATTGGATTTCTTAAAAGCTAAACATGAATTCAAGGTGGTGAATGATCACTTTATCATGAAGACAATTAGAGACCTCGATAATGAGATGCACATCAAGATTTCACCAGAGACAAAATGAGTAATGGAGAGTTGAGCAGATTGGTTCATTCAGTTCCCCACTTTCACATATATCCGAGTGTATGGTTACACCAGAGAACCTATGATGCTACTGAGGTACCCATCAGATAGATTCCTATTCATGGAGTTTATGAGACAAGCTCAGGAAGTTCACTTTTTTCTTTGCAATCGACACAAGTCGACATTCACCTTTCCTTTTGAATTGGGTATATACAAGTGCAAGATTGTTGTTGATTGCAAGTTAATGACGAATGAGTTAGAAAAAATCTGTCTCAAGTATCTCACTCAGAGGCATACTTATGATCCTTTGGGTCATTATTCGACACAATTGGAGCGAAGCAATTCACATAGGGCAATGCTTGAGGACTTTTGGGTCAACTGCGAGGATGAATTTGAAGTGTGTCGACGTCATTACTACAGACTTACTCCTCCACAACTTGTTGATTTCCTATTAGAAGATGTTGAGGGTTTGTCGGATGATGACATAGAGGTGTTGCTTAGTTCATTCATTAAAGACCAAGTTGCTTTCCAACCACTTCGCCAACCAGATTGGTATGTTAGGGAGAGTACTTCAATTAAGGACATGTCGAGATTAGTTATTAAGATAAGCATGCACTTCTTAGAGAGAAAGAGGAAGCGAAGGACAGTTCTAGTTTTAGAGCCGCCAATAGGGTTTTCTTCACTACCTTCTACTTCTAGGTCGAGGCCTCGAGTTAAAGTTATCTTGAAGCCGACTGAAGGGGTCAAAATTAGTGGGAACTCAAAGGGGAAAAGCATCACTAAGTGAAAGTAGGTTGAGAAAGCACCAAAAGTCCCAATGGAGCCAGCAGTACAAGCTAAGGTTGATTCATCATCTCTTGGTCCATATTTTTCTCCATGATTGTCTCTTATTGATATTGACTTGGAGCCAGAATTGCCAATTCATGAGGCTTTCATTCCAGTTGATCCACTAGTGGGTGACACAGTAGGAGTAGTTTCTCCTCGAGAGGATAACATTGGTCATTCATGTTGGCTTGAGAGGTATTTGGGAAGATAGAGGTGTAGGCCTTCATACCAGCTTTGATTTATCAAAGTTTGGTAATCCTTATTAGGATTGGATGAACAAGAGAGTCAAGAAGCAAATTCATATTGAGAAGACTTCTGAAGCAGAGATCATCATCGAAGTTGCTACACCACTAGAGGGAAAGAGCCTAGATGAAGTCAAAGTTGGTGATTTCACCTTCATCAAAGAAAATCTTGGTGGGAGCACTTGACACATGGATGTGAGCATTTTCAAGGTCATCGCAAGTAATCTTGAAGAGCGCATCATAAAGGATGGAGAAGATCAGGCAACTTTGAAAGTACATCTCAGATCTTCTTCATGGAAATGCAGGACAAGCACCTACGCTCCCATAGCTTTGAGAGACACCTTCAAATCAACAAAGACATGGTCATTTAGTCAATCGAAGGAAGCTCTTGGAAAATTGGATTGAAAACTTCATTTTTGCAGGTCGATACCTCCTACAGAGTTATATCAGTTGAGGTACGAGGCACATGATCTTCGTTAGAGGATCCAGTAGCTTGAGATATCTATAGAAAAATGCAGTCGAAGGACTTGATACTCATATCTCAATTGGTAGTTACATATGCCACCATTGTAGTAGAGGAGGATAAGAAGAAGGTTTTCACTTAGAGAGAACAACATCTTTTCAAATTGGAAATGTATGAGAGAATCTCTACGAAGATGGTCGTGCTCAAGGAGAATGTTGCTGGAGTGCTCAAACTTATTAGCAAGTTTATCACTCAGATCCCATGCCACTATTATCATGAGAATGGTACATGTACTGAGTTGGATGTAGTACAAACCAAGTTTGAGAAGTTGGTTGGTGATAGCCTTGATGGAGATCCTATGGTGTCCAAGTTGGATCACTTCTTAGTGATAACAACTAGTTTCAACAATGAACTGCAGATGTCAAAGGGCGATAAAAGATGGAGAGGAGTTGAATAGGAAATTCATCATCGTGGATAGCGTTAGAGTGCCATAGGATGAGACCATCGACAAGTTCTTGGATGAGGTGATAGACATAAAGGGATTGTAGAAGACATCCAGTTAGAACCTACATTTATTTTTTAGGATAGATTCAGAAGCAACAGTTAACTCAACGTCATTTCTTGAGTTCTTATTGTTGATCTCATGCACACCTATCTCATTCTTGGAGATATCTTTATAGGAGGATGGAATTTTAGTTAGGATCCAGTTGATTGATGTTAGTTATCAGCTAGATTTCATTTCAATAAGGATGTGCATGTTGCACACATCCATTTAGTCTAGTTTTGTTTTGGTCAATTAATGGTAGCTTTCTAGTTAACTGTATAGTTTCATTTATTTAGACTTAGAGAATAAATTCTTGCATGTTTGCAAGACTGATTGTAAGCTCAAGGTGATTTTAGGGTTCCTTACACCTTGGATTTCTATAAATAAGAGCATCCTTTCTCATTTGTAATTAACTTTTCCTTGATAGCATACATGTTGATCCAACTCTTGCTTGTAGTGTTGCTATTTGTGTATTTGTTCATGAACCATTCATTGGGATAGAGAGTCGCTACGTTGCTGAAAATATTCCTATGTTCAGTATTGGTTCACCTTTGAGCTTTTATTAGCAATAAAAAAATTGTTGAGCCACCTTGTCGTGCAATGTTACTTGTAATGGTTCATCTTTGTTCAATATAATGTTGGTTGATCATTTATTTGTGTGATAGGTCCTTCATACAATATGTTGTCCTAGGTTATAATTGTGATTAATAAATCTGTTTCATATCTACACCTCGGACAGGAGTTGTCTCCTCCTTGGGAATCTAGAAGTAGGTTTATCGTGTTGTGTTGTGATTAATGATCTTTGTTTCATATCTACACCTCAGATAGGAGTCATCTCCTTGGGAATTTAGAAGTTAAGATTATCATTTGATGTTGTTTCTAATAACCTTTCTTTCATCCTACAACTCGGATAGGAGTTGTCTCCTCCTTGGGAATCCTAACTTAAAGTTGATCATCCAAATACTCCCTACTCCTAAGTCCTCATGCTATATTTCTCTTGAGGAATAGGATAGATTAAAAACATTTAGTTAGTTGTAGTTAAGATCTACAAAACTAGAGAAAAACTTTAGTTGCAATGTTCTTGGTTTTCTTAACCTTGTGCCTCTTACAGCTGAGTCAAAAAAGATAGGATTTAGAGTCATTTACTTTTTCACGCATATCAGCAAAAGAGGGAGCTTCCCCTCCTAATTTGAAGAGCAGTCATTACACACTATGCATAGTTGTTCGTTGCCAATACACACTCTAGAGGTGTGAATTGTAATGCCAACACACCTATAATGTGACAATACTTTATACAAATTTTGGGTTAATGAAACTATTGCAAGCTCGCCTCTAATACTCAAAACACGAAGCTCTAATACCAAACTAGTGCAACAATGGTCTAGGTGTCACATGATCACCAAACAAAAAAGAAAATAGAGGTTAAATAAGAAAATAATGAAATTTATTTTCAAATAGAATGCAAAGGGCCACTAGTATGGGAAACCCAAATCACATTATACCACCAATCCCCAAGACATATGCAGAGACTCTACAACTATAATCAAGCCTAAAACTACACCAAAATCACAATTTATAAGCTCAACTTGTAAAACTAATCCAACATAAACCAAAACTTCTCATTATATAGTGCCCATAGAATAGAAGCAACTCATTGAAATAAATGTGTGCTTAGAGGATTGTTCAGCCAACAAGGTGACTTCTCCCATAAGAGAATATAGTCATTTTTCAATAAATGTGAACATGATAGTCTTTTGAACCTCCAAAACTGAGATGCCACCAAAAAATTTAATTTTTTCCCTTTGAAAGAAGCATTCTAATAGAATGACCAACTCCTTGATAAATTACATTGACTTGTCACTACGATAAATCAACACATGATGGGGTTGTGCACAAAACAGTGTTACTTGGTGCAATGACTTGTGCTTGGCAAAGATAAGTAGGGATATATTGTGGAGCACATGGTGCATTACTAATCCACTCGATATAACATGACACATACAATTAAGACAACATATGACAAACCACCTATTGCCTCCAATTTTAATTAATTCTTTTTTTCAAAATTTAGGTCAATATTCTTAGTAGGGGAAAAAACGTTTGGAAGGGGCCCCAAAACCATTTACAACAAAAGACATCTAAACATAGTTGAAGAACAACAAAAAGTAGCCAAAAAAAGTTATCGTGAAATAATAGCCAAGTTGTCACACACCAAACACAACCAACAACACACACATTTGAATCCAAGCTACCAACAAAACAAACAAGGATGACCAACTACATCACCCATGCATCCTTCCTAACACTTTGATCACCCAAAACCTAGGTATGGGAGGCACAAACATGTTTTGTCAATGTTATATCTTGGGTAAATTAATTTGTGTTGAGCTTTTGCATTCTAATTGCGAGAAAAAAATATTTTTTTTTCCAAAGTCTCAAGTCCTTATACGTTTTCATGTATTTAAAACCTTTTACATAATTTCAACACTTTCAACAAAAATTGAAACCTTTGAACCCTACCAAACTCAAAGGCTTAGTCAACACTTTTTGTGGTTCTCAAAACTTCTAAATCATCGATGATCTTTAATTTTGAAATTATGTTGGACTATTTCATGGTTTTAAAACATTTTAAGTCCTTGGCATACTCTCTTAAAGATTCATTGGATTCTAACCATGTTTATAAAGTTTCTAAAAATCCAACCAATGAAGGGCTTTGATACTTTTATAAAGTTGTCAATGGTTCATCGATTTCTACAACATTTCAAAAATCTAACAACGTTTTAAATTATTTAAAATCTCAAAATAAGGAAACCAAGTATTGTCCTTTGAAAAAGAAGCAATTATCATAGTTCTAAAATCCAACCAATAAAGGGCCTTGATATTTTTATTAAGTTGTCAGTGTTTCAGTGATTTCTACAACTTTTCAAATCTCCAACAAGATTTTAAACGTTCTTCAAAATCTTAGTCTAAGGAAAGTAAGTATTGGCCTTTGAAAAGAAATGAGTGTCAATAAAATTTTCAAACTTTCTAAAATGTAAAGGAACGAAGCAAGTCTTCAAATTTTGGGTGGGAACATTAGCATTTTCAATGGTTTGCTAACTTCCCAAAACACTAACATGGTTCAAGACTTGTTCAAAACATCAATATATTTTCAATTTATGGGAAAACCCCAACAACTCTGTCATGACTTTTCAAAGCAACAAATATGAGTGTTTTCAAAAGGTTTTTGAAATTCCTAAAATGTTGACAATGTTTTGAAGCTACCCAATTTATAATTGGGATAACCAACAAGTTGAGGATAAAGTAAATGTTGGAACATCTTTAAGTTCTCAAACCCTCCAAAATGTTGACATGGTTTAGGAATGTTTAAAAATTCCAACAACTTGAAAAATCCAAATTATTAAAAGACTCCCAAGGTTCATTTGCAATCACAATACACTCCAACATTGATAGAGCTCCCACGAACCTACTACTCAACTAAGTCCACACTATCATCAAATTTACTATGCTCAACAAGTGAAGGTATTCCTTGCCAATTTCCAATCCACATTTTGAGGTAAGCCAAACTCATGCACATTGAAATTATTATAATACTTTCCACAAATTTCTCAACCAAAAGATCTTAGTTTTTTCATAGTTTCTATTGTTTTTTCCCAAATTTGAATTTTCCAACCCCTTGTTCCATGAACTTTGTCCAATTATGTTATTATCCACCTAAATACAACCCATTCCCTCTTCCCATCAGTCAAAAATCAATGTAAACCTTAGCTTGGAAATTTAATTTGTTATTCAATCCTCCCAAGATGAAATATGAGTACCAAAGTTATGAGCACTCCACCATTTTAGATAATTTCCTATCTCAAGTGGAGGACAACAAATTAGAACATATAAACATGGAAGAATTTAAGAACAAAATGTGGAAAAATCCTAGGGCCCTAATTGGTGAAGCAACATTGTCTAGTTATTTGGCTCATGTCATTAGTTTCCCAACTTCTATCTAATGCACAAATTTAGTATTGGTGTGTGTAAATCATTATAAACCTAATACAAAGGAAATTAAAATTGTGCATGATCAAATGGCAACAAAAATATATGGTGCTTCTCTTAGCATTACCTTCAGACTCCATCAAAGAGATGAATATGCTAAAATGAACGTAAATAATATGAAATGATTCTTTCAAGAAAACATATATGCATGTTTACCCAATATTCAAAACATTGGTTGAGGTAGCAAAGAAAAGGAAAATCACGACTTCCAAAAAATTGTAACAATCACTTCAATGAAGATATTTCAAATAGGATTACTTTGTTGAATATAATTATGTGAAACAAAAAAAAAATCATTTTCATTATTGGATGTCACTTTATCATATTAATTGCCACAAGCAACAATACGTTGATTGAGGAAAGGTAATAAGTAACAACTTGCACAACCAACTAGTAATTTTTTTAACAAACTAGTATTTTTACATGTCATAATATTTATTCTATGCAATTGCAAGCATGAAGATATGGTCATGGTTGCAGACACAAGGAATATATGATGCCACTATGAAAATTTATGACTTCCATCCACAAATGCAATTAGAAATCAACAATAAAATTTATAAAAAGTGAATGATTCCTTCACCATACTAACTATTAGGAAACTAGATGGCAATGTTAGAGTCAAAATTTCACCTAAGGCATCAAACCTCATCACACAATATGGGAGCTACTTCATTCCATTCCCAAGGTTCATGTACATTAGAATTGGTGGATTTGATGACCATCCATACAAATTACCTTATTACGTGAGTGACCATCTTGTCCTCATAAAGGCATGTAGACAAACTGGGGTGGTTAATAAAAATGCAAAAAGAGGTGCGCATATTTTTTCCCATTGACCCTAGTTATTATAGTTGTTAGACATCCTTTGATGCTCAAAATATCAAGAGGTCTCTTACCAAAGTTTCTCTATATTTTTATAGGACAAGATTCCCCTTCAACCATAAGAATTTTGTCAGAGATAACTTACACCCCAGATCAAGATACAATCATGTTCCTCAAGTGGAAGACTATGAGGATGACTTTGAGGTGCAATAGGAACTAGATGAGGTTCATTGTAATGTCTCGTTCTAAATTTTCCTTAATTTCTTTAAGTATAATAAACCCTATCTCAATAAGAGTTGCATAATTAATTATAAGTATAAATTTAACTTAGAAATCACAACATAATGCTTATTAAATAATTTATATTTAATGATTAGAGTATATTTTAGAAAATGTAGAACTTATCCTCTTAGTTTTGTTGTAAATATTCCTCTAAGTTCCAGTGATTTATCTTCAATAAAACTCCAAAAATGTTCTAAAGTTTTCCTAAGTTGGGTTTTGTCCACTAACTCAATTATACTAATTAAGGGGCTTCGTCCTTAATTTTGGGACTAGATGTTGAACACCCAAAATACTGAGAGGGGGGGTGAATCAGTATTCTCTAAAAACACTTAAACATTTAAACATTCATTTGAAACACCATATTCAATTTTTAGTAAGGAAAGAAAACATGAAAGTAATCATCAAAGCACATAACATACGAACACCATATTTTTACGTGGAAAACCCAACAAGGGAAAAACCAAAGTGAGGATTAGCTCACAATATATTATAACCGGTCATAACATATTATATAGAATGGTTCATTTCCTTCTGGACTCAATATCTAGAGAATAAGAGAAATAGAAAAGAGGGGTGGCTCACTGCCAAGATTTGAAGTGCTAATAATGCATCTACAATATGTAGGAGATACAATTCCAATGGAGCTCAAAATATTGAATCAACACACTTCATACTACACCACTTCCATACTCTGCTCTGCTTATATTTGCATCACATTCACACTATATTCACACACTTCGCATACCTGTTTGCATCAACACTGAAAATGATCTTACATTTATACGCATTATATTTGCAAACACCTACATCAATTAGGTTGGCCTAATTAGATGAAAAATGTAATACATCAACCTGTTAGCTCAAGATTCAACCACACGTGTGCCTCAAAAATTGTAACACATCAAAATAGGTCAGCAAGGACCTATAATCACGCCCTTAAGTTTTCTCAATTCATATTTTAACTTCGCACAACCCTAAACTCTTTAGGTCAGCACCAAATAGTAAAGACTGGTGATATGAACCATTTGGTCATTCAAAAAACAACATATGAACCACCAAATCACTTGCCACTTGGACCACACACTCTTCTGACACTTGTAAGTACTCCCACAAAATTGCATAACCAAATATTCTTTCACAGTAGAATGCAGACCATTCCAAACATGTACTTTGTACTGGTAACACTATCAGTGGAAAACCCGATACACTGTCATCATTATCTTTGATACCAAAGGACATAAAGACATGAAAATTTTGATTTAGATTCCTGTAGCATATGCCAAAATTACCTTAGAGCCATAGACCAAAATTATTCAAGGCAGAGCAATGTGAACCTAAAAACTGATACTTTGTACACTAAGAGTTGAACTCTATGACTTAGTCAAATATCAAGCTATTTGTTCTACACCAGATCAATTTCAATAGCATCTGTATAATGGATTATCATCACCATACACACTTATGTTTCACCAATCAACTATACCTCAATGTAGACTTTGATGTTGACATCAAACCACAATGTTGAGATCAATGACAACATTGTATATGACCATGCTCATGTTGCCAACAACGATATCAATGACAAGAAAACCAACAATTTCCTCAAACTTCAAACAATCTCCCCCTTTTTCATTGATGGAAACATGCACAAAACTCTTATCCCCTTTGACATCAAGAGCAAAGGGCACATAGTATTAATCTCTCCATCAACCATCTTTCTCTTTCTTTGATACATACATGATTTTACATTGTCAATCAATTCTAATTTTCTCCTCCTAGCTGATATATACATATATGCATGAGAGTAACAAACTTAAAAAATCAATCCAACTCCCCCTAATAATGCTATCCATCAAAATTGATAAAAAAATTGCACTACTATACTTATCCACTACCTTTCGCATATATACAATGAAATTTAAAATTGCATATACAGAAAAGAAATATACACAATTAGTTGGAAGAAGTGTATGAAACCTACAATTTAGTAAGGTGTGCTTCCCAATCCATTTTTCCATCTTCCCAATCTTTCTTGGGAAAACCAAGCATGTGACTCTATTTCTCAAATTCCATGAGAAGCTCCTCACCTTCGTTTGTAGTATTGGGTACCAGATTCAACCTTATTGTCTTCTCTATATTATTCAGAGTATTGGATATGGACATGAACTTGGCATTCACTAGGTCTCTAAGCTGCCCAAACTACATTATAATCTTCTCTTTTTTCTCCTATAGTTGGAAGAACTGTCTGTGCAGATTCTCTATAGATAATCTTGTATTCCTATATACATCATTTTTTGGTTCATATGCACCAGATACCTTTTCAATCTGAGACTCAATGGAGTCCATCTCATCCTTAATATTATTAAAGGAACTTGGCCACTTCAAGCAAAATTGAAACAAAACTTTGGCTTCCTCGACACAGTTTTGAAACTCCTTAAGGTTGTTTTCCAACTTACCATGTGCATTAGCACACTTGTCTAAGATATCTACCAACCTTTTCTCATTCACCCTCTTGTTCACTTCCTTCTCCAACTTCTCCTATAAACCAATAGACTATTCTTTGAAATAATCTAGGAGCAATCTCAATTGTTGCAAATCGATAATGAATTATCAACAAAAGCATCGGGAAAGCTTTCTTGCAACACCTTCACAACCTCATCTATCAATTCAACACTCTTCTGATGAGTTTGCAAGATCTCCTTTCTGGAAGAGGAATGGAACACATCACCAAGCTGCAGTTTATGGAAGGGGGATATCTTTTCCATATCGACTTGGCCTTGTTGCATTGGAATTTGAAGCAATTGTGCTGATAAAACCGGTTGAAATTGGAGTTGCATACCCAATAGGCTCTTCAAGGAATATTTGAAGCCTCTAGAGGACTCACTAACCATCTTCACACTCTCTTCATCCTTTGTCAATATTAACAGACTTATCCTCATTCTTCTTTTCTTCTTCAACTGATTTTGCATTATCTTCCGGATGAGGAAAATCTTTAATATTTAGTGCCTTAGTGTTCTCCTAGTTGTCTTGTACAAATTCTTGTTGTTGTTATGTTGTTTTCTTTGTGTCTAGAGGAGGTTTGTTATATTATGTTTGTGCATCCTCCTACATTTCATTGTCTTTTTCTTCTCCAACAATATTCTTTTCCACTAAAGGGGTATTATCAATATTCACATATTATAGTTTCGGTTAGGCACACATAAACTTCTTCACACTCTTCCACACTTTGCTCAAACTTCTTCACACTCTGCTCTACTCTTGAATGATTTGACCTTTATTCACACATGTACATCTCTTGCACACACCAAGCATTGCCCTAAATGAGGAAAATAAACACCTATATATATCCACTATGCGGATTTACATCCACTATTCAGTCAGCCTCAAATCATGAATAAATTTCAATGCGCACCAACACAAGTCGGTCACAACATAGTGAGGACCCAAACAAACACCTTAGAACACGCCAAACAATAAAAGATTAATCTTCATGGATCCGCAACACACTACTACCATCATGTCAGCCAAGAACATGAAAACTCGAGCACACACCGGAAAAATATTCAATCACGAACACTCTGATCAATGCAAACGTACAACAAGGATAGAGTACGATCTAGAATCATCCATGAACATCACAGGTACATGCACAACACATGAAATTACCAGAATTTCATCCTCTACATCCAAGAACACCATCTACGGAAACTGAATAATTGTAGGAACATAGATCTTCATATCTTCCACAAATCTTGATGCGAACCTCTGAAACTTTCAGATGACATACTAGAAAGATTCAACAACAAACCCTTTGAAGTGCACCTTCAGATCTTCAACGTACAGAACTTTCCAACCTTCTGACCTTCTCAGCTTCGTTGGTTGCTTGCAATATTATTTTATAGTTTTCTCAATATCCTCGACATATATAGCCTTAAGCATCACCAATGCTAATGGTGTTGACATCAATGACAACCACATATCAGCAATGCAACCACAACATCCAACATCTCCCCCTTTGGCATTGATGGCAACACATGATGTGAAAAATAATGCCACCAACCCAACTAGCTCTTCTCCAACAATCTCCCCTGAGATTGTGCACTCTTTTCCTGTTTCCTTCTTCTCCCATGTTTTTCACATTGCTCTTCTCTCCCCCTTTGAAATCAATGGCAAAGGTACACATGTTTTGATCACATATTTGAATCATCTCACTGCTCCCCCTGAGTAGCAGCCACCACAACATCAATCCAGAATAAGATATGGCTATGAATTCACAGACTGATGCAAAGACTTGCATCTTAGTTTTGATTAAGAGGGGAAATCACCCCTAATTTTCCTTTGAGATACTCAAAAGTATCTTTAGGCAACAAATTAGTAAAGATGTCTCCAATTTGCTTCTTGGTAGGTATATACTCCAGTCTAACTTCTTTGTCACTTACTTTATCTTTCAGAAAGTGATATTTGATGGATATATGCTTTGTCTTTGAATGCAACACTAGATTCTTGGAAATATTAATGGCACTTGAATTGTCATAGAAAATGGCAATAGGTTCTTCATACTCAATTCTGACATCTCTCAATATTTGCTTCATCCACAATATTTGGGTACAACTGTTTGTAGCAGCAATATATTCTACCTCAGCAATAGACAATGAAATGAAATTCCGCTTTTTGCTTAGCCAAGATACCAATTTCTTCCCTAAGAAGAATGCATCGCCACTAGTACTCTTTTTTTCATCCACATCTCCTGCCCAATCAGCATCAGTGAAAGCGCTTAGGATGAGATCATCATCCCTAGGATACCAAAGACCAAGATCAACTGTCCCTTTCAAGTATCTAAAAATTCTTTTAACAGTAGTCACATGAGACTCTTTAGGATGAGCTTGAAATCTAGCAACCATGCATACAACATTCATTATATCTGGCTTGGTTTGAGTCAAATAGATTAATCCACCAATCATTGACCTGTATCTTGTCTGATTTGCTTTAGGAGAATCATCATTTTGTGTAATTTTGCATCCAGTTATCATAGGTGTACCAACTGGCTTTTAATCTTCCATGCCAAACTTTTTCAGTAGCTCTTTCACATACTTAAACTGAGATATGAAAATTCCATCATCCAACTGAGTGATTTGCAATCCTAAAAATAATTTCAGCTCTCCTATCATTGACATTTCAAACTCATTTTTTATTTCATCAGCAAACTTCATACACAAATCATCATCCCCTTCAAAAATAATGTCATCAACAAAGACTTCAATGATCAATTCTTTATTCTGATCCAACTTGAAATATAGATTGTTATCAGCAGTACCTTTATTGAATCCAAGCTTCAATAAGTATTTATCCTATCTAGCATACCAAGCTCTAGGAGCTTGCTTAAGTCCATATAGAGCTTTCTTCAATCGGCATACCTTGTCTTTTTCATCAGTCAATAGACATCCATCTGGTTGTTCAACATAGAATTCTTCTAGCTCACCATCTAGAAATGTTGACTTTACATCCATCTGATAGACTTTATAATTCTTGAAAGTAGCATAAGCAAGAAGTAATCTTATAGCTTCAATTCTAGCAACAAGGGAAAAAATTTCTTCAAAATCAATACCTTCCATCTGTGAGTACCCTTTGCAAACCAGTCTTGCTTTGTTTCTGACCACTTCACCTTGCTCATTCAGCTTATTTCGAAACACCCACTTGGTTCCAATCACATTTTTGTTCTGAGGTTTGGGAACAAGATCCCATGTACCATTTTTCTTTATCTACATTAGTTCTTCTTTCATAGCTTCCATCCAATGTTCATCTTTGCATGCTTCATTGATATTGCTAGGCTGAGCTTTGGAAATTAGACAATACTCTTCCAAAATTATTCTTCCTGTTTGCACACCTTTTCTCTTATCTCCTATGATTTGACTGTCAGAGTGATTTCGCCTTACATATTTGGGAGTTTTGGGATTCTCTCCGACTTTTTGTTCTTGTGTCCTTTCTTTTGCACTTTTGCTAGTCTCTGCTTCCTGATTCTCTTGGGTCACCGGAACAATCTGAAGTTGATTTTGTTTCTGAACATTATTTCCATTGTTAGTATTATCATGTTGATCATCTGAATCATATCCACTACATTTGGATGGTCTAACAATATCTTCATCAACTTTGACATTTGCACTTTCAACCATTTTCTTTAACCTCTTATTAAAGCACCGGTAATCTTTACTTTTAGTAGAGTAACCCAAAATGATTCCTTCATCACTTCTAGCATCAAAATTTCTTATATCATCATCTCTCTTGATGTAACATTTGCTTCCAAAAAAATTGAAATACTTGACAGTAGGCTTATAACCAAACCATAGCTCAAAAGGTGTCTTACCAAAATTATTGTTGACATACACCCTGTTAATGGTATACACAACAGTACTTACAACTTCTCTCCAGTAGAAATGAGAAACATTTTCTTCCAACATCATGGTTCTGGCAGTGTCTAGAACGGTTATGTTCTTTCTTTCAACAACTCCATTTTGTTGAGGGATCTGGGGAGTAGATAACTGCCTTTGGATTCCATTCTCTTCACAAAAAGAATCGAATTCCCAAGATGTGAATTCACCACCTCTGTCTGACCTTAGACATTTTATTTTCTGACCTATCTCATTCTCTGCCATAGCTTTGAAGATTTTGAACTTTTCTAATGCTTCATGTTTTTCTCTTAAGAAAGCAACCCATATCATTCTAGAATAATCATTAATGAGCAACATAAAATACCTTTCACCTTGTAGACTTTTGATCTTGGATGGACCGCATAGATCAGTATGTATCAAATCCAGTACTCCATTAGAGCTATATTGTTTGCTCCAGAAAGAATTTCTTGTCTTCTTTCCCATCCGACATTCCTTGCACATAGTGTTAGTAGGCTTTAATAACTTAGGAAGATCTCTAACTGCTTGAGTAGTGCTTATCTTGACAATGTTATCAAAGTTCACATGACACAACCTCCTATGCCATAACCAACTTACATCAATTTAAGCAATTAAACAACTTTCACTAGCAACACTCAAATGAAAGATATTACCTTTTGTCTTTGTACCTAAAGCAATCATATTTCCAGAACTTCTCCTTATTCTGCACTTACCATCCTTGAATTGCAGATTGTAACCCTTGTCTACCATCTGTCTAACACTTAACAAGTTATGTTTTAATCCTTCTACATAGATACCATCATCAATATTGTGTTTACCACCAAAAGAAATAGTGCCTTGCCATGAATCGCACCAAAAGTGTTATCTCCAAATCTTACAAAACCACCATCATAGTCTTCCAAGCTTACAAACTTGCTTTTATCACCAGTCATATGATGTGAGCATTCGTTGTCAATTATCCACTCATCATTTTCTTCAATTTTCGCTGCAAGAGATTTCTCAATATTCACATTACTAGCAGATTCAGTGGACACTTGACCATTTTCTTTGATAGCAATAAATACCCATTCATCTTCATTTCTAGTTTCTTTATCATATTCTTCATCAGTTACACCTTCTTCAGCATAATAGCACTTCCTTTGAAATCTATTCTTCTATGGTTTGTACTTAGAAACTCTTTTAGAACATTCTAGATGCAAAATGACCTATTTTACTGCAGGAAAAATATTTAATAGGTAACTTTCGTTTGTACTTACCATGACCTATGGCTTCTCTTTTCACAATCAATGCTTCCAGTTCTTCTAGTTCTCTTTCTTCGTCTTCAATCTTTTTCATCTCATCTTCATATTTGAATGTCCTTTTGGAACTCTCGCCCAGATTGTATCTTTATTGGTTTTTTCCAGATACTGTAGCTTTGAATGCAGATTCGGTCTTAGGAGTAGATTCACCAAATTCACTTAACTCAAAGGCAACAAGTTTTCCAATTAGCATGTCTCTTGTAATATTTTTCACTGTCCTGAGTTCATCAATAGCATGAGCTCTTGTTTTTTAGGAGGGAGCCACAGATCTAAGTATCTTAGCCACAATTTATTCTTCATCCAAGGTTCCACTAGCACATCTAATGCTCATCACCAGTTCATTTATCTTTTGAGAGAAAGAGAGGATGTTCTCATCTTCATGTCTTCCCACTTGCCTTTTAAAATTTGTAGCTTATCACTTTTCACTAGTGCATCTCCTTCATACAATGTTTCCAGCTTTTTCCAGATCTGGTATGCATTCTTCAATCCTAACACATTTGTCATCTCTAAATCTGTCAAAGTACTCAACAAATCTTCAATAGCCCTGGTATTAGCTTCTGCTTGCTTGATCTCATCTTCAGAGGACAAACCATTCTGAGGAATAGTATATGCACTTTGTGTAATATTCCAAAAGGGTTCTCCAATGCACTTCAAATGACACTCCATTCTGACTTTCCATAACGAGTAGTTTGTACCATCGAATCTAGGACTATCCTTCTTGTATGATGCCATCTTGGATCACCTCAAGTTGTTAGGCTTCTTCAGAGGAACTAGCTCTGATACCAATTGTTTGCAAAACAAGGATAGACAACTGAGAGGGGGGTGAATCAGTTGTTACCAAAATCAAACTTATTCAACATTAAGTAACCTTAAATCTCAGATCTGATAATTAACAGTGCAAGCATAAATCAATAACACATCAGAGACACATGAACACCAAGATTTTATATGTGGAAACCCTGTTAGGGGAAAAACCATGGTGGATGTTAGTCCACAAGATTATACCATGTTAGAAGTATAATGAAGAATAAAAGAGGAATGCACTTGCATTCAAGAACATTGCCTAGAGCACACTGCTCAGAGGAAAGCTCACTGCCTTACATACAATAATCAAATTAAATCCATCTGATGAAGTTGAACTAAGAAAATAGCTTCTACAAAATCCCGATTACAATTCTGGTTAGGCACACATTAACTTCTTCACACTCTTCCACACTTTGCTCAAACTTCTTCACACTCTGCTCTACTCTTGAATGATTTGACCTTTATTCGCACATGTACATCTCTTGCACACACCGAGCATTGCCCTAAATGAGGAAAATAAACACTTATATATATTTGCTACATGGATTTACATCCAATATTCAGTCAGCCTCAAATCTTGAATAAATTTTAATGTGCACCAACACAAGTTGGTCACAACATAGTGAGTACCCAAACAAACACCTTAGAACAGGCCAAACAATAAAAGAATAATCTTCATGGATCCGCAACACGCTACTACCATCATGTCATCCAAGAACATGAAAACTCGAGCACACATCGGAAAAATATCTAATCATGAACATTTCGATCAATGCAGACGTACAACAAGGATATAGTATGATCTAGACTCATCCATGAACATCACAGGTACATGCGCAACACATGAAATTACCAGAATTTCATCCTCTTCATCCAAGAACACCATCTACGAAAACTGAATAACTGTAGGAACACAGATCTTCATATCTTCCATAAATCTTGATGCGAACCTCTGAAACTTTCGGAAAACATACTAGAAAGATTCAACAACAAACCCTTTGAAGCACACCTTCAGATCTTCAACATACAGAACTTTCCAACCTTCTAACCTTCTCAACTTCATTGGCTGCCTGTAATATTATTTTTATAATTTTCTCAATATCCTTGACATATACAACCTTAAGCATCATCAATGCTAATAGTGTTGACATCAATGACAACTACATATTAGCGATGCAACCACAACATCCAACACTTCACTATCTGAATATATTCCTAATTTGTTTGCCAGATTGGTAACCTTTTCAACTGTCTCGTTCCTTAACCTCTTAATATCATCCTTATCCCTGCTCATTAGGGTAGTGACCCTTTGCTTAGTCTTGAATTCTTTGTTGTACAATTGAGCTAATCTAGCTTTTTCCTTATTTGTGAGCGGAGCATTGATCTTCTCCAAAGCAAATGTTCTTAACTTTTCATCTTCATCAAAAGCTTCCTGCCTTCTTGCATAAATTGCACCTTTCAAGTCTTCAGGTAGCTAATCTTCTATATCTTTCAAGCTAACATCAAAAGCAACAATATACTTGACAATAGCTTCTTCATTGTTGATTTGTATGCATCATCTACAGTAGGGTACAATGTAGTAGTCTCCTCGAGATTTTCATATTCCACTATGTTGCTCACTAAAGCTTCAAGCTTCATTGAATTGTGTTTCTAGACTAGAGGGGTCTTTTTCTTCTTCTTCTTCGCCTTTGGAGTCTTCTCTCCTTTACCAAACTTTGCTTTCTTCTCCCTCACATGAATTCTATATCCATCTTTCTCTTTCTCCATCTCGACTTCACTGTCTATATCTACAATATCAATCTTAGCCTTCTTTGCACTTGTCTTTGCTTGAGAGACACCTATTTTTCTCTTTCTTATCAATGGTTTTTCTTCGTCCTCTTCTTCCTCTTCATCTGAACTTACAAAATTTTCTCTTGATGCCTTCTCTTTCACTCTTCTCTTCTCTTCTCTAGAGCACTTTGCACCTTCACCAAAGCACTCTTTTCTTTCATAGGCATACTCTGCTATTTTTCTCGAGCACTAGTTGACTCTTTTCTTTTAGAACCAACAGTAGGTTTAGTCCCAAAGGACTTAGGGGGAACCAGAGAGGGGGTAGTTTTTCTACCTGATCTTCTTGTGTTGGGGGAACCTCCCAGAGAACCACATGTTCTTTTGGCTTTCTCTAAAACATCCTTAGGTATGCCCATCACCTCTGCAACCCGTGATGCCATCTTCTCTATAGTCTTCTTGATCTCTTTTTCTCTTTGCTCCATGTGTACTTCATAAGAATTTTCTTCATAAGTGCTATGTCTTCCTTCCTCTGGGTCTCTAGGCATGCTAAGCATGTGATTTGGCATACCAACAATTACCTCTTTTGCAGCCTCATATCCCATTTTTGGAATCCATAATGTTCTAGGCTCAACAACCTCCATTATGCTGTAATCCTTATTCACCATGAAGATAATGTCATTTTTGTATTTCTCTACCACACTCTTTGAAACCATTTCTCTAGATTGCATATTCTCTTGGAAAGTTTTGAATAATCCCCATAATGCTTTCTTTTTGAGTGTCTCCATCAGCTAATCTCATTAGGTGGTCTCTGATCTGAATAGCCACTAGTATTTCCTTCAACCATACAATATTCCTAGTTACGAGGACCTCATTTAGAAAGTAAAATGACAAAAAAATGATAAGTCCCAAACCAGAAGGGTTACCGAGAGTCCTTGGTATTCTGCAAGTTGTCTAACAACTGTGATCTGAGCAATTCACAAAGATCATAATTTGCTCCCTTCTTTACCATCTCATATTCGGTATGAATTAAAGTTGTCGACATAGTTTTCTTTGTTTGTGAAGAATATCTTGTACCCTATCATCATTGATGCATATTTTATTGCAGGGTCTTTAATGTCCTTAACTATCAGAGCTCTCTTGTCATATTTTGCACTTGTCAAATTCATCACCACTTCACTTTTCATCGATTTGAGTGTTGGAATTGGTCCTTTAGAACATAACCCTATTACAAACCTAATCGCCTCCTTATAAATCATATGCGGTATATCCAACCACATAAACCTAACATGAATCATGTTCAATGTATATCTAATCCATTCATCAACGTAGTAAAAGATGGGGAAATTATCCTAGACTTTGAGCTTCTACTCCGTCAAACTCTCAAACTCGGGTTTCAATTCAAAGTTGTCTCCAGTAAGCTCTTTAATCCATACATCTCCTAGATTAGAGTGGTTATATTCTTCTAATTTTGCATGAATATAGATCTTGACATCTTTTGTATGCAACACACCATACAAAATCTTTGAAAATGCACCATTTGGATCCGTCATCATTGACTTATCAGGGTGCCTCTTAAATTTAGGTTGAGGATGATCTACGACCCTAACAACTTGTGGAGTATACATCTTTCGATATCTTAAAACACTTATGAAACTTAGGGAAAAGTTTAAATCTATAAATAACTTTTGAATCTCTGTTGGTTAGGGCTTCGCGCACAAATTTTGAATCACCTCACTTTCTCTCCTCGAGTACTCATTTGTAAATGACCTAAACATATGTGAAATAACTTATAAACCCTTTTTGAATGACCTAAATTTCATTGAATGCATTGATATGAAGCTATACAAAAAGTTGATAAACCCTACTGTGATAACACAGTCACCTTCAATCATTCTGCAAAATTTTCATAATGAAATATTTTCCACTGGTGTTTTCACTAATAGGTCAAGCATGTCAACCTACACATTGTATCAACGTGTTGAAGGCATCAACACCATATCTTTGGCAAGGGTTTAATGATTGTCTGTTAAAAACCCCCTGAGCCATATCTCTTCATTTAGTTTCCGGAGGAGACATCTACCCCAGAAGTTGGCAGAGACTCATTCTTAACCTCATTCTCATTTATTTTTCCTAGATCTTGTTCATCTATTTCTTTATCTCTACAGGATCATCCTTTTTCACTAGTTCATTCTTCTTTACCGAATCAACCTTCACATTCTTGCTTCTACAAAATTTGGCTATATGTCCAAGTTTATTGCATTTGTGACATATTACAGTATTTTGAACAAGCTTACTTCCACCAATTCTAGATCTGCATTGATTAGCCTTATGCCCAAATCCATTGTATGCATAACAATAGCCATTGAAATAAACCTCATGTTATTATTGTAACCATTCATCATCTATTTTTTGCATTCACTAGCCTTATGACCAAATCTATTGCATGTAAAACATTGACTGGGAAAACATTGAACATTCTGATTCATTTTGCTTCTACATTCTTTAGCTCTATGTCCAAATTTATTGCAAGAATAGCAATACCCATTAAAAGATGAGTACCTTTATTCATTTGGTTGTCTGACAGGTGGTCTTTTGAAGTCTTTCCTTTGATTTCAGACTTGCTTGCCATTGTCCTTGTCCTCAATCTTATTTTGTTCATTGTTCTTCTTTCCAGTACTTGGTGTCTAGTCTACTTTTGGTCTTTCTCCTTTTTCAAACCCTAATCCTCCTTCGTCTTTAGAATTATTTTGATTTGCAATCATTTCATCAAGTATTGTAGAGCTCTTCTTGAATTTGTCTTCTTGATTTTTTGCTTTCTCCAAATCTGATCTCAACGTCACAACCTTTTCTTCAAGTCTTGAACTTTTTGCAAATTTTGTTTTCAATTTGTCATTTAGACATTCTTCAACTCTTTTTCCTTCTTCAACTTGCACTTTCAGATTGGTGATTGTCTCATTTGATTGCTTCAACCGCTTGTTAACCTCCTTATGTCTTTCTCTGAACTTCTTGATATGCTCCCTCAATTTTTTGATGCATTCATTTGCTTCCTTGAAATTTTCTTTCAAGTCTTTGTTCTCACTTTCAGTTCTTTCCAGATCTTCAAGGGCTAATCCACGTTCTCCATTCATATCAACCATGCAATCTTCTTCAGTGAATCCTACCATAGGAATTTCTTTCAGAGGAGTAGGATATCTCCTAGTATCCATGTGTTCAATCTCCAAGATCTTCCTCAAAGGAACCAAGCTCTTATACCAATTGTTGAACACCCAAAATATCGAGAGGGGGGGGTGAATCAATATTCTCTAAAACCACTTAAACATTTAAAAATCAATTTGAAACATCATATTCAATTTGCAGTAAGAAAAGAAACCATGAAAGTAATCATCAAAGCACATAACACATGAACACTAGATTTTTATGTGGAAAAACCATGGTGAGTATTAGCTCATAATATATTATAACCGGTCATAACATATTACAGAATGACTCACTTCCTTTTGGACTCACTATCTGGAAGACTCACTATCCAAAGAATAAGAGAAATAGAAAAGAGGGGTGGCTCATTGCCAAGATTTGAATTGCTAATAATGCATCTACAATATGTAGGAGATATAATTCCATTGGAGCTCAAAATACTGAATCAACACACTTCATACTACACCACTTCCATACTTTGCTCTGCTTATATTCACACACTTCACATTACATTGCCTACATGTTCACATCAACATCGAAAATGATCTTACATTTATATGCATTACATTCACAAACACCTAAATCATCAATTAGGTCAGCCTAATTAGATGAAACATGTAATACATCAACCTGTCAGCTCAAGATTTAGCCACACACACCTCAAAACTTATAACACATCAAAATAGATTGACAAGGACCTATAATCACTCCCTTAAGTTTGCTGAATTCATTATTTGACTTCGCACAACCCTAAACTCTTTAGGTCGGAACTAGATGTAAAGAATGGTTATATGAACCATTTGTTCATTCACAAAACAACATGCAAACCACCAAAATACTTGCCACTTGGACCACACACTCTTTTGACACCTATAAGTACTCCCACAAAACCACAAAACCAAATATTCTTTTGTGGTGGAATGCAGACCATTCCAAACATTACTCTATACTGGTAACACTGTCACTGGCAGACCCGATACACTGTCATCATTATCTTCGATACCAGAGGACATAAAGACATGAAACTTTGGATTTAAATTCCTCTGACATACACCAAAATTACCTTAGAACCACAAACCAAAATTCTTCAAGGCGGAGCAATGTGGACCTAAAAATTGACACTTTGTTCACTGAGAGTTGAACTTTGTAACCTAGCCAAATATCAACACATTTGTTTTGCATCAAATCAATTTCAACTACACCTGTATAATGGATTACCATCACTATACACACTCATGCTTCACCAATCAACTATGCTTCACCAATTAACTTTACCTCAATGTTGACATCAATGACAACATTGTATATGATTGTTCATGTTGCCAACAACCATATCAATGACAAGCAAACCAACAATTTTCTCAAACTTCCAACACTAGAAGGGTTTCGTCCTTAGGCTATTAGAAAATCGATTCATATTCCACAAGTGAAAATAATAATATAAAATATATTCACAAATTGATGCCCTCTTCTTCTTGAGTTATCCTTCTTATATACTCCTTTCTCTTCAATAGTATGCCTTTTGGTTTTGTTAATTATTATTTAATCTTTTATTTAGGAAAAGGTGTATGACTAAACCCACAACCCTGTTGTTCTTTGCTACCTTATAAATATTATACTTGGATATGTTACTACCTATCTTTTATAATATATGATTAGCAATTATTATATTTTCAAGGCCCACATAAATAAGTTTAGTCTTAGAGTTTTGGGTGAGGGCATTACAATCTATCATTCCTAAGATTGCTTGTCAAGAAATTTTAAATTGCGATGATCAAAGATGTTTTCTCCTACCCACATAACATCCTTCATATGTAGATTCTTTTGTTTAACCAGGTATTATGGAATAACCTTATTTCTTAACCTCCTTTCCCTCATGTCAATGATTGCTTCAAGTTCCAAAATCAATTTACCCTAATCATCAAATTAGGGTAATTTTAGACAAGGTGTGATATGTTGTCCTAGAACTTTCTTGAGTCAAGATATATAAGACATTATTAATTCTACTATTTCTTTGCAACTCCACATCATACACTACCTCTCACATTCTTTGTGTAATCCTATAAGGTCCATAGGATCGTGGCTTGAGCTTCTCCACACCACTTCCCTTGAGGGAAGATTGTTTACAAGGTTGTAAGATTAGGAAAACCAAGTCTCCAACTTCAAATGTTCTTTTCAACCTATGAAGATCAACATATATCTATTGGTTATTTTGGGCCTATTGTAAGTTTTGTTTGAGTGTTTAAAATATACATAATCTCTTGCATCAAGTCTCTAACGTCAGGGAATATTATCTACGAGAATGAAATCCACAAATGATAATGCCTCGTAATCAAATAGTGCTTTGAAGGGAGACATTCCAATTGACATATGGTGAGTGGAACTATAACAATATTCTCCAAGATCAAGCCATTTAACCCACACCATTTGTTGTCTTGTAACATAATTCCTTAAATACCCTTCAAGACCTTTGTTCACAATTTTTTTTCTATCTATTTATGGGTGGTAGCTAGTGCTTGGGGTTAATTTTGTCCTAGTCAATCGAAAGATTTCTTGCCAAAATAAACTAATAAATTTATTATCTTTGTCACTCATAATATTTTTAGGTAGTCCATGTAGTTTAAATACTTCTCTAAAGAATAGATCAACCACTTGTGGATCTCTATATTCAGAATATATGGGATTGAAATGAGTGTACTTGGTAAGTCTATCTACGACCACAAAGATATAATCCTTCCCTTATACTTTCGGTAGACTTGTGATGAAATCCATTGAAATACTTTCCCCTTTTTGTTTTGGAATTGGTAGAGGTTATAACAGACCAGCTGGAAATGTTTGTTCTACCTTGTTTTGTTGACACACCATACATCCTTTGACATGCTTTAAGACATACCCTTTGAGGCCCATCCAAGAAAATTGTTCTCTCACTTTTTTATATGTTGTATAGTATCCTTAATGACTAGCCAAAGGGGTATCATGATATGCTCTCAAAAACCTTTCTTTCATCTTCGACCCTGGGACTGGATATATTCAATATTTATAGAGAATGAGCTCCTCAACTACCTTGTACTTGTCATCTTGCAACTTCCCTTCCAATATGTCATTAGTTAATGTATCTTTGGCATGTTCTATTAATATAGAATATTTCAAATCAGCAAAAATATTTGTCATAGAGCATAAATGAGGTCTTCAAGACAAAACATCAACCATGATATTATTATTTCCCTTCACATACTCGATATCAAAATTATAAGCTTGTAACTTGCTTACCCAATTGGCTACCTATCATTCAAATATTTTTGATTTAGGAAGAACCTTAGACTATTATGGTTTGTCTTTACCACAAATTATCCACAAACCAAGTACTATTTGATTTTTTTCTAATGCATGTTGATGGGGAGCATTTCTTTGTCATAAATAAAGTAATTTCTCACAGATTCATTAAACTTATGACTCTCGAATGCTATTGGATGTTTATTTTTCACTAATATTGCTCCAAAAGCTTCTCTTGAAGCATCACATTCTAATTCAAATGGGAGTGAGAAATCAGGAATGGCTAATACAGGACAAGAACTCATTACCTCTTTGAGCTTGTCAAAAACTCTTTGTGCCTCCTCACTCCATGAAAATGCTCATTTCCTAGTTAAGTCTGTTATTGGGGCATCCAATCATGAGAACCCTTTGATGAACCTTATGTAATAGCTACAGAGTCCCACAAATCATCTTAAATGTGATAAAGTTTTAGGTTGAGGTCAATCCACTATCCCCTTGATCTTCTCCTCATCTAAGTCGACACCTTAGCATTGATCTTATGCCCCAAATATAAAATCTTTATCATTCCAAACTCACATTTGGATGCCTTAGTGAAAAAGTGACTATTGCTCAAGTATTCCCAATACCTTGTCTATATGTTTTAAATGATCCTCCCAAGTTTTACTATAAATCAATCTATCATCAAAGAAAACCAAAATAAATATCCTTAGTTTCTTACTGAATACTTGGTTCATGCAAGATTGGAAAATAGTTGGAGCATTAATTAGCCCAAAGTGACATCTAAATGTTATCTTCTAAACATCCTCCTTCCTCATCTTTATATGATAGTACTCGAAACACAAATCAATTTTAGAGAAATATATTGCTCTATGGACTTCATCAATCAACTCATCAATTCTAGTGATAGGATAGCGGTTCCTAGAAGTCTTTTTATTTAGTTCCCTATAATTGGCACACATCCTCATAGAACCATCCTTCTTCTTCACCAATACCACAGAGGAAGCAAAAGGACTAGAGCTTGGTTATATATGTCCCATATCAAGTAGTTCTTTAAAAAAATCTTATTTTCTTCCTTATAACTTCTTGGATGTCGATATGGTGTAGTGATGACTAGATTGGAACCTTCCTCTAACTCAATGACATTTGAAACCCCCTATTAGGTGGCAATCTTGGTAGGATATCACTAAATAGCATACTATTCTTATCCAAAATCGGTTGAACATCTATATGAGTAGCTTGTTTAATTGTGGTTGAAGGTCCATTAGTAATAAGACATTATAATGCCCAATCTACTTAGTCCCCTACAAAAAGCTCTCTCCATTCTCTTTGCAAAAACAACCCTTAGAGCTCCATTAGATAAACCCTGAAGAACCACCTCTTTACCCTCAATTTTGAATTTAAGTTCCATAGTTTGATAATTTTGTGTGAGTTCCCCAAGTGAATGTGTCAATGTACCACCAAAACTACATGTCTCATTGATGCTCACCACAAAAAATTCATCAAAAACCTTGTGCCTACCCAAAGTGATGTCAAGTTGTATCCTTTATGTGCATGGAAGAGTAAATCCATTAACCACAACCACATTGAACCCTTCAAAGTTATATGCCTTCAATTTTAACCTAGTCACTAACCCCTCATCAAT
This sequence comes from Sequoiadendron giganteum, assembly GCA_007115665.2. Classification (NCBI taxonomy): domain Eukaryota; kingdom Viridiplantae; phylum Streptophyta; class Pinopsida; order Cupressales; family Cupressaceae; genus Sequoiadendron; species Sequoiadendron giganteum. The sequence continues at coordinate 641,769,174 of CM021100.1, forward strand.
GAAATTATGGGTAGTCCTACTATCAATTAAAAATGTTACCTTATGTCCTTGAAGTACTCCTTGCACTTAGAAGGGGTGATATCTAGGTTCTCTTGAAAGTGTGGTGAATGTACCTCTAGAAGGCTTCTCTACTTCCCAATCATCATGCTCAACCACCTCCAAAACACCCTCAAGTTCTAACTCTTCTACCTTTGAACTCTCCTCTGTGACTACCTCTATGTAACAAGCATGCCCTTTGCCTGAGCATCTATGCCCATGGTTCTCTATAATTAAAGCACAATTTATTCCTTCAAAGCTCATTCTTGGATTCTTCCACCCTATTGGATTGAGGAGGTAATTCCTTTGGTTGCAAAATATCCTTGTGAAAGGGTTGCTTGTGTGACCCTGATGATACATTCTTGGAATAGGTCTTGTTCTTAGATGTGGTGTCTTCTAGTTTTAAGGCCCTTCAAATAGCATCTTGAAGAGATGATGGCTCAAAAGCTCAAACCAAACCCTTGAGTGGTTCTAAAAGCCCTTCAATAAATAAAAACTTAAAGACTTTTCTCAATAATATTTGGCACCATGACTAAGATCCTTTGAAATTCTGCTACATATTCTTCTACTATACATTGTTGGCTTAGTTGTTTCAATTCCTTAAAATGTATCTTCGAGTCTTTTCTATCAAATATGTCTATAAGCCTTTGTGCGAAGTCAGTATATGTTATAATTTAATGATGCCTTTATGTAATTAGCCCATGATGCCACCATTCATGTGTTGTTTCATCTAAATGAAGAATGACAAACTTAACGGCTTCATCTTCTATCGTGGGGCTAAGATAAATATATGTATCTAGTTTTTGGACCCATGCTCTTGCAGTGACCTGCCCTGATCCATCAAAAGTGGGGACATTCATCTTAATCGTTGTTGCAGATCTTTGTTGGGTTGTCTTTTTTGTCTTCTTGAGATAATCCTTGATCTTGCATTATGAAATTGCATAAATGGAATATGTCTTCTAAGATCTATATCAAGTCTTTTGTATGCATATATGGACTCATCAAAGCCATTTGTTGTGTAACACCCCGCCACGCAACCCTAGAGGATGATGCAAACAACTACTTAAATAGGCCAAAAAATTTTTTGTTTAAGTACAATTAATATACAAGTTCACTTCCCAATGCAACCATCCCCTAAAGTTACGAGACAGAAACTACTTAACCCACAAACAACAACATGAATAAAACCATGACAATCATCTACTCAAGATAATAAGTACGCATAAATTCCATACAAGATAAATTACATCCAAACATAATAGATAACTTTCCATTCCATTAATCCATAATTAAATATTATAATTACAACTCTCATTCCTCGAATGAGACAAGTCCAATAAATAATGGTTACAGTTACAACTTCCACCTCGATAACAGATGAGGGGAAAAATAATACAAGGTGAACTGAAATGAAATAAAGCAAGAACTAAAACTGAATCCAACGAGCTCTCCAACTGGAAGTCTCATCCAAAGGAACATGAAGATAGCCCAACGGATTTAGGTGCACGCCACCCAACCAAGTGGAACCCAAAGGCCCACCCCCCATGCTAGGAGATAGTAACCAGGAATCCTAGTCAAGACAATCTACCTCTAGACACAGGCTAACATAAACTGAACCAAAACAGTGACAACCAATCACATGAACCTCACAAGTACATCCCAAGGTACAACTCAAATACAGCATAAGTACAACATAAGATCAACACATGTACAACTTAGATACCAAGCAAGTACAACTCTACAAGGTCACATTGCTTCTAGAAATAAAGCAGGACAAGTATGTTATGAGGACCAAACACATAATAATTGAACACCAACTATGGTCACATCAGGTATGTTACGGAAACCATACCCACAATAAACAAGAACCAACTGTTGTCCTAGATAGAGTGTCATCGCACAGCTCGTCGTGGGTTGTCCTTTGGGAATCTTCATAGGCTCCGGCCCCCACTAAGGGTTATCCTAGTGGCCTCAACCGAATCTCGGCCCCCATACTCACTCATGCAGAACCAAATACCTTTCATACAGACAAGATAGATGACCTTGCCATTCCAAGCCTTCCCATCTCATCCCGAGTCTAAACGAGCCCTCGTGTCTATGAGTGAGGTAAAATTATCTTGATTAGTGAGAAGTACCACCTAATCTTCTAAGTTTTATTTTAGTTATCACTTGATTAAACCACTTCCGTAAGTTATCCAGTTTACCTCTTCTAGGCTCTGGCCCCTACGGAAGCCACTCTTCTATTTGACAACACACACACACCATCCAAACAACAATGGAACCAAGGTGCAACAAACAAGACATCACGACCTCTCCTTTCTCAAGAGGCGACACAAACTAAAACACACTCCAACACCGGAGGCAACAACCACATAACAAGGCCGCTCCCGACCGCTCCTGACAAGGAGACGTACATTACAAGATTCACTCCTTTCACAGGAAGCAACAAACATAAAACCATCTCCAAACACTGGAGGTAACAACAATAACAAAACTGCTCCTGACTGCTCCTAACAAGGAGGCACTCATCACAAAGTCACTCCTTACAAGGAGACACGGATCCCATAATCTGCTCCTAAACCAAGGAGGTACAAACATTCCCTTTCGTGGTAACCGGGTACTAACATAGACACAATCTTCATGCACTATGCAAGAGAATTCACGACAGGTTGACATCAAAAACGACAACCACAGAACTGTAAATTCTCATCTAGAAAACTTACGAACAAAACACACCTTTAACCCGTTTCCCAAAACAAGCACACGAAGGGAATATTCAGTGAAGGAATATGAAACAACCTACCTTTGGATATTATAAATCCATTTCCCACATTACATTCAGTACTCTTTTGAATTCAGTAATCTGAATTAAAATACGTCTTTTAAATTAAGAATCAATATTTAACTCCTAATTGAACAATAAATTAACATTTACCCTTCAATTTAAATAAATCATTTTAAAATTCATTAATCTCTTTATGAAATCCTATTTCTTTCACCTCCAATAATTCGTCTATTATTTTATTATTTTAAAACAATCTCTTCATTTTCATAATATATTTCTTTTAGAATAAACCAATGTTTGCCTTTTTAAATATATTACTCTAAATAAACCAAAACAACATAATTTGACTATAGCATTTAACTATACAATTTTCCCAATTATTTTACACATGCCACTAATTAAAAACACCTTTTAATATACATTAATATTTTAATATTAAAAAAAATATAATACTTAAAATATTATTTAACAATATTTTAATATTATAAAATATAATATTAAAAATATCATATGTCCACTCATAACAGCAAATATTATTATTTTAACATTATAAATTATAATATCAAATATTATTAAACAATATTTAATACTATAAAATATAATATTAAAATATCATATTTTTATTTATTTATTTTATAAAGTGAAATGGTTTTAGGGGGCGAGCTTTCTCAGAATCCGCGCACATGTTATGGGAGAGGAGGCGATGGCCATTTTGTTCATAGGGCGGCGGCCATACTGCTGACCCTACCCTAGGCCAACTGGGGGTAACACAGTCGGCTCCCCCTAAAAGGTGTCGGTTGTGTTACACACAGCCGAACCCTAGGTGAGGGGCGCGGCCGGCACAGGGTGTTGGGGTTGCGGTGGAGGCTCTGCCCCCACAACCGTCCCCTGTATGGGGGCGGCGATGGAGGCAGCACCTCCCATAGCTCCCCCCCACCAAACACAAATAAATAAATTTAAAAAAAAAAATGAAACCCTTTTCTTTCCTTGCGGATTTTGACTTCGCCGAATGGCGATTTTTTTTCCAGAAAAAGATAAATTTTGAAAATTATATATATATATATATATATGTTTGTGTATATATATTAACCATATATGCATGCATATATATGTATATATAATATATATATATATATATATATAAAATAATTTCAACAGATTAGTTTAATTGGAGAAGTTTTTTCCAAATATTCATCTACAAGTAAAATTATAAAATTTCTAGAAATACTCAATTTTTCACAAAGATTTTAACAATTAAACTTTCAATTAGATTTCTCAAATCCAAACATAGAGAAAGAAAAAGGCAAGCTACCAGAATCTAACATGGATTTTATCTTGCAATCAATAAGGTTTAAATCCATAATTTCCAATCAGCAAATCAATTTGTGAATCCTTTTCAAAACATATCAAATTTACTAAGAAGAAAACCTGGTTCAAAAAGTTTGAGAGATTGGCAAAATGGTGCAAGCCTTCTCCTCAGATCCAAACTTCTCCTTGGCAGTCCAACTGAGCTTTTTCAAAAATTCCAAATCCAAAATCTCCAAAACCAGAAAATCCTTCCCCCCTCCATTTTTCTCATTTTTCATCCTTTCCCAAAATTTTACCCAAAATCCAAATAATAGCCAAAAATGAAAATATCTCCTCAACCCCAAAGTCAAACTTTTGAAAATATCTCCAAAATCTCTATTTTCCAATTTTTTGCATTTTCTAATCTTCAAAAATGAAATTTAAACCTTTTTCAAAATTTTCAAATTTATTCCAAATCAAGAATATCTATAATTTCCAAAATGCATAAACAACTTCATTTCAACATAATTAATTTAATTAATTAATAAAATAAATCTAATCCAAGATTTAATTATTTTATTAATTACATTAAATTAATCAATAAATAACACTTTTCACAATATAACCAGATTGAATAAATCAACAATTTAACTATATAGGTCATTTATTTAACCTTTCTAATCTTGCAATTAAATAAAATCCAGGCAGATTAAACAGTATTTAAATCCACATAACCAGACAAAAAACCCGACAACAACCGACGACACACGCAAGACTAGGGTGACGACTTGGCACGGACAACCTAGCTACTATCTCCCAATCGAATACCGTTGTTTATTGGACACGCTCTCACCTGTGAAATTAGGTGGAGTCGATGTCCTGTACCTATCAACCTGCAAGTCAAGTAACAACAACATATAGTATAAAGAACATAAAATACACACCGTGAAGGGGTAATCTCGAAATCGCAGGGCGCTCGCAAGCGAGTGATGCAATCCGTCCCCTCCACACATACAATATTACCAACTAACGAATCTAACATCATTAATATGATCAAAAGCATAAACATCATTAATTCAATTATCCACTATGCTAATCCAAAGCATGCCATAATGATAACATCAGAAAAATACACCATCACACCAAAATATCACATTTGCATCACTTACAGATAACGATCAAATAGCAATTGAGTTCAAGTCAAATCACTTAACAGAAAATAAGGCCTAACCAAACAGAACACTGTTTGGTCAAAAGAGCAAAACGGAGGGGTCTCTTACATGTTGCCATGGCTGGTTATTCTTCTTCTCATGATTGCTCATCTCTAAGTAAGAATATGGGTTGTGTTATTTTGGGTGGTGATCCAAATGAAGTTCTGTTGTTATTTTCTAAATGATTCGAGTTACTACCATCTCCTCCACTAGCTTGTGTTGGCCTAAGAGAACTAATTGTATTATTCATATTTGGAGTGTTTGAATGAGCAATTGTGTTGTTTGTTCTTGTTGTTGCATGTAAGTCTTTCATTCATTCTCTCGTTCTACCTCATAATTGCCCTTTTTGTTCTTTCCTCTACCTTTAATTTGGTTGCTAGTTTCTTGTAATGTTGCCTCTAGTTTTTTCCTATCTCTTTCCAAGGCCTATTGATCTCTTTGGCTCCACTACATAAACTATTTTTTAGAACCGCAAGTTGGCAAGATTGCTACTTTGGTACCAATTGTAATGTCCCATTCTAAAATTTGTCTTAATTTCATTAAGTATAATAAACCCTAGCTCAATAAGAGTTGCATAATTAATTATAAAGTATAAATTTAACCTAGAAATTGCAACTCAATAACTTATTAAATAATTTTAATGCTTAAGAGTATATTCTAGAAAATGTAGAACTTCTCCTCTTAGCTCTACTGTAAATCTTCCTCTAATTTGCAATAATTTATCTTCAACAAAAGGCCAAAAATGTCTCTATAAAGTCTACTTAAGTTAGGGGTTTTCATCCACTAACTCAATTATAGGAATTCAAGGGTTTTGTCCTTAATTTCAGGCCTAGAGGGGTTTCATCCTTAAGCTATTAGAAACTTGATTCATATTCAACAAGGGAAAATAATAATATAAAATATCTTCACAATTGAAGGCCTTTTCTTCTTGAGTTATCCTTCTTATATACCCCTTTCTCTTTAACAGTCATAACCCTTCAAATGCCTTTTGGTTTTGTTAATTATTATTTAATCTTTTATTTGGCAAAAGGTGTATGACTAAACCCACAACCCTATTGCCATTTGCTGCCTTATAGATATTATACTTAGATTTGTCACTACGTATCTTTTATTATATGATTAGCAATTATTATCTTTTCAAGGCCCATAGAAATAAGTTTAGAGTCTTTTGGTTTTGACCAAGGGTATTGCATTAACAATAGAACAAATAAAGGCCTTGAATATATTGAAGGGGATAGCATTGATATGGCGGATCAAATCTTCATTTCTACAACTCAATTGCAACCACTAATTCCCATCAACTAGGCTAATAAAGAAGGACATTAGAGAAATATTGATCTTTGTCATTCACAAGACCAAGAGATAATTGGAGTGACAATAGAAAACCTATTGCTACGAGGTCACCTCCTAAGGGTAACACTCCTAGAAGAGATGCACAAAATGAAAGGCAAGTTAGAATTTCTTAGACAACAACTCACAATAGTCTACACCACCAGGTCTAGAGTTGGAACTATTGGGGGCAATGATGAAGAGGGCCCCCAAGAAAGGGATTGATTTAAAGAATACGTGATGGAGGAGATGTTGAGCTAGGGAAGAAGCTCGATGTAAAGAGATCACCTATTATTGTTAGGAAAAATACTAAGGTTGCCACACAAGTGCATGTGGATTCCAAAGAGAAATTTGTTTGTAATCCTCCTCTTTCACCTCCACTTCCTCCATCGATTCTATTCTCTCCTCCTCATCTACCATCTCCACCTAAGAGCCTTCAGCATCACAAAATAATATAGGGTTGAAACTATTCCAAAGTTTTCCCTTCCACCAATTATCCCCTCCTCTTCCTCCAATCCTAAGACATGATCCACAATATCTCCTTCACCATGGCTAAAGGAGATGGTCGCCAAGAAAAGAAAACACATTCAAGTCATCCCTCTATCAAAAAGAACTTCAAAGACATGATTACAAAAGAACTCTTCAAGAAAGAGACTCTAGATGCTCTCATACAAAGAAGAAGTTGAGTAGCATATCTTCATTGATAGATTGTAGTAAAAACATTGCAATATTTCATGAGAAGATCAAAGAGATAAATGAGGCATTGACAACTTTGTAATTATGCCTCATTAGTATTGTTATATCTGAGTGCCAAGTTGATAACATAAATGGTGAAACAATTCCAAAGTTTCAAAGCCAAATCTTCTTTGCAACAACAAGAATCTTCATAACTTGAAGTTGCAAAAGAACAAAGTCTTTAAAAAAGTACATCACTTCCCCAACAAAGCTTAGAGACTTCTTTGTCTCCTATTGTTTTATTCATTTTGTAGATTAATTTATTTATTGTAACTTAATATTATAACTCAAATTAGAAAAGAAAATTAAAAAGATAAAAATTTATAATCTCAAAAGTTGGTTGTGAATTATAGGAAAGAAAACTTATATATACGAGGTTCTATGTAATAAAAGAATTTTTTTTTTAATTCCTATAGATAAAAAAAGCAAAAGTGTCTTTGAGCTCTTCATTTGAAAATAAATAGATATTGTTGTTCTATGAGTCTGTGTCTCTTTATGCTATAAATTTTTCTAATGTTAAATCTAAAATCATTTTTTTGATATTATCTATTCATGTGGTGAATACTATATGTCCTTTTTATTTTTATAATTTTTCCTACGCAATATTGGATGTAATAATAAGTTAATTTATGATTTGTTCATTTGAAAACCCTAAGTAAATGTATCATTTCTTATGTTAGGCAACATTTATTCATTTAAAACCCTATTTGCAATTTTTCCTTTAAGATCATTTGTTTTAAGGGGATAAATATTTGTGTTTGTTCCTTTTTTGAAAAACTATCCATTATTTTACTAAGAAAAACCATATTATTAGTGTCATATAGCTTACCTAGGGTTTCTTTTTTCATTTTGTTTTAAGTTCTTCATACCTTTCTTACTTTGTGGTTAAAAGCATACCTCCAAAAATAGAAAACCTGTCATACAAAGAAGTTACCCATCTCAAGTGCAAAGGAAAATTGTTATAAGGATTTCTCCAACTATGGTAGGCATTTGTTACTGTCCATTTCATTAGTTAAGCTTTTAAACAACGAAAAAACCACAGCAGCAAAATCTGTTTAGCAACACTACCACAACACAAGGCATGCACAAAATAAGCCTACAATATATAACTACAACATATATTTTTGGGTGGTGCAAGATTGTGCCAAACTAAAGATGCTCTTACATCAACATTTGGGAGATTTTCCACTATTATGATATTATAAAACTTGACTTTATCTACATTGATTTGTCATATAAAGATTCAAATGCCAAACAATAACAATTAAATTCCATGCATAAACGAACAAACAAATTATTATTTGATTCGAACTTGGCAAGCATTTTATCAAAATACTAAATAACCATATGGTAAAATCCATACAAAAATCACAGCACAATAAATGACTTAATAATGTTGCAACACAAATGCAAATGTCTCATAGAATTACTAACAATGGAAAATAATGAATAATTATATAAAAGCTGAGAGGCGCTTTTACTTTTCAATCCTTCAATCAAATAGTATGCAACATTAAGAACAAAACTGATTTGATAATAGTACTTGGAAAGTACATCTCTAATAACACAAGGATGGTCCTGTTTAAGGATTTCAAGGGGAGCAATATCAAATTCTAGCCTCCTCTACTACCTAGGTCTCCAACTACCTCGCAAGAACTTTCAACCACTTGGCTCAACGCATTTGTTTCCTTTTCTTTTAATATTTGCCTACTCAGTGTAGTATACACATTATTTGTTTCGTACCACTTATAAGAACTCAATTATTACAATTTTACAGTCATTTCTTTAATGATAGATATTGTTAATTATAGTCCTACATTTAGTGTTTACAATATGTAAGTCCGCACCATTATATCACCACAGAAGGTATATACAACCAAAGACGTGATCATGCTAGCAATAGTGGTGCAAAACTTCTACGAACAGAAGGCTTACTGCTCATCTTAAATGCATCGCATTCCATCATGATTATTTTGCAGCTTTTGCTTATATATATGTTATCTTTCTGACGCAAGGTGAAAACAACTGTGATAATCTTACAACACAATCTACTTATTTAAGTTTTCATCTGCAATGCCATTTACCACGTCTTTTACAAATGAAACAAAGCATTCGTTACAGCTCATAGGCATCAAGCTTGGAGATTGTCTCCATTGGTTTGAGTGTTCACAAGATATTTTTTTTAAACAGTGTGCTATCTGTCCTGAGTGATGGAATCCACAAGCTGCTAGAATTGCATGGGTTGAGCTTCTAGCTATCTCCTTGAACTGACATTTTCCTTGGAAAATAGCCAAAACATCGCATGCATGTCAGAACAGCTAATTAAAAAAGGCTTGGCACGTTCTCAAAGGAGAAGATTGTAATGATATACTAATCTATTCAATCCAATTTGATTAAGAACATATGGAAATATTATGGAAGAACTCCCACGATTATAAAACTAACAATGCTCTCAAGTAAGACCGTGTTAAATCCAACTACACAAATTTAAACTTCGACAAGCCCTTCTTTACGTTCAAGTTGAGTAAAAGTGCTAAATACATGATGCATATGATGTGAAACTAGAAATATATAATAATTTATTTCTGATGAATCATGCAAAACAACAAAGCATTTGTAACAAAATTGCGTAAACTAAATATAAAATCAATAAAAATATACCTAATTGTTTGCTTTTGTAGAGTTGCTTCAGGTGACTCTTGACCAATGTCAATATCTTCTCCTTTGCATTGGCATCAGCCACACTGACCTGCAAAATGAAAGTGATCATGGTCCTAGGAGTCAAATACTGTACTTTTAGAATTAGTTATTAGAAGCACATCATGTCACCTACCCTCTGAGAGAGCATCCCTGATATCCTTGCAACATGTTCTTCCCCACATATCGTAGTTGTAGGAGCTTGATTACTTCTAGAAGAATAGCCAGTCTGAGAAATGAGCGTTGCACTAGTCGAACATTGAGAGAATGGAAGCGGAGTAAACCCAACTGAAGAAATTCTATTATTCAAAACATAATTGTTATGCTTTGCAAAGGATGTGCTATCCGCTCTTGAATCATCAGCCGTCCTTTCAATTGGCCTTAAACTTGTGCAACACTTAGCCTCAGAAACTTTTCTATTAATCTGAGAGGAGGATGAAAACAGATGAGATCTTTCTGCTTTTCGACGGTTATCACGACCCAGATCATTACCTCCTAAAGATTTTGCACACTCCATCATAGCCCATGCTCGATCAATCTCAGTTTGATTGTCGGGCTTCTGTCTGTTCTCCTTAGGTTGATTAGTGGGAACAGTAAGTGCACGTTCATTGGCTCCGTCAATAATTTTATCATTGAAGCGGAAAGGCTGTGAAGAGAATTGAAACTCACCATGTTGTAGCGATTTCCAATTTTCACGCATAGCTTGTATCCGTTCCTGCAATGTGCGTTGACCAGAGAGAGTTCTTGAAGAACCAGAAGGTAGTAGGGAAGCAGGCCCAGATACCTGGGCTGCAGTGGCTGATGCTGATGACTGGCTAGCAAAGGCCCTTGCTGCATTTGATAGTTTTGGGGCTTGCTTGCGGATTACTCTTCTATTCACTCGTCTCCGACTTGAAGTACCTGTGGAATGTCTAGACAATAATAACGATGGTAGAACAGGTTGTAGATTAACTTTTTCCACTGTCTTTGCAGTTGAAGCTGTTCTTGCCATTGAACTGCTTCTTGAAGTAATATCATCATCACACAATTCAAGGATAAAGTCATCGTCATCATCATCTTTCTCTGTGTCGGAGTTTATATTACTAGATGCTTCACATTCAGGGCAGTACCATTCTCCTGTTGGCACAGTCCTCCCTAGCCCAACACAATATGTATGAGCTGCCGAATCACATAAATCACAAAGGAGCAAAAGACTGTCATCTTCACTGCCGTTACATTTAGTACAAAATACGTCTTGATAGGGATCCTGAACTGCTTCAAAATCCTCATCTGGAGGTATATGAACCTGGCACACACATAGCGAGGATGGAATAAGCTTATCTAAGATGCCATATGTTTGAAGATGAAAATCAGAAGGAAAAAATCACTTTTACTGGTAAACAAGGGATACGATTATGAGGATTTTAATAGGTGCAAGGCACGCTGCTTTGGCTTATAAAACATTTATATCAATAATTAACTAATACCAACCAAAAAACATCACATTCATTTTAACAAATAGTTAGTCACCATTACGGAAATAGATAGAATGTTTATTGAAAGACTGCTTGACTCTATGTTTCTCTGAAATGCTGGTAGGAGTGAATGAGTTTCAAGTACATACGCTTTGCCAGTTTTGGTGATATCAGGGTTAGAGGATATATATAACGAAAATACTTTGCTAGATTTTGGAGATGGTGGGGGGTATTCTAAGGCAGGGCTTGACAATATTAAGTATATTATGAAAAACAAATACAAAAAATTATACCTTTTCATTTGCATAAAAGCATCATTATATATTTTACAGAATTGCATTTCAAATTTATAACAAATTTAGACCTCTCATTCATCCATGGCATTGAATAATGAAATTAAAACTGGGTTTGACAAATATGATGTGTAATATCTGTTTGTTATATTATCATAAAAAAATTAAATAACTATAACAAGAGTCAACTTAAATGACTAGAAATAAAAATTAAAAATATATAAAAACCATAAACTCAAATTAACTGTCATTAGAAAACTGCTATGATTCCCAGTGGGGCCTCTTTACCGTTTTCTAAATCTAAATCAGCTGGCTTCTTCAGTGCAACCATAACTAAATCTGAAATCATAGCTGCCTCTCATAATCATCTACCTACCTTGGCTCCTCAAGCTCCACATCCCATCATGTTGATTGACTATCGTTGTAGTCAAGTCACATTTTGATCCAGGAGACACAAGGCACCATGTTCCACAACTAGCTTTTTTGAACTGTTATGAGGTAAGTATGTTTCTCTTGATGGAGTGGACAAAGCTATATGGACCATTTCTCTTGACAACAAAATAATTAACTTGTGAAAGGATGCATATCAGGTACATAGACGTTGTTGGATCCCCACATAACCACCACCATTCTCTAGCTCTTGCATTAGAACAAGTCTATTCTCCCTAGTTGCGCTCTTGTCTCTTGTAAATGGTGCAACTAACAAATGCTGTCCACTTGGCCCAAACTTAAGACAGCATCCTCTCTTGCGTGCATTTTCTTAAGAGCCTTCATGAATTCCTTCTCTTATTTGTCGTCAATAGAAGCTATTCTCAAGGACCTCTCCATAGACCATTTAGAACTACGTGGGGTGTCCAACTTCTCCCACCTCCACTAAACAATGGGGTGAATTTGAACATCGTGTAATGCCAAGGTAGGATGTCTCTCTCCCGAATTGTGGCCTTCATCTAACCAAGCATACAATCAATAGTCTCTTAGATCTCTCAAAAGTTAGGAGAGTTAGATCACCATATCAAATGACAGTAAAAAGGTGGTACGAAGGATACAGTGTACCTAAAATCTTCTCCAAAATCATATTTAACCACCAAGCATCCCTCATGCTCTTATGCTATTGTCTTGGACTTTTCCCATCTAGTCTACTCATAGATCATGATCATAAGCTACGATCAAAGATCCTCTCCAACAATATGAAATACGAAGTAATCTTGTCTCCACTTGCTGGAAGAATTCCTTCATTAGGCCCTAAAAATGCCAACATGACATGGTGATTGCATATAAACATGTATGTCTCTCTAGCACTTCTCAGTTATTTCACCTGATTAGTTTTCCAAATGTCGTTTAACACATTTTTCCTTGCATGCACACAAAACAAGTCCAACATGCTTGCCTGAAGAAAACTTCAGTCAGCTTTCGTGCTTTCCTCTACACATGATACATATGTAGCTACTTATACAAAATAGGCATTGTTCAATATCTGACACTAAAAATCACCCTTGTAATTTCCAAAATAATCAATAGCTCTAAGAAAATGAGGAACCACACGCATGTAATTATGACAATAATGAGTGGGTGATGCTTGATGCCATTAACCTCTCCAAACAAAGAGAAATTGTCTTCATCAATGTCTATTTCCTCTCCTCTATTGTTAATTCTTTTTAGTAGTTTTATAAAGAAAGGTTGTTCTCGATTTGGTTCTACAAAAGGTTCATAAGGTCGACTTTCTTTACACATCTTATGGAATACCCTCTTTTATAATAAAGAGATTGAGAAGCATGAAATGAGATAGCACTGGCAGCCATAAAAGTTGTCAATTGAATCATATATCTGCTCAATGCATGCACATTATACATTTCTATAACTAAGTCTAATGCCTCCCATTTTCCTTTAAAAGACACTAGATGTTGGGGAAAAAATCTGTAAGTATTTTTAAAATAAGTCCTAGAAGGATGAGGGTACTAGATGCAACAAGAAAAAACCAGTCCTCATTGCACATACTAGCAATTTTCACCATCCCCTCGGGTGTAACTTTTTCCCAACACCTAAGCCTGCAACTCAGTGTGTACATATGTGAGGTGCACATTGTGGTTTCCACTCCTATCATGATTCCAATAATGCATTAAGTGAGGTGACTCCCTTGTGAGTAGTTTCAGCTCATTTGTGTTTGTAAGAAGCCATTTCTGCACATCCATGCACAAGGCAGTATTCCAAGTCCAATGATGACAAATGCCACCCAAAGCACCATTATGATGTGAAGATGTTGAACAGCTATGACCCCTAGAAACTTCTCTTATCCTTCTTTGGCCCAATTTCATGCATAACCTTACCTTTGCTTAGGAAATTAATGATTTTGATATGCGTAAGAGTACCTGAATCATAGAAAACTGTTGGATATAAAATTCAATATACTATATGGTTTGCTTGACTTAGGCCATCAAAATTATGGCCCCTTTCACACGTATTTATGAAGTTATTTAATAACTTCATTAGGGCATTCTCTAGATATAATAGCTGCAGCACTTTGGAATGCAACTAGTGAATTATGATCATATGATATTATCTCTTCTGACTGTTCACACCCATTATTTGCCAACCAATCTGCCAATTTATTACCCTCCCTGTAATAGTGATTTAACTGATATGAAGCCAATTCATCCAACAGCCCCCACACTTGCTGCAAGATATATCTGATGTGCCAATTCTTAGCACACCTATTTTTACAAGCGTTGACAATTATTAACGAATCTCCCTCAACCTGAATGGGTGATAGCTTGAGGCTTCGGACTAAAAGTAGACCATGGAACAGTGCTTGTGCTTCTGCCACATTGTTAGAGCCTGTTGGAAGATTAATTGATGATGCCCCTAAAACTTTGCCCAAATGATCTCGTATTACACAGCTTGCCCCTAACTTGCCTAGGTTACCTTTCGCAGCACCATCAAAATTCAACTTGCAAGAATCTAAAGGAGGAGGGCACCATGTGATCTTGCTTCTGTCCACTTTCAGATTCGAAGTTTGAAATAAGCTACCTTGGAAAGGCAGGGCCAAGAATTTCCAACTTTTCATAATGGATGAGTCCTAATCTATGAATATAGAACCTATCTTTTTTAATTTTTGCACATATGCATTTGTTACCTCTGAGATTGCTTTCTCTATTTTTATGAGAATTTGTTCTTTTTGTGTTGTTTCTTTCCTGAAAACCCTTCTATTCCTCTCCCACCGAATGTGCCATATAATCATTTACGGTGCAATCCACCATATGCTTGCAAACAGTGAAGCCTTTTGAAGCATTGGCCAGCTTGAAAACACATCCCATAATGTGTTTGGCAATGATGCATACCAATTTAGCTTTCTTTTTACAAATATTCAACAACTTTGCACAAATGGGCATTGAACAAATAGATGATCTATGTCCTCTAAAGTGTCGCCACAAAGAACACACTTAAATTGATCCACTATTTTCAACTTTGCCAACCTTTCACTTGTGAGAATTTTCATTTTTAGAGCTAGCCAAGAAACAGCCCGCCTTGAGAAGAATCATGTCATTCCAGCAAAAAGAGTATGCTCTTTGTTTTTCCATTTGGTCCCCCAAGCTTATTATGGATTTATACCCTTGCTTGACTGTATATGAGCCTGATTTAGAAGGTGCCCATAATAGCTTATCTGGTTTGTCTGATTTATACATCACCCTTTTCTGCAGAATATTTAGTAACCTATCTTTTTGGTCATTAAGAATTTACTGATTTGTGAAATCTTTCCACTTTACTGTGCAAGAGTTATCATTTGAATAATCAAAATAGTCTTTCACTTTTGTACCCCAAGCTGCAGTTAGGGTTTCTTTTGCACTTTGAAGACCCTGGATATTGACTAATGGCGGATATCTGTTAGTCCAACCAAAAAGAAGCTTGTTCACCATTATATATTTGCCAGGTAAGATATTGGGAGATAACCTCTCTACATGTTACTAAAAAGTTCCACATAGCAGATCCTGAAGGTAGATTAGATATGGTGAATATTCTTGAAGGAGATTCCACATCAAGGTACTTATTGTGAATTAGTCTACACCATTTGGTTTCAAGTTTTGTGTATAACTGCCATACTAGCTTTGCACCCAAAGACAAATTTTGTGCTGATAGATTTTGCCAATGTTACCGGGTTCTTCTATTTTACCCCTGGTTCTGGTCCTGGTTCGGGTCTTGGTTCGCTCCTTGTTCGGTTCGCCTATGGGTTCGACCAGGGTCCTTCATTTATAGGTCTGGTTCGCCCAGGCAAAACCCAAGAGAACCTGGGCAAAACCCAGACAAAACCCGCATGCCTAGGCATCCAAAAAGTGTTTTTTTGAGCATTTTTTTAATGTTTTATGGAGTTTGACTTAGACCCACGCCCAAGGGAACCCTAAAAGTGACCTCTAAATCACTTCAAACACCTTAACTACCTCATTCTTATTCATTTGTTTTGCAAAAAAACATTTTCATTCCAAGAGGCTGAGCTTTCATTTTTGCTTGTTGAATTTTCTTTTTTCAAAAATTGTTCTGCATCATTTAACTAAAAATTTATCACACATTTGTAGAGAAACAAAGGAATACTACAAACTAAAACACATTACACTTCTGTTCTCATTGACTTGATGTACTCTCCAACATATCTCTTCTCTCAGGTGGAGAGTTAGAACTGCTTGGCCATGCCTTTGCATCATTAGGGAAGTTTTGCTCTTTTTGACAATGTCAAAAGCAAGGCTGCATACAAATTAGGCAAAAGACCTTTCCTTTTAGATTAGCAATGCATGGAAGATTCAAAAAGTATCCTTGATACAAAAAGATGTGTTTATACACTTCAATTGTGCAGTCACCCTTTGGTTCTTTCAAAGAAAAATCTGCCTATGCCACTGTTACACTGCACAGGTAAACCAGATTTTGTATTGTGGAACTATATTAAGCTACCACTCTCAAGACCAATGTAACAATGATATAAAATAATGTTTGAGACTGCAAGAAGACATCAAAATGGCTAGTGTACTAAACAAATTCTTATGATTTATGAAGAATGCTGATAACTCTACTCAATTGGCTTTTTTTTCAAAATCATACAAATTGAACCTTGGCATCAATAGACTCTATATATCAAGCTAACACAATTCAAGTTTCGACGATGAATATTTATCATGCATGTTTTGAATGACATTCAAGTTTATGGTGGTTTTGTTGTTTATATGATGTTATGTGATATTCTAATACTAATTCATGCTTCTAGGTTGCATATATATATATATGTTTTTTGTACTAACGAACCCAAAACGAACCGAACCCCCCCCCCCCCTCGCTCCCCACCACACCAAAAAAATTTTAGCCGAACCGGCGAACCAAACCCCCAAACCCAAACCGGTAACTTAGGATTTTGCAGCCCAGCACCACCTGTGAATTTATCTTTGCAAATGGTTTCAAGGGATATAAGGCGAATCTTTCTCTTTTGATCTATATTCCCTTTCCATAAAAACTGCCTTATAATTTTTTCTAGATCTGCTATGATTGATTTGGGTGCTTGTAAGACTTCCATATAGTAGTTAGGTATTGCTGAAAGCACTGATTCCATCATCATTATTTTGCCTGCAAGTGAAAGCCATCTACCTTTCCAAGAGGTTATTTTACTCTAAATACTATTAATTACTTTTTCCCAAAATATCCTTTCGTTTCCCCCTATGAAGAATGGAACTCCTAGATATTTGCAAGGTAATTCAGCTAATTGAAAGCCCAAATATTGTACTATTCTACCTTTCAAGATTGCTTCTATGTTGAAGATATAAATTTTTTATTTGGTAGCATTAACTTTCTGACCTGATGCTGAAGAATATTTTTCCAGAAGACATTTCACCTATTTTGCTTCTGCTAACAAAGCCTACCCAAACAAAATTGTATCATCTGCAAATAAGGAATGTGTAATTGTTAAATTTGAATTTGGGACTGATATTTCCTTCCAAAACCCCTGAAGATGAGCAGATTTAATGGATCTGCTAAGTGCTTCTGCTAGTATTATGAACTAGAAGGGGGAAAGGGGGTCACCCCGGTGAACACCTTGGGAGGAGCTTAAAAACCCTGCAGGTGTACCATTAAACATAACTGAAAACCTTGCTCATAAAAGGTAGGAGTAAATCCATTTACACCATTTGTGATGGAAACCAAATTTCTTTAAAATTTGCAAAAGAAAGGACCAATCTACCCTGTCATATGCCTTCATCATATCAAGCTTAACTATGAATGCTGATATTTTGTTTGAGTTTATTGTATGTAACACTTCATGTGCTACCAAAGCTCCTTTTGTTGTCTCTCTGCCTGGGACAAGGCCACCTTGCTCCTCTAAAATGATTTTTGTAATAAAAGGTTGAAGCCTGAGATATATTGCTTTCGTGAAAATTTTGTAGATTGTGTTACATAAAGAAATGGGTCTGAAGTCTGAAAATGAGTTTGGATTATTAGCCTTTGGAATAATTGCAATCTGTGTAACATTAAATTGCTTCAGCATATTACCTGTTCTTCTTGATTTTTCCAATGCGTTTAAGAGATCCACTTAAATGAATTCCCAACACTTTTGATAGAAGATGGTTGTGAAACCATAAGGAGCCTTATTAGGGGTTAATGAAAAAACCACCGATCTGATTTCTTCAAATCTAAATGGCTTGAGAAGTTGATCATTATTTTCCTAGGTAATTAAAGGCGGAATTACCTCTAATAGTTCCTCCCAATCTTTTAGAACTTGTGAGGAATGATTTGTTGGAGCAGATAGCAAGTTCGTGAAGAAATTTACACCCTCTTTTTGAATATCTTCAATTTTGAGAACCTCACCCGTCATGCTATCTATTATTGAGAAGAGCATTTTTAACCTTTTTTATTTGGGTAGATGGATGGAAGATTTTTGTGTTTGTCACCTTCTTTCAACCACAATTCTCTTGACTTTTGCCGCCAATAAATTTCTTCCCTAGCCAATAATTCTACCCACTCTGCTTGCAAAGATTTTTGTTGTTCATAAGATGTAGCATCCAGACCATGGGATATTATATGATTGTTAATATCAGTCAGATTTTTTTGAACAAATTCCTTTTGGGAAAATATGTTTTTAAATATTTGCATATTCCATTCTCGAATTTGCCCTTTAATTATTTGTAACTTCTTACAGAATTGAAACATTCTTGATCCATTGATGAAAGGGGCATTTAACCAGCAGTTTAACAAAGGCAAGAATCCATGATGACAAAACCACGCGGCTTCAAACTTGAAAGAAGATTTTCTTTTAGACCGGATCCCTTTTTCCAAGATATCCATGGATATAGCAAAGTGGTCTGAACCTAAGAAAGGCAGAATTTCTGATGAAAGATTATAGTCCCCTACCATCTAATTTGATGAAGATAAAAATCTATCCAGCCTTTTTGCTATTTGTAGAAAAAGTTTCTTTTTGTTAGTCCAAGTATACTTCCCATTACTTGGCTGGATATCAATTAATGCACTGTCATTGATGAAGGAAGCAAACCTTCCATTGTTTTTCGTGGAGAGAGAATGCCTCCTTTCTTCTCATGTAAAGATTAAATTGCATTGAAATCTCCTCCTAATATTGCTTTTTCATCCCCCAGATGATCCACTATTTCCTTTAGATCATCCCACAAATGTTTTTTTGCCATTGAAGACGTCAGACCATACACATTAATTTGCCAAAAAACTAGGCTGAAATTACTAACTTTCAGCAGCTGCCAATTGTTTTGATTTGTTATAATTTCTGCCATGACTATTTTTGGGTTCCATAATACCAGGAGACCTCTAGAGGCCCCTTGTGCTGTAGAATGGGAAAAACTCCATTTTCCCCAATTTTTGAAAATTGACAAAGCTCGTAGCTTCTGAGAGTTTGGCTTTTTGCCAAACCACCATATCTGCTCCACAAGCATCCAGTTGGCACTTGATTTGAACTCTCTTGCTAGGGGCATTTATGCCCCTAACATTCCATGATAATATTTTCATTGACTTCGAGGAGAGAAGCATGCCCTCCTCAGTCTAGTTTGCTTATCGGAGACCCCATTTAAGCTTTTGTCCAATGTTAGTCGAATACCTGCTGCTATTTGTGCCTGTGTTTTTACTAAGTGTGGCTTCCTACCCATTTGCCTAGAGTGTTTTTGACAACAACTTGTGAACTCAGAGTTTGGGAAATGGACAAAGTCTGAGAGTAATCATATTCGGGTTTAGGTGCTTCTTTAGCCACCTATTCTACTATCTCATGGATTAGCTATGACCCCACACAATAACTACGTTATCTGCAAATTCTTCAAGATTTTCATTTACAGATAAGCCCTCAAAACTCAAAGAATCTATTGACTGAAATTGATGCATTTGATAATTATCTTCCTTTGGTTGATCATTTTTTAGCATTAGCAATTCTTCTTGAAATAGGTCATGTGCATATGAATCATTTTGGTCTAACAATTCCATTTGATCCCCAAGCAACCTATGAGGCTAGATTTTCTCAGTACCCTTCAACAATGAGGTAGGCTCACTGATGTTGCCACTACCAAAAACTAACACCCTGATGATTTCCCCCAGCTGATACACATTTATGGGCGAAGGTGAAGGAGAAACCTAGAGGGGAGGCTGGCAAAATCTCCTCAATGACGAAGATAGTGCCCTCAACCAAGACTTTGGTAAGGAAACTGAAAATTTTCCATATCCATTTTTTCCTTTATGAGAAATAATTTTAAAAGATAATGAATGCCTTTTGTCCACATGATGTTCCTGAGTTTTAATGGGCACAACTTTGTTTATCTGACTCTGATCATGAACTGTTTTAACATGAGTACCCATTAGATTGTTATTAATATCCTTCAAAATAGGGCTTGACACTGACAAAAGGGTGCAAGAATCAACAATGTGAGAAGATTTAACCCCCTACAACCTATGTTTGCAGAACTTGATCCACCTTACCCGTATCATTACTTATGGTCTAACATTCCTTACTAAAATGCCCAATAAGATGACAAGTTGCACATACATTTTCTGGAGTTTCTATAAGAATGTTTTGCACCCACAAGCCACTTTTAGGCTTTATTTGGAAAGGTGTGGGAAATTCTTTCGTTGCATCTAAAAGAGCATAAACTTTCATTGAGCGGGCAGGATTGTTAAAGAAGCCATAATCATGCTTCACAAATATGCCCATTTGATTTGCCAAAGTCTCCACAATTTTTGGTTCCCTATATTCTAGTGGAAGGGATTGAAGTTGGACCCAAAAAGGTATAAATTTTATAGCAAAGGATGTTGGGTTAAAGTTTGGTGTCCATGGCTGAATATAGAGACCAGAACCCTCAAGAACCCAAGATTTTATTTTATAGACATCATCTCTATGTGTTTTTGTAGAAAAAAATAACTACAAAAAAACCTTTACCCTGATCTAAATAAAAAACTTGATTGGCACCTGGCCATTCTTCAAAAATCCACTCATTCAACAACTTTTGTTCAAGTATAAAGTTCCAAAACTTACAAATAAGCGCCTCCCCTCGAAGATCTCATATCTGTGAAGAGAGGAGCTCCTCTGGGAAGGTGATATTGATTATCCCCTTCTGAATTTTTGAAATATACTCTCTCAATCTTTTTGATTTTTAAATGAACATTTACAATGTAACCAAGCACCCATTAAGGTTAGCATAACCCAAAACATTGCATGAAAGAACTCTAACCAAGAATGCGCCCTAAAACCACTTAAGAAGGAGGGGCGGGCATATGGTCAGAGGATCCCCAGGATCTACTGAATCAAATATTACAATGATTACACTGAAAGAGAGAGAATAAACTCGACACCAAGAATGTGCACTCAAGATCCTTTGATAGGCGAGGTGCTAACATATGGTGGAGTACTAATGCTGAAATTGAAATGAAATAGGCGGATAACCAGCCATGAGAAACTTTCCACACTACCACCAAACAGTGGGGGGAAAAAGATTACAATTCAAAACTAATTCATCTGTTGCAGCAGGCATCCACTCAACAATGGGTGAGAAAGAGAGATACAAATGTTTATTCTCCACACTGACGGTAAACCAGCCAGGGGTTAAAATATTTGCATTAGGAAATCACAAGTAAATGCAGTAAGAACAATGACTGGATTAGTACTACTAAATCTCAGCCTTACAATGAAATAAATCTGCATTTTCCATGTGTTACAATAATATAATCAATGCAAACTCCTGAAGAATGTTTATTACAATATATAATCTTCTCAATCACCAAGATATAAGCCAAAATCTGAATGTTTAACAATCTGATATGCATAAACAGCAGACTGAAAATGTCAATCGACAAACATGTAAATCAAATGAAATGCTCATAACTTTTCAAATATACCTCTGAATGATGTAAAATAAACTGCTGAAGTATTCTAAGAGGTAAGTGCCCAATCTCCAACCCACAAACTGCATTAAAGCTTAGAGAATGATTAGGCATGAATCCCAAAGTAGTCCCAACATGGTACAGCCTTCTTGAGGGGCGATTTTCTACTTAAAAATCAGAAACAGCAAACTAAAATCTGCAAAATTCAAGGTGGGGTCGCCTCAAGCATAGAATCATGATGAACAAATACCCATAATCAAATTAGCATTACCCTTAAAGTTGTTAATGATTTTCACTTACATCCATGACTGAATCAGCAACAATAAAATCTGGAAATAACATTTGAATCTTCACATTGAGGCTCAATGTGCATTTCTGAATGAAGCACACTCTCAATCCATCATCTAGGGAACCATAGTTTCAAGCCCGAAGAGTGGAATAGAATTGCTAAGCTTTCCCTTAGCTGGATTCTGGATTTCAAACCAGCAGCATAACTTTGCTTTCCAAAACATCACATAATCAGCTCTCCACAATGTAGCAATATATAAGTTTCAATGGGCAAATGAAACACTTTGAATTCCAAGAAGTTGAATCACTTCAACTTCCCAAGGGACGCCACCTTCAACCGTTCACTTTATTGTGAAATAATAAAACATTATTTCCCTTCCCTTTAGGCGTCCATTTCTATTTGCAACAATAAAGCATTTAATAAATCATTAAATGCTCAACATGACCCCTTAATGTCCCCTCTTTAAAACAACATGAAGTTATCTCTCCTAGGCGTGGGGGTACAACTTAAAACATGAAATTAACTAAGTATAACACTTAGTCCAAGGAGATAACCAAAACCAATGCCAATACTGAAACTGAAGGATTACCACAAATAGCATGATGACCTGAGCTGAACTGCAGATGATGATACTGCCAAGATTAGACTTACTAAAAATTGCCACTGCCAAAAAATGTAAGTTCACTTCAACTCAACAGAAAGCCAAACTGAACTGCAAAAGATTGAGTTGCTGCTAGAGTGATACTACTATAAATATACTTACCAAAAATAGCATATTGCTATAAATAGTAAGTTTGCCAAAATCACATCTGTATGCCAACTGAGTAGTATCATGACTTACTATAAATAGTAAGTGTTTCCAAATATCTTTTAAGCACAAACCGGACAACCAGCATGACTTACTATAAATAGTATGTGCCCAGAAAGGATGTCAGTTTCAGATGCAAGTTACCTCATCCTGAAGCTCTTCAAAAACCCAGAAAGCTCCACTAGACATGCGTCAGAAAAACACACATACAAGCCCTCAAAACTGCATCTGCAATCCCCTATAAAATAGGAAACCCTAATTTCCCATTCTGCTTAACCTACGAGTTTCCAAAAATAGGCTAAATCCAATTGTAGAGCGTAGGGCTAAATCAAGGACATTACAATTTTCTGCCGAGGTGGGGGACGTTTTGTCTGTCATTGTTGATGCACAGGAATCTTTGAAGCCCAGTTTCTCGCCGTTGACTAAATTTGGTAACTTTTCTGCTTCCATGTTGGTTGTGCTGAAAATCTTCTTGAAGCCGAAAACTCAAAATGCTTCTAAACCTTGGATTGAAGGGGCGCCATTTGAAAGAGGGATATTGTTTGGAAACTTTGCTGTTAGAGGGATATTATTTGGGAATGTTGTTGGAATCCCTTTGGCAAAGTGAAAATGACCATCTATTGTTTTGTTTGTGTCTACATTAGGGTTTTTCCACCTCAAATTATTGCCTGCTTTTTGATAGTACCACTTTGACCCTACAAACTTGTCAAATAGATAACGACCTTTGGCTCCCTGGGTCCCTCGAGAGGGCTGGCCCTAGCTTGGTGCAAGTGTTTTTGAAAAATTACCGTTGACAGGAGGTCTCGCACTTCTTGGAGCCGTCCTTCTTCTGCTTGGCTTTTATTCTTTAAGAGTTATTTAATTTTACTTTAGAACTACTTTATTTACTATAAACATACATACACATAAATTTTACTTTTTATTTATGAATTATTTTATTTTATTTGCATTGTTTACTTTATTTTTAATTGAAGAGCTATTTTTTGGTAACACAATTTTGTATCTAACTCTTAATTTAATTTTGAAAATGCCACCATTCATTATTCCAATAATTCTTATGTTTTGTTTTTACTTTGAAAAATGTAGTAAATGTTATACACTTATATGCTAATTTTTAATAGTTTCATTTGTAGGCATTTGTATATATTTTAATATTTTGATGTTTTTATATTTAAAAAATAAATGTTGGCTCCCATTAGTTTTCTTTCAACTATTCTTTCATGGTCATGACATCAGATGCTTATCCCCTTGCTGCCACTATAGGTTACGCCTCTCAGCATAAAAATTTCTTTCAAGCTATCTAACTCAATTAATCTGCAAAGGTAAATAAATACACCTAGCTATATAAATCAAGACAATAACACAAAACACTATTTTCAAAATGACAATGGAGGGAACAAGGACATGGCTTCGGAATAGGAGTACTTCGCTAATGACTATGCTCAAAAAAAT
Organism: Sequoiadendron giganteum; assembly: GCA_007115665.2. Taxonomy (NCBI): domain Eukaryota; kingdom Viridiplantae; phylum Streptophyta; class Pinopsida; order Cupressales; family Cupressaceae; genus Sequoiadendron; species Sequoiadendron giganteum. The sequence continues at coordinate 641,793,897 of CM021100.1, forward strand.
CCAATCCAATGCTCTATGGTCTGATCTATAACTATACTTCATTAACAAATGGCAGCATGATATGTTATGTGTTTTGGTTCAATTTTGTAACTATGACCTTTGTGAGTGTGGCTTCAACCCAAATATGTGGAAATGACCTTTTGTTGTGAAAATGAGATATTCACCCATGACCTACAATAGCTTGCTCACCTCTATTATCTAAAAATGATGGTATTTGCAGATACCTTGGGAGTTTGTTGTGCTACGGCTTAGTCAAACCTTTAAAGTCAATTTAACAATTTGAACAAATTAGAAGACAAGTCAAGAAGCCATGCAAGATGCCTCACTTATTGATATGATGCATATAGTGGTGTTAGTTGATGTCCTAATGCTCTATTGATGCAATGAATGTGTAAATAGATTCTCAAATGTCAGTGGATTGGATTGTATCCCTTAAAGTGAATTAAGAATTGTCCTTTTATACAATACCCAGCATGCAAATCACACATTTCACGCTCAAGTCAACAAGTAATGGCTTGTAGGAAGGGGGTTCAACTTGGACCCCTTTTAAAATTTGAATTTGAAAGTTCAAGGGTAAAAATTGCAACTGTATATATGAACTAGGTTCAAATCCACACCTATTGAAATGACCCAAGATAAGGAAAGGTAAAACTCTAAATCAAGTTTGAGCCCTTTGGATGCATGGAGTCAAGAACAGTCAAGCCTCATGTCACTTGCCAACTTCTACACAAAAATTTATCACTTGTATCCAAGTCATTGCACATGGGACAAATGGCTCAAAAAAAATCCAAAATAAAAAGGAAAACTGCAAGGTACACACTTTTCACCCTTACATTTGCCCCCACTTTGACTTGCATATGAACTACCATGAATCAACATGTCAAGGTAAACAAGCAATCAACATAAATGTAAATAATCAACACTCATATAAAGGACGTGGATATAGATAACAATTCTATGTGTGCTCATTGTAATCAATGCTCAATATTGAAACCTGCAACCACAAACTTCCATAAGTACTATCTGATAAAAAATTAAAATAAGCACATACAAAAACTACTTGAAAATGTCAACCAAAGAAAACTAAAGAGAGATATAGATAAACATTGGGTTGTGTAGGAGCCAATATAAACCATTAGATACCCACTATAATCATAATCATCAAATGAAAATTAGGGATATAATCATAATCAACAAAAACTACTTGGCGATGTCAACAAATTAAAAGTAAAGTAAAGAGAGAGATATAGATGATCATTGGGCTACTTGAGAGCATAAACCATTAACTAAAAGTTAGGGATATAATATGACCCCCTCCAATTGGTTGTATACAAGGGATGCAAGGAATTGGCAAAGAAGAGAAAAAAATATGATCATGTAAAACTAAAATAAGCATGTAACAAGTGTCGTAGAAATCATCATGTGACAATCATAAGATTAAATAATAAGATATAAGCATGAGAGCATGTAACGTCCCCTTCTCAACATTGGCCTATTCCATGGGTTCTTGTAGGCTAATTGGCTTTGGTAAGAGATGATGGAGCTTATAAAATTCTGAGGAATTTTCTCTTTGCCTCCATGGAATTAGTATTCATTGTAAAACCCTTGTCCCCATTCTATGAGTAGGGTTTTATCCACAAAAAGCATGCCAACGTTATGTTTTGATGTTGACCTGCTCGGTCAGTCATCAAATCCTTAAGTCATTTCCTAAGCCATCTGGCACGTTAGTTTACCGTCACCGTTTGCCTGAAGCACTAGTCATCAGTTCTCCCGTCGGCTTTAGCATTTTTCCCTAAGTTGGATTTTAAATTTAACCCGGGGACTTAGGCTTAAGTCATTTAATCCCAGTGGTCATATCATCGTCGAATGGATCGTGTCCCGTTCATTAAATGCTAATATTATATGAAGTGTAGGTTTCGAGATTTGAGGATCTGGGATGAGATTTGAGCCGTACCCCGCCAACCCACGGAAGTTAGGTGCCAGCAGGTTAAAAGTAGTGAGGTTGGCGAAAGGCGGATGCGTGTCCCTGTACAATTGTGGGACCCATTCCCCACTACCACGCCCACGAAAGGCACCTTCAACGAGCGGCTGAGATTAAATCTTGTGAACGATCTTCGTCGTTCCTCGCTGGCTCGCTAGGTGAAAATGAACGATGGTTAAGGTTAGCGACATCAGCGAGGTCGTAACATTAGTCCTCACTTACTCGGCCCGTGGGGCCCCACACTACAGGGATGTCATCCAATATGGATGAATATGGTTGGTCGTGAACATCTCAACGAAGCGCCACTGGAAATCAAAGGTGGTCAAACTAAAGCTGGTTGTTAGATCATCCACCAAGGCAAAAGATTGACGAATAGCATTCAAAATTGGTGAACAACAAGTAGTGGCCGTTTTTACCTTGTGTAGCTAGCTTGCATTAATGGTTAACATCTTGCAGAATGATCGAGTTGATATTAACTCGTGTGGAGACGCAAGCGTTGGTAATCATGGGGAGTGGTCTATGGATTTCCATGCATATGGGGAACTAAACGATGACAGTGTATCTGCCAACGAGCCGCCTGGGTTGCGCATGTGTGCTAAACCTTGATTATGGATGCCATCGTTCCGCGTAATAAATATTGGAGGAATAGTTGCTATTCGTGTCATTCACACTTAGCAGTTAGACGTTTCCTTGAATGAGGCGAGGTTGGTTCGAGCAATTGACAGATAAGAAAATGTGTGAACCAGTGAGGAGGTCTGCTCATCTCGGCTCTCGAGATCTTGGTTTTGTTGCACCAAAGGCTGCTTCGGCCATGGAGGCCAGTGTTCCCATTGAGAAGCCAGGCTCGTACGTACTAGGTGCAGTCGAAGGCTACAATTCCAAGGTGGTACTTCGAGAAAGGAGGAGGATAAAGGCAAGAATCCAGTGCAATCCACTACCAGGACTGAGAGGAAAGTAAGGTATGGGCACGGCTCCTATGGACGCCAACACTCGCCTATCGATCTTACGTGTAGCACTTCGAATAGTGAATCCGAGACCGACTCTGATTACGCCTAGTACCTCGGCTCTTATGTCAAGGTCTACTCCCTGGTCAGGGGTAATATCTGTCTCACCATTGGCCATCAAAACTTCAAGTGGGCAAACTGGTAGTGTATTAGGCAAAGAAAAGAAAGAGAAAGAAGCTGAAGTTTCCTCTCCTACTCTTGCAATGACTCAGAGTGGGCGCGTGTATCATGGTCTAGGTACTGCAAAAGGTTATGTCGCTGGTAAATAAAGCGTTGTTGTGTGTGGGGTGTTGAATTTTTGTGTTGATGAAATTTGTTGTTACTGGGGGTCTTTTTTTTTGTGTGCGTGGAACATTTTGGTATTGAACGTTGATCGTGTTCCCTCATGGCGTTATGGATACCTGGTTCGTTACAGCGCAGATGGCGACAAAGGGAATTTTGGCGGACCTTTGCGTTCCCTTTTCTAATGGTGGTTACATCTTGGTCTTTCCCATGTTGCACCGTTTCCTTGCAAATTTGACACATGGGAAATTTTGAAATGGAGATGAAATTTTGCATTGAAATGAAACTCTATTGTGAAATTGCATTTTGAGCCCAAAGCTTGTTGCTCCCTTGACATATAAAAGGGAATTCAAGGCTCACTAAAAGGCGATGAAAATTTTGGTCAGGTCTTGGTCAGGTGTACAAGATTTCATGATAGGAATAGAATAGCTGGTTTGTTTTTGAGTTCTTCTGGAGGAACATATACATGCTGTCTTAAATTGTTATACAGTTTTGACTTATGAATATAAATGAAAGTATAATTCGATGCATTTTTTCTCCTCATGTGGGTTTGAGTAAATCTTGAATGAAATTGTTAATAATAATTTCATTTTCTTTTGAACATCATTTCAAATGTATGTCTCTGTTTTCTGCTTTGATTCAAGTAATCAATTAAATGCTCAAATGGAGTCATAGGTTTACGATTATTTACAGTGGATTTGATAAGCAGTTGTGTATCAAAAATTGAGAGCTCCTTAATGCAAAGCTGTTATGTGGGTAGCCCGTTCCATTAGGATTTAAAGTCGCCTTTGTATTACTGATTGTTGTATGTGACTCCATTGCCCAATTCAATAAAGCACTAATCTATTTCTTTCTAGATTCACCTAATGGGTTGATCAAATTGTTGAAGGATGACCAGCCTGGGGTCAAAGTTTGAATTCGTCTTATATTTCTTAAATCTTTACATAAACCTTATTTTGATTGTCATACGGGGTAGCATTTTGCTGGAATGGTAGCAAGTTTGCTAGAAGTAAGCTAATTCCTCGGTGAACTTTGCATAATTACCTTTCAGTTAAAATGATTTGTAAATATGATGTGTGCTATAAAATACTATATCAATGAACACCGATAGGAACACCCTCCTAGGTCCCACAGAGCCTAAAGTGCAGAAGATCTCATTCTTTGAATAGATCTTGTCAGTTGGCCAGTCATTTTTAGGAGTTTTGAGTATAGTTGTTGGCTATTCCTTAGAAGTTCCTTTAAGTGCACTAGAAAAACCACCAACAGAATGGCAACTCTACTGGGGATGCACTCAGAAGTTCTGGTTGCAGACAGTGCTGTTATAGAGTCATATTATTGTTTGCTATTCTGAATTTGGTTTGAATATTGAAGTTCTTGAACCTGGAGAAGTTTTATTGCAGCAAAGATCAAAGGATATGAGCGTGACTCCATTGTTGGAGAAGACCCAAAACGAGATTTACTCTTGAAGATTTTTCCTCTATGAAAGGAGGTGGCAACTCTGTCTTAAGAACTAGTTAAATTGTGTAGAAGATGTCCAGATTTGCAGAATTTGCAGTCAGGAAGACAAATTAGTAGCTGCTACAAGGTTTCCAAGTATTCTCATAAGTCTAAAGCAAAAATAATTTTGTTGAAAGAAATTTATGAGAAATTTTCAAGACTTGAGATCATTAATGGTTCCCTATTAGATGGATTTGCATTGAGATAGGGAATAGTAGTACCTCTTTTGAACTTTTCATACTTCTTATGTGCAAAATTTTATAGTTCTCCAAGAAGTATGCAATTCTTTTAAGCATTACCTTTTAGAGAATCTCCCTGTAAAGAAATAAGTAAAGTATGTAGGGTAAGGAAGTCATGTCATGCCCTCAAAGGGATTTTATTATTGAAAGGTATATGCCGTTGGTTTTTAGTGGTATTAGAGGTTTCCCAAACTTGATTCCTAAGAATGTTAGGAAGCATTTGCCCAATTTCACTAGGCAAAGTTCTGAATCAGCCTCTAAACATCTGCAAATGTTCATGGATGCTATGGGGGATTATGAGGTGAATCATGAAGCTCTTTGTTCAATCCTTGAAGGATGATGCCAGAGATTGGTATTCATATTTGCCAGTGAGTTCCATAGCTTCATGGGGTCAATTTATGACAGCCTTTGTTGAGCAATTTGGTGAAAGGGTGAATCCAAGTGTTGTGAGAAGAATTTCATGGAAATCCACATAAGCGAAGGGGAGTTGGTTCCTGCCTTCAATCTCCGATTTGCAAAGGCAATCAGAGAAATTCCAAAAGATATAAGGCCTAATGATGTAGAATGTTTGGTTGTATATCTAGGAGCTTTTGATAAGAAGATGAGCTTCTTGTTGAGAGATAAAGAGCCTACAACATTACTTCAGGCATATCATGTTGCCATTGATATTGAGAATAATTTAAGATACTCAATGATGAAAGTCCCTACAACTGCTTTGTTTCCAAGAAGTGCAGAATGTGAACAAGCATCAACTTCACATCAGCCAAAGAGGGGAAAATCTGATGTAACCCTTATTATCAAGAAGCTATATGAGATGAGAAGACGTGCAAATGAGTCATCGTATGACTTATTTTCAAGATTTTTGGATGCTCTGATGGAAATACCCAAGTATCTCCGACCTAGTGATCTAATGTGCATTAACTTGTTTTGTGAAGCATATATGTCAGGGTCTAGCCAATAGTCTGAGGATCTGAAGCCTCATGGCCTTGATCAAGTTGTAGATTGGATTTATATTGTGGAAAACACTGAGCATGGTCATGTGCCTTTATCTGTTATGCATGATGTGAGCAATAGCTGTCATGTTGAAGGAGATCAGAGCTTTAGCATGTCAGATCCAGGAGAAGCACTAGAAGCAGAACAATTGACTGTTGAATGTTGCCATTTCACTAGCAACTTAGAAACAGATGCATGCAGTAATGATGAGGATGAAGAGATAAAATATGAAAACAAGGGGGTGGTGTCTATTTATCCTATTTGGGATGTCATAAGTTGTGAACATACACGAGAGGTGCAGGATGAAGCCTTCCAAGTTGATTTGGTTAGCGGTCATCATGTACCTGTCAATGAGGAGACCGAAATGGGGTAGTCCACACTTGAATATGACTCTTCATATGAAGTGGACATGGAGTCCCTTGCTTCTAGTAGGGGGTGTGTTAATAGCCTTGAAGGTGTATGTTTCCTAGACATTGAGCAGTTCTCATCATGTGAAGAATGTTCTGAATATGGATCAATTGTTGCAGATATGAAAGATGAGGAGAATAGTGAGATTGCTTCCATGTGTTCTTCAAGTGACTTTACTGATCTTGAGTGCATTGATAATCTGGATTGTTGGCATCTTGATTTTAAAGATGATGAGAACTGCTTATGAATATGTATGGCAAAATGTTTTATTTGATGAAGATGTTTTGGATGGTGAAGTTGCAAATGACAATCCTTATTGGTGTAGGAGCAATCCTCTTTTTGAAGATACCTTTAATGTGCATCTGACAGGTACTATCAGTGGATATGTTGCTGATGGTCCATGTGAAGACCAAAATGGTGTTGAGGTGGGTAGTTTTGTCAATGAAGATGTTACTTCTGATTGGCTAAATTCCAAACTGCATGAAAGGTATGGGAATGTAAACATCAGTAAAGAAGCTCCCAAGCATGATGCCAGCTGTGGATACAATGGAGATAATCCAAAGGATGCACACAATTGCATTGACTCTCCTGTGGTGAAGAGTAGTACGTTTGAAAAGATAATTAAATGGCCAAGTGTTCATATGTCGTAGGATGATTGCAAAAATATCTCAACAACACATCCTGGTGTTGAGGAGAAGGGATCACTTGATAATTTTGCAGCGTATGCAAGCATTGCAGTACCTTTTCACCCAGGTGAGGGGCACTCCAAAGACAAATGTGATTATAAGAATGATATAGGACAATATGAAGCTGCAGTGGAATTCTTTGCAAATACTCCTTATCTGATGGATTTGATTATGGAACTTATTTCAACTCATGGAGTTAGCACTTGTGGTAAACATGCAGATAATGAACCTGGTTATGCTTTCTTTCTTGATTTCAGCGAGGATTGGCCTAATTTGAACCAGAATGTTTATGAGGTTTTCAAGTTTGATGAACAAATTGAAGATGATTATATACTTCATGACAATGTGGAATATGAAGGATTCACTTTCTTGATTCAGTTTGAGGAACCTATAATGGAAAGGGACAAAGTTGGCAATGTTGCTCTGAGTGACATGGGTGGTATTGATCATGGTAACATTGATGATTCGGAACTACATACTGCTCATATGCATTCACTTAAGGGAAAATAGGCTAAAGTTTTTGATAGAGGAAAAGGTTGTCCCTGAATTTTGGGAGCCTGGGGCCTCTGCCTTGTAATCTAATCTAATGTATATTCTGTAATTATTATATATATGTTGGTCTGGTTTGTTTGCTTCATGTTGGGTCTGCTTGCCTGGTCCGAGTAAGTTCCATGCATTTTGGTCCTATACCCTGGTCTGCTTCAACCAGAGATCTATTTCTCGCCATACCCACCAGGGGTATGTGTCCCCGAGCATGAACCGCTGATGGAGCTTAAAAAATTCTGAGGAATTTTCTCTTTACCTCCATGCAATTAGTATTCATTGTAAAACCCTTGTCCCCATTCTATGAGTAGGGTTTTATCCACAAAAAGCATGCCAACGTTATGTTTTGATGTTGACCTGCTCAATCAGTCATCAAATCCTTAAGTCATTTCCTAAGCCATCTGGCACGTTAGTTTACCGGCCCCGTTTGCCTCGTTTGCCTGAAGCACCGGTCATCAATTCTCCCATCGGCTTTAGCATTTTTCCCTAAGTTGGATTTTAAATTTAACCCGAGGACTTAAGCTTAAGTCATTTAACCCCAGTGGTCATATCACCGTCAGATGGACCGTGTCTCATCCATTAAATGCTAATATTATGTGAAGTGCAGGTTTCGAGATTTGAGGATCTGGGATGAGATCTGAGCCGTACCCCGCCAGCCCGCGGGAGTTAGGTGCCAGCAAGTTAAACGTAGCGAGGCTAGCGAAAGGCGAACGCGTGTCCCTGTACAATCGTGGGACCCATTCCCCACTACCGCACCCATGGACCGACACCTTCAACGAGCAGTTGAGATTAAATCTTGTGAACGATCTTCACCATTCCCCGTTGGCTTGCTGGGTGAAAATGAACGTTGGTTAAGGTTAGTGAGATCAGCGAGGTCATGACATCTGTCCTCACTCACTTGGCCCGTGGGGCCCCACACTGTAGGGATGTCATCCGATATGGATGAATATGGTTGGTCGTGAACATCTCAGCGAAGCGCCGCTGGAAATCAAAGGTGGTCAAACAAAAGTTGGCTGTTAGATCATCCACCAAGGCAAAAGATCAACGGATAGCATTCAAAATTGGTGAACAACACGTAGTGCCCGTTTTTACCTTGTGTAACTAGTTTGCATTAATGGTTAACATCCTGCAGAATGATTGAGTTGATATTAACTCGTGTCAAGATGCAAGCGTTCGTAATCATGGGGACTGGTCTACGGATTTCCATGTATATGGGAAACTAAATGGTGACAATGTATCTGCCAACGAGTCGCCTGGGTTGCGCATGTGTGCTAAACCTTGATTATGGATGCCATCGTTCCACGTAATAAATATTGGAGGCATAGTTGCTATTCGTGTCATTCACACTTAGTAATTAGACGTTTCCTTGAATGAGGCGAGGTTGGTTCGAGCAATTGACAGATAAGAAAATGTGTGAACTAGTGAGGAGGTCTGCTCATCTCGGCTCTCGAGATCCTAGTTTTGTTGCACCAAAGGCTGCTTCGGCCATGAAGGCCAGTGTTCCCACTGAGAAGCCTAGGCTCGTACGTACTAGGTGCAGTCGAAGGCTACAATTCCAGGGTGGTGCTTTGAGAAAGGAGGAGGATAAAGGCAAGAATCCAGTGCAATCCACTATCGGGACCGAGAGGAAAGTAAGGTATGGGCGCGGCTCCTATGGACGCCAGCACTTGCCTATCGATCTTACGTGCAGCACTTCGGATAGTGAATCTGAGACCGACTTCGATTACACCTAGTACCTCGGCTCTTATGTCAGGGTCTACTCCCTGGTCGGGGGGTAATATCTGTCTCGCCATTGGTCGTCAAAACTCCAAGTGGGCGGACTGGTAGAGTATTAGGTAAAGAAAAGAAAGAGGAAGAAGTCGAGGTTTCCTCTCCTCCTCTTGTGATGACTCGAAGTGGGCGCGTGTATCGTGGTCTAGGTACTGCAAAAGGTTATGTCGCTGGTAAATAAAGGGTTGTTGTGTGTGGGGTGTTGAATTTTTGTGTTGATGAAATTTGTTGTTACTGGGGGTCTTGTTTTTTGTGTGTGGCACATTTTGGTATTGAACATTGATCGTGATCCCTCGTGGCGTTATGGATACCTGGTTCGTTACAGCGTAGATGGCGACAAAGGGAATTTTGGCGGCCCTTTGCGTTCCCTTTTTTGATGGTGGTTACATCTTGGTCTTTCCCATGTTGCACCATTTCCTTGCAAATTCGACACATGGGAAATTTTGAAATGCAGATGAAATTTTGCATTGAAATGAAACTCTATTGTGAAATTGCATTTTGAGCTCGAAGCTTGTTGCTCCCTTGACGTATAAAAGGGAATTCAAGGCTCACTAAAAGGCAATGAAAATTTTGGTCAGGTCTTGGTCAGGTGTACAAGATTTCATGAAGAATAGCTGGTTTGTTTTTGATTTCTTCTGGAGGAACATATACATGTCTTAAATTGTTATACAGTTTTGACTTATGAATATAAATGAAAGTATAATTCTGATGCATTTTCTCTCCTCATGTGGGTTTGAGTAAATCTTGAATGAAATTGTTAATAATAATTTCATTTTCTTTTGAACATCATTTCAAATGTATGTCTCTATTTTCTGCTTTGATTCAAGTAATCAGTTAAATGCTCAAATGGAGTCATAGGTTTACGATTATTTATAGTGGATTTGATAAGTAATTGTGTATCAAAAATTGAGAGCTCCTTAATGCAAAGTTGTTATGTGGGTAGTCCATTCCATTAGCATTTAAAGCATAGTTCCACAGAGTTTCGGAGACGTGTTTCCGAGATGGGAGACGAGGGGCCTAAATTTGGGGACGGCAGGGGGACGGCGGCGGGGGGGTGGCGCTGAAATACATATAGTACTTGAAAAATTAGTTATAAAAAGATGTATAACAATATAATTATATAACTATAGAAGCCTAATGAATAAGTAAAGTTAACACATTGAAACAAAACTTAAAAGTTTAAACACAATAACACATTGCAATGATATATCATTTCATTGAACTAGTGAACCACTGAACATTGAAAATCAAAATGAAATAATAGACATTGGAAAATGCAACAAGAACTAGATGTTTCATAATTTAAGTTTCATAATCATGATTCATGAATCATAATTACAATCAAGTATCATTGTATCATCAATGTTCAAACTTCAAACTTCAAACTTCAAAAACAAAGTACGAAATGGTAAATACTAATAGTAAATGGCTCCAGGCTAATGGCCCGATGCCTTTGGAAGTCTCCTAGAAGTTTCCCTGGAGTCTCCTTGAAGTTTCCCTGGAGTTTCCTTGGGTGGAGGGGACATTTGAAAGTTTCCCAGAAGTCTCCCAAAAGTTTCCTAGAAGTCTCCAAGAAGTTTCCCTGGAGTCTCCCAGGAGGAGACTTCGGGGGGACAGCGGGGAAACGGGGGGACGACGGAGGCACATTTCCTAGGCGTCTCCCCATCCTGGAAACGAGTGGTTTTTCTGGGGGGACGCGTCCCCGTGGAACACTGATTTAAAGTCACCTATGTATTACTGATTGATTGTTGTATGTGACTCCATTGCCCAATTCAATAAGGCACTAATCTATTTCTTTAAAGATTCACCTAATGGGTTGATCAAATTGTTGAAGGATGACTAGCCTGGGGTCAGAGTTTGAATTCATCTTATATTTCTTAAATCTTTACATAAACCTTATTTTGATTGTCATATGAGGTAGCATTTGCTAGAATGGTAGCAGGTTTGCTAGAAGTAAGCCAATTCCTCAGTGAACTTTGCATAATTACCTTTCAGTTAAAATGATCTGTGAATATGATGTGTGCTATAGAATACTATATCAGTGAACACCGATAGGAACACCTTCCTAGGTCCCACAGAGCCTAAAGTGTAGAAGATCTCATTCTTTGAATAGATCTTGTCAGTTGGCCAATCATTTTTAGGAGTTTTGAGTATAGGAACTGGCTATTCCTTAGAAGTACCTTTAAGTGCACTGGAAAAACCACCAACAAGATGACATTGATGGCATTGAGCTCAGTTGGTGTTATGGATCACAATGACACTTTCAAAAGTGTTTTTGGACTCTTGGGGTGTTCTCCAAACTTCTTGGAGAGCATGTTTATTTTTAGTAAGTCATCAAGTTGACTCCAACCATCTTCCTATCATGGTGTGGTTAAAATTGGATTTTGATGACATTGTATTCCTTTCTGCAATTTGGGTGAGTTATTAAGTTATTTAATTAATATTTTACTAATGTTGTCTAATGTTGAGAAATAATTAAAGAACAACTTAGTGTAATAGCTCATTGGAAAGGTGATTAAATGTTTGAAAAGTTGGATGCCTAAACATAAGGGGGGTTTTTGCACATAATTAATTATTTAATTTAAAGCAAAAAAAAGTGTTTTTTCGAAAAAACAACGAAAAATAAATAAAAAACGTTTTTTTTTCAAAAAAGCAACAAAAAAGTGAAGCGATTTTTTCAAAACAAGCAACGAAAAAGCTATAAAAGGAGTATTAGAGTTCCAATAAACTCAATAAAACCAAGATCACCTACAAAACTTGGATTAACCTTCTACAAGGAGAAAATCAAATATGCAAGAGCAATTTGCATTAAAATGATGCAAATAATATATTGGGAATAATGAATTACATGAGATAACTTGCTTTTATAGAGCAAAATGAAAAACCCTTAAAGGAAAACCTAATTAGGGCCTAAGTAAACTTGATAAAATGCAATTAAATATTTATTTACACCAACACCCCCCTTAAGTGCAACCTAGGGAGAATAAGAAACATACAAATAATGCAAGGATGGAAGCATGAAAGCATGAATGGGTCCCAACTACAAAGCCATGTTAGGTACCCATGTACATATGCAATGCAAAAGAAATAGAGAATGCAACCAAATGATGAAAGATGGAGGACTCCATAAGACCCCCCAAGTACACCATCCATCACATAGATACATAAGAAATGCCCCTCCATAAGAGCGAAATAAATGATGAAAGAATTTGGAAACTATGTGTATCTCAATGTCGATGCCAAATTGTGACTAAAACTAATCCATAGGAGCAAGTACCATGAAAATTCATGGAACAGTAGCCATAAAATGAATGGCCCTCAAATTGAAATGTGACCCAATGAGAATCTAATGCAATTTAGGATCATTAACCATAGGCTCTCAATCTGAGATGTGAACTGATGTGAACCAAAATGTGTCAAGTTATGAGCAAGATTGTCGCCAAAAGAAACTACAAAATCCAAATACAACTCATGCAAGTTGGCATCAAAAAGAAGATGGGAAGAAATTGCATACCATACGACTACACTCTCATCCAATTATTATGCAAGCAGCCCCCCTAATGGAACTTTATTGAAGTTCATTTATTACAATACCCCAAGATTGTAAAAGGAGAACATGAAACACATGCAAAAATCAAAGAGAAAATGAAAACATAAAGCATGCAAAAAAAAAATATTGCATGGGATTAATGTTTACATTTGCCTCCATGAATAAAAAATGCCTCAGATCTGTGTAGAGGGCAGAATCAATGTTCCCACGCCGCTTGAATCACAAAAATCCAATAAATGAGGCAAAAGTTATGAATTTTTGAAAAGGGTAAATTTTGCCAGCCGACAATGCAGACACAAACCTTCTAATTTGATTTCTAAAAAATTTACTCATTGCATGCAAAAACTAATGGATACCCAAAAAATATTCTAATGCTGCCAACAAAACTCAAAAAGCGTTTTTGAATCCAAAAAACAAAACATGCGATTTGGTAAAAAAAGTAAACTTCACCTACAAGGAAAATAGTTGTGTGGGCTATTTTGACAATCATTTTTGCAAGGTCTACTCACTATCTATGAAATCTAGCAGATACCTAGATGGTATTTTGTGGTTTTGAACAAAACCTAGAAATCATTTTTCTCAAAAATCCATAAAGCAAAAGATATTGGCCATTGTAGATATCCATGAGCCTTCAAAGATGCCCAAAAAATACTCTTTGATCAAATTTCTCCTAGTTCCGAGAAGGGGCTTGTAGATCAAAGCTCTAATACCATGTTAGAGTTTCCAATAAACTCAATAAAACCAAAATCACCTACAAAACCTGGATTAACCTTCTACAAGGAGAAAATTAAACATGCAAGAGCAATTTGCATAAAAATGATGCAAATAATATATTGGGAATAATGAATTACATGAGATAACTTGCTTTTATAGAGCAAGATGAAAAACCCTAAAAGGAAAACCTAATTAAGACCTAAATAAACTTAATAAAGTGTAATTAAATATTTAATTACACCAACAAGGAGGTGTTTGGGGCTCATTAGGATGCTGAAGATTTCTAATACAATTATGCTATCATATTGAACCTACGAGTTCTTCCTTAATCTTTTGCGGACAAAAACCCTTATTAGATTCCTAGTTTAAAATTTGAGAGATAATCCCTAGCTACATTGGAGTGATTTCATTCCAAAGGTCACCATTGTGCTTCAAATCGAATTTAAATTTTGGATGTTGCTGAAATGAAGATTTATTCAGTGTTTTGAGGTGTGTTGGGTGGAATTTGAAGGGAGTTTTCTAGTATTATGCTTGTAGGTGTGTTTGTGTCGCTTTGTATGCTCTTTTTCTGAGTTTCTAGAGCATCAATAGCAGTGTATCAGTTCTGATTAGTCTAAAGTACATCAGCAAAAAGGGTGTTTTCAGACCTACGCCAGCCTTCTAATTCATCCATTCAAGGTATCACATTGTTATTTCATAGCTGAATTGTACATGTTATTTGGCACTATTGTGGGGTGTTTCAACAAATCTTTACATCAGCACTTTATATCAGCAGCTAATCCTCTTATTTTGGAGTTCAAAATGCATATGTGCTAACCTTGTAATGCTTCAGATGGTTATACCACCGAAAGCTTCAATTTCTATGCACTTTATTTTGTAAGCAATGGATGGTAGTACCGCCAATGGGTTTAAATTTGTTATTGTTGATGTATTTACCCCACTGAACAAGTGGTAATATTGTAATAGCTCACCACTAGATAAGTGGAAGAAGCTGTTTTTTCATCTTCAACTATTGTATAAGCTTTCCCACTAAATAAGTGGATGTGCCCGTGTAATTCCCACTAAATAAGTGAATGATTATTTCTTTCAATAATGTGTGTGCACTCCTCTGGATAAGTGGTATTGGCTAGCTTGCTGCCTAGTCCCTTACTTTTAGTTGCTGACTTGATTTAATTGTAATCTAGAACACCGTATGCTCTCACCTTGCCAATACTAGGATCTAAATGATCAGAAAGTGTGAAGAAAGTTGATTTGCATCTCTATTTCAGTTGATAATAGTTTCAAAAAAAAATCTGTGGTGGTTATTACAAAGCATCAGTGTAGGTTTTTTATTTTCCTTAGCTGGATTGTAAGAACCCCTACCAAGATTTTTCCACAAACTTGCAATTGTTCCAATTTTTGTACATAAACATTTTGTCAAACAGTTGCTAGAACATTAGAATTTAGACAAATCACAAATCTGAATTTTATGATTAAGAATAGCTCTGCTGCTACCATTAATGATCACAAACATTTGTCATGCATTGAACCAAAATATTGACATTTTGTCGAACACTTGTGTTCATTGAACAATTTCACAAATAATTAATTCTCGGACCTCCAAGAATAATATTGAAGTGCTGGTACACAAAGCTACTGATAAAAATGAAAAGCATATCACAATAGAAATTATTTCTGACCTTTACAAGTGCTGTTACAGATTTCAAAAAATCAGATTTTTGTTCTAGAACTCTAAAAATATAAATAAAGCCTTCTATTTGCTGCTGACCATCTCCCAAATCAATCTCTAATAGCTGCACAGTTTTCCTTAGGTTGTATGGTAGGTTTAGGAGTCCCACTATCATCCAAACTCTTTCCCTAAGAGTGGCACTGCCCCATTGTTCACTTTCAAAGCTCCCAAGGTGCTGAGTGGACAAATAAGAGTCCAATTTATTTCAAACTCTGCTCCTCAAAAAGCTGCAATTCCTTTTTCTAAATCCTCCGACACTCCTCTTCAAGGTTCAAATCGGAGAACAATAATTTATTGTTTGCCTGCAAAACCTCCAATAAATTATTAGATCTTCAATCATTCAGCACCCAAGCAACTTTTGTGTGAAATTGCTCCAACAGAATCCAAGGGTTTTCGTCCCCAAATCCCAAGTCTTCAGCACACCATCGATCCTTGGCTGCAACTGCACTGCCTTCCAGGTTTTCGTCCATCAAGAAAATCATTGGGGTTTTTGTCCCATTGGTAGAAATCTGGCCACAGGAACAAACCTCCAAAAGAGAAATAAACAATCCTCAGAATAATCCAAATGAGCTCACAGAACTCCTTTTATAATATTTCCGAAAGCTTTTTTGGAAAATAATATAAAATCACTTTATAAATTAAATAGTAAATACCCTTTTACTTTAAAATTTAAATAGTGATTTATATTATTATTTAATCATTTCCAACACCAAAAATCACTTTATCAGCATCCAACATTTAAAACTTTCAATTATCATTCCAACAAGTTGTTATACTAAGGTGCCCATTAAATTATTTTAATAAAATTAGCAACCTTACTAAAAATAATTAAATTATAACTCATTAATACATCCAATTTGCAAAAATTGTCGAAAAGCATCGAAATCGAAAACTGATTGCACTGGAGTGATAGTGATAATAAATAATGAAAATCGGACCCTAGGTGACTTGCTATAAATAGATACTCTCTCCAAGAATCTTGGAGAACACACCAAAAGTATAAAATAACTTCAAAAAGTGCCATCTAAGTCCTCTAGATCATCTGAGCCCACTGATAACATCAAATAACCCCTTTGATAAAGCTGACACACACTAGCCAGGTTAGAGCCAACTGCAATGCAAGAGAACCCAAAAATGGGGATATTACATGGATATAATGTATTTTCTTATCCATTTAGTTTAGCTTGCTTAGTTGTAGAGAGTGGGTCAAATAAGGGTAAATGGCATCTTTTGATAGATGTGACTCTTGCCTATTTTTGGGTAGTAAGTGTTACTTTTCTCATTAGTTGATCTTGCCTCCCTTCTTTCCTATATGTATCCATTCCTCTAGTTTGTTATTCATTCATGCTATTGTGAGTTCCAATGATGCTATTTTGCTTATTGAGCATTTGTATTCTCTTGTAGGAACAAACTCTATTCTACTACTTTGATTTCATATCATTGCTAGAGTTTTCTTGTAATGTCCCCTTTTTAGTTTTTTGGTGTTACTTATTTTAGCCAGTTGGTGATTTGACCCGCTTACTATTTTTAGTAAGTGTTATTTATGGTAATTGGTCCTAGCGATAGTGTAGTGCAGAGTTTCCATTCTTGGTAGGGGTGAGTTTTCTCCATGGTCAGAATTATTATTGGCTAATACATCACTAAAGTATTAAAGTTGTTTTTTAATAAAAAGGGGATATAAGCTTGGATTATAAAAAGGACCCTTTTGAAATGAGCCCAATTGGCTCCTACTAAAACCCCTATAGTGTTTGCTTATCTTCTTGTGTTTTTTATTGATTTTAGAGAAATTCTAGACAAAAGTAGAAGGGGCGTACAGCATAAATTTGCAGATAAAAGTGAAATGCAAGAATTTATTGCTCAACTAGTACTATTAAAGAAGTTTGGTAGTACATACAATGATTTTACAAACAATAAACATACCCAAAATGCTCCAGAATAATTAAATAAAGAAGATAAGTGCTTAGCAGGCAAGATCTGCTGAAACTGGCAAAAAGCCACGCCTAGAGCCTGGATCTACGTTCTCCCAGCCAGAAACTAAAGGAAAGATGCTGGAAGGGGTAGAAGCCAAAGATGAAGCACAAAAATGGCCTCAAGAAGAGGTGTTTCAGCCTCAAACTCACACGCCCTTCTCTTGTTGGCACGCCTTCCAAGGCAAATGGTACGGCCTTTGTAAGGTATGGATCTATCTCTGGTGGATGCTAAAGAAAGATTGAAGATGGTGATTTGATGAGAAACCCCTCTTCCAGAATGGTAAACCTCTAAAAACCTGTCAAATAGTCTCTGATGAAGCTCAATGATGACTTCAGAATGAAGCCCTCTCACACTGCAACAATTCAGCTGGTATTCCACAACCTCAAAGTAGCAAACCTCTGAAGATTCTTCGTTCTCCAATGGCAGTAGTAACCTGTAACCCTTGTCTCAAACAAAGCACAAAGAAATCATGAAGCAAAGTCAAATAATCAGCAAGTGAGGTCGATTTGCTTCGCACTTGCCTTATAACCCTCAAAGGCACGAATTCCAAGAAAGTACGGCTTCTCATTAAAATACATTTAATTGTATTTTAATTTACTTTCAATAGTTCTTTTCCAAAAATACTTGGGCGCACTTTCCTGGGTATTTAAGTGATTTTAATATCACTTAATAAAGTAATCTTTTATTACTTTATATTATATTCAAGTGACGTTTTCCTTATAAAGTCAATTTAATCATTTAAGTTAAATACATAACTTAATCACTGAAACACTCATAACTTCCTCCCAACCCAGTATAATGTCATGTTGTCAGAAGCTGACAAACACTGAACTCCATCTACCTGCACTGGTACCAATACTAAGGTGAAAGAGGTGGGAATGGCAATAGGCACCAAAACGGAAACTGACCCTCTAACCAAGTGCTATCAGCCCACAAGGCACCAAAACGGACACTGACCCTCTAACCAAGTCCTGTTAGCCAACAAGGGTCCAAGAAATAGGCTAACTCCACTGCACCTGAACATTGACTAGAGTGGGGACATTACAGTCCGCCCTCCCCGAATTTGCTTGTCCTCAAGCAAACTCAAAGCTGGATGCTGTAAAATACTGTCACTCTCCCAAGTAGCATCCTCTGCCGACAGATCTTTCCACTTAACCGGATATTCCCCAAGAACCTTCCCCTGTAGAGGACGCTCTCTAAACTCCAGAATGGCCTTAGGTACTAAGATCAACCTCCCCTCATCATCCAAAGGTGGTAGGTCTGTAGAAGGAACTATGTGTTGTGCCAAAGCCTTTTTGAGGCGTGATACATGAAACACATTATGTACCCTACTATTTGTCGGTAATTGCAACTCATAAGCCACCTCGCCAACTTGCCTGACAATGGGAAATGGCCCGTAATAGTGTGGCTTGAGTTTCTCAGAGCCACCTCTTCCTAAGAGTGGATTGCCTAAAGGGTTGTAGCGTGAGGTACACCAAATCACCGGCCTCAAAAGAACACTCAACCCTCCTCTGATCCGCATACTGCTTCTACTGATTTTGAGCCCTCTGAATATTCTCTCTAAGAGCTCTCATAATATCCTAGTTCTCCTATAACAGATTACCAGCACTAGGCACTCTACAATCACTCATTAGCAAATCAATGAAACTCACAGCATCATAGGCATATAATGCTCGGAAAGGTGACATCTGATAGACATGTGGTGAGTGGAATTGAAGCAAAACTCACAAAGATGTAACCACTTCACCCAAGCCTTTTGCTGCCCTGAAATATAATTCCGTAGGTATCCCTCCACCCATTTGTTGACAATCTCAGACTGTCCATCTGTCTGGGGGTGGTAGCTAGTACTCGGAGTGAGTTTGGTCCCGCAGAGTCAGAATAACTCGCGCCAAAAATTACTCATGAACCTACTATCTCTATCGCTGACAATGCTCCGAGGTAACCCATGTAACCTGAATACCTCCCAAAAGAACAAATCTGCCACTTGTATAGCTGAGTAAGTAGTAGTGATCAAGAAGAAATGTGCATACTTTGTCAAACGATCAACTACCACAAAAATGTTGTCTCTACCTTGAGCTTTCGCCAAGTTCGTAATGAAATCCATCGACAAGCATTCCCACTTCCTCTCAGGAATAGGAAGCAGTTGTAGTAACCCAACAGGGTAAGTATGCTCCTGCTTGTTCTACTGACAAACAAAGCACTCCCTGACATACCAAAGAACATCTGATTTGAGACCCTTCCACGTGAATCTCTCTCGTACCTGCCTATAGGTCTTAAAGTACCCGGGATGACTAGCCATGGGTGAATCATGAAGAGTCTTCAAAATCTTGTTCTTCACCTCAAAACCTGGGACTAAAAATATCCTCCCTTTGTAAATGATAAGATCACTCACAAGAGAGTATCTGCCATCCTGTATAGTCCCATCAACAATGCCAGAAGCCCACGAGTTCTTGGCATACTCCACTAATATCATGTGACTCCAATCCTCTGAAATCACTGCAAGGGAGCTAAAGTGTGGCCGGCGAGATAATGCATCAACAACTACGTTATGTGTCCCTTTGACATAAGCAATGTCAAAATCATATGACTGCAGTTTGCTAACCCACTTTTGTTGTCTCTCATTCAGGTCTCGCTGCCCAAGGAAATGTTTCAAGCTGTTATGATCCGTTTTTGACACAAAATTTGCTACCAACTAGATATTGCCTAAACTTGGCTATAGCGTGCATGATAGCCAACATCTCCTTATCATAAATACTAAACCCTCTCAGGACCCCTTAGCTTCCTACTCTTGAAAGCTATAGGATGACGGTCTTGCATGATTATTGCACCAATACTTTCTCCACTAGCATCACAGTGAAGCTCAAAAGGTTTGGTGAAGTCAGGCAACGCCAAAATTGGGCATGTCGTCATCAAATGTTTGAACTTCTCAAAACACTCATGTGCTTGAGGTGTCCAAACGAAAGCTCCCTTCTTCGTCAAATCCGTAAGTGGTGCTACATGTCTCAAAAAACCACTAACAAATCGACGGTAGAAAGCACACAATCCCACAAATCCCTTGAGTTGCATCAAGGTCTCAGGCATAGGCCAATCAACAATGGCACGAACCTTATCAAGATCCATGCTAACACCCTCTCCACTGATGATGTGACCCAGATAAAGCAACTCAGCCATGCCCAATGCACATTTGGATTCCTTGGCGTACAAGGACTCCCTGTCAAGTAAACTCAGCACTGTATCCAGGTGAGCCTGGTGCTCCTCCCAAGATCTGTTGTAGACTAGTATGTCATCGAAGAACACCAGAACAAATTTCCTCAAATGACGTTGGAAAACCCTATTCATCGTGGACTGAAATGTGGCTAGAGCGTTGGTTAAACCGAAAGGCATAACCAAAACTTTGTAATGTCCACAATGACATCTAAAAGCGGTCTTCTCAATGTCTTCCTCTCGGACCTTGATCTGATGGTACCCTGTCCTCTAATCTATCTTCGAGAAGTAGCAAGCCCCATGAAGCTCGTTTATCAACTCATTAATACGTAGAATGGGATACCTATTCTTGATGGTTTTTTTGTTCAACATCCTATAATCGATAAACATTCTAAGTGTACCGTCCTTCTTCACCAATACAACTGAAGAAGCAAATGGAGACTTACTCGGCCTGATGTGTCCCATAGCGAGCAACTCTTTGATGGTCTTTT
>CM021100.1:641815422-641853842 GCA_007115665.2 Sequoiadendron giganteum
TATAAAATTGTGGGTTGCACCTGTGTCAAGTAGAGTGATATGACTCTTTGGCCAGCCAAGAGTCCACGCAAACGGAATGCGCCTTCCCTTTGCATACTTGACATGCGAGCTTCCTGTAGCTCTTTTTCTACTTCTCTTTCCAATAAAATTTCTGAGTTTTCTTCTTCAAAACCATCTTCATCAACTTGCTGGTCAGAAAAATCAGAATTAAGTTCTTCCTCATAAAACCATTCTAACTGTCTATTTTCTCCCTTTGGCTTGAGAGGACAGTCATGGTTAATATCATAGGGCCCTTTGCAATAAAAGCAAAGTTTTCTCCTTCGTAAATCATTGATTGTTTCACGATCTAAAGGTGCTGCAAACTTTTTCTTTTGGTCAAAATTTTCTGATTTCTTAAAATCCAATTTGCTGTCCCTATTTGATGAGGATGCATTGGAGTTGAACTTACTCCGTGGAGTAGTAAGTTTCATGCTACGAGCTTTCCTCATAGCTTCCTGTAGAGTGGAAGGGTCAAAGGCTTTAATCTAGGAGTTAGCCTATTTCTTGGACCCTCGTGGGCTGACAGGACTTGGTTAGAGGGTTAGTGTCCATTTGGGTGGGTATTGCCATTCCCACCTCTTTCACCTCAGTATTGGTACCAGTGCAAGCAGATGGAGTTCAGTGTTTGTCAGCTTCTAATAGCATGACATTATACTACGTTGGGAGGAAGTTATAAGTATTTCAGTGGTTAAGTTATGTATTTAACTTAAATGATTAAATATAAAGTCAAATTGACTTTATAAGGAAAACACGATGAAAAATCAGTTTTGCTATCCCTATTTGATGAGGATGCGTTGGAGTTGAACTTACTCCGTGGAGTAGTAAGTTCCATGCTACGAGCTTTCCTCATAGCTTCCTGTAAAGTGGAAGGATCAAAGGCTTTGATCCAGCCCTTCATTGGCTCAAAACGCCCTTCCACAAAGAGAATAATTAGCCTTCTCTCTGAAACCCCTGTGACCATAACCGAGATTCTTTGAAATTCCCCAATATAGGATTCCAAGCTGCCCAATTGTTTGAGTTGTGTCAAGTCTATGAAATACAATTCGGGATCCTTCTTGTCAAACCTTTCCACAAGTCTATCTGTGAACTCCTAATAGGTTGTAATCCGGTCATGCTGTAGGGTGATCATACCGTGGTGCCACCAATCATGGGCTACACCATCCAAATGTAATGTTGAGAACCTTATGGCATCATCCTCTGCCATTGGATGTAAAGTTCGGAACGTGTCAAGCTTGCTAATCCAAGCTCTAGCAATGACTCTACTGCTGCCATCAATGGTAGGAAGAGTTAATTTATTTGTAGCCTGTCTTAGATCATTATTCCTGTTATCCCTAGGCCTCCTGTCAACTCAGTTCCTGCCATGTTCTCTCTTTTGGCTCATGAATCTATCAAAGTTAAGGTGATCCTTAACTCTTTGGGGTAAAGCCTCCCATTCATCTTACAACATCGTGATGTTGTCAATGAAGACCACTTCACCTTCTCCCTCCTCCATGATGCCCTCATCTGGATCACGCCTGGCAAAGTTAGGACTGTGGGTCTCTCATAAGTGCGTGTAGGAGTAACTCTTGGTCGTGGATTTCCATGCACACTGCCATCTTCCTCCTGTTCCTGTGGTCTCTTGTGAACAGTCAAGTTTTGCACTGCTGTGCTCAGCTGCTGCAGTACGTTTGCTACCTGTTCCTATCCTGCCACTAGGCCTCTCAGAACATCTATGGCCTCTTTGTCTTCAATCTGTGCACGGTTTGGAGGTTCTTCAATTATCTCTTTGTCACCCATTTCCTCAAACTGATTGTCAAAGCCAAATTCCTCAAACGGATTTCTTTGACTACAAAGCCTCCTGCGTTGGTAATACCTATTGTATCTACCCTGGTAAGGACACATATGATGGTAACCCCTTCAAGCTGGCAGGATCAAGAGCTTTGATACCACTAAGATGAGCCCAATTGGCTCCTACTGAAAACCCTGTAGTGTTTGCTTATCTTCTTGTGTTTTTTATTGATTTTAGAGAAATTCTAGACAGAAGTAGAAAGGGCGTACAACATAAATTTGCATATAAAAGTGAAATGCAAGAATTTATTGCTCAACTAGTACTATTAAAGAAGTTTGGCAATACATACAATGATTTTACAAACAATAAACATACCCGAAATGCTCCAAAATAATTAAATAAAGAAAATAAGTGCTTGGCAGGCAAGATCTGCTGAAATTGGCAAAACGCCATGCCTGGAGCCTAGATCTTCGTTCTCCCAGCCAGAAACTAAAGGAAAGATATTGGAAGGGGTAGAGGCCAAAGATGAAGCACAGAAATGGCCTCAAGAAGAGGCGTTTTAGCCTCAAACTCACATGCCCTTCTCTTGCTGGCACACCTTCCAAGGCAAATGGTACGACCTCTGTAAGGTATGGATCTATCTCTGGTGGATGCTGAAGAAAGATTGAAGATGGCAATTTGATGAGAAACCCCTCTTCCAGAATG
The DNA here is from genome assembly GCA_007115665.2 of Sequoiadendron giganteum. Lineage (NCBI taxonomy): Eukaryota > Viridiplantae > Streptophyta > Pinopsida > Cupressales > Cupressaceae > Sequoiadendron > Sequoiadendron giganteum. The sequence continues at coordinate 641,817,935 of CM021100.1, forward strand.
GTAAACCTCTGAAAACCTGTCAAATAGTCTTTGATGAAGCTCAATGATGACTTCAAAATGAAGCCCTCTCACACTGCAACAATTCGGCTAGTATTCCACAGCCTCAAAGTAGCAAACCTTTGAAGATTCTTCATTCTCCAATGGCAATAGTAACATGTAACCCTTGTCTCAAACAAAGCATAGATAAATTATGAAGCAAAGTCAACTAATCAACAAGTGAGGTCGATTTGCTTCACATTTGCCTTATAACCCTCAAAGGCACGAATTCCAAGAAAGTACGACTTCTCATTAAAATACATTTAATTACATTTTAATTTACTTTCAATAGCTCTTTTCCCAAAATACTTGGGCGCACTTTCCTGGGTATTTAAGTGATTTAAATATCACTTAATAAAGTAATCTTTTATTACTTTATATTATATTCAAGTGGCGTTTTCCTTATAAAGTCAATTTGACTTTATATTTAATCATTTAAGTTAAATACATAACTTAACCACTGAAATACTCAAAACTTCCTCCCAACCCAGTATAATGTCATGCCGTCAGAAGCTGACGAACAGTGAACTCCATCTGCTTGCACTGGTACCAATACTGAGGTGAAAGAGGTGGGAATACATAACTTAACCACTGAAAGACTCATAACTTCCTCCCAACCCAGTATAATGTCATGCCGTCAGAAGCTGACGAACACTGAACTCCATCTGCCTACACTAGTACCAATGCTGAGGTGAAAGAGGTGGGAATGGCAATACCCACCAAAACGGACACTGACCCTCTAACCAAGTCCTGCCAGCCCACGAGGGTCCAAGAAATAGGCTAACTCCACTGCACCTGAACACTGACTTGAGTGGGGACATTACACCTTTGGCCTAGTTGCACAACATTGTTTTAAAAGAGGGGCCATTGGACTATTAGTGGGCGTCTTTTATAAAGTTTTATTTCATAAAGTTAAGGCTTAATTTATGCAACAAAAGGGGGACACCACATTTGGGAGACATAAGGGATTTTAAAATAAAATGAAAAAAGCTCTTGAAGAGGGGCGTGGGAGTTTTGGAGGGAAATCGATTTCAAATTAAGTTGCCCTAATTTCCCCCTCACTTCTATTTAAGCAACACTTTGGACCTCATTTGGACATCTTTGAATTGGCAACATAATAGGATGTTGCTGTATTATTTCCAGAATTCTACTGCTGCGTGTTGAAGACAAAAACCCTCACCATTGGGAGTTAATTTCGGTGCTGGAAGATCCACCCTAGCCGGATTGGAGTGGTTTTATTTCAGGAATCACCTAGGGCATCAACAAAGTTCTGATTTTCAATGTTTTGTGGTGGAATGATGGAGATTTTCTTGGTATTTTGATGCAAGGTTTGAGATTTTGGTGTGTTTGATTCATGGCTTTGTTTTGGTTGTGATTGGAGGTGATTTTGGAGCTGTTTCAGAAGTCTGATTGACATTTTCAGAAATCTGGAAATTACCTTTTACCAGGGTCTGAAAGTGAAAACTGTTCATAGCTTCATGCACGTTTGAAGCATCATTCTGGGTATTCTTCCATTGGCTTCCTCTCTTCTTGGCACCCCACTTCAAGCATACATTTGCATTTATCGGTGAAGATATGATTTTTAAGGGCAGATCGCCCTACCTAGGGAGCCGTGCCCTTTCTGGAGTTTTCTGGATTTAGTGGCCTGCTGATGTACAGGCCAATTTTCTGCATTTCTCGGAGTTTGAGAAGCTAGTTTAAGGCATGGGAATCCAGGGGGTTCATTGGCCTTCTCATATGTGCGGTATGCTGCAAATTAGGTAGTGGATTGCTGCTGTTGTATGAACATTTCCAGGTCTGAAATATAATTTGTATTAAGTCTGATTTGAGTTGCAATCATTTGTCCTTATTACGAGATGATATTCAATATGGAAAGCAATGTTCTATTTCAGTATTTCCTTCTTTATGCTATTTTTATTATGTTTGCAATGAATCTATGAAAGACACATGAAAACAAGCAAACAAACCTATCAGCAAACACTTATAATCAGTGAACAGAGCTTCCAAAAAACAAATCAGGGGGATACATTACATTTCTTTGATCTAGCTTTTTGCATTGTATTTTGGGTAGCTTTAATTCATTTCTAAATCTAACAAAAAGTGCATGTAAAATGGAGAAATAGGGTGCCCCCCAATGTTTGGGAAAATAAACAAGTGAGAGAAGTGAAAGTACAAGTTAAAATTTTCAACCCTACCATTTTCAACCTGACTCACGACCACCATGTTGATGTATTCAGCTTATGTCGAATTACTTCCTGGCAGATATAAATTAAATCGTAGCCTCATGACTATTTAATTTATACAGCGATTTTCCTTATGAAGGGGCGTGTTGTGACCTTTTTCACACATCACCCCATTCAAATGGGGACCCCCTAATTTTTGCTCCATTCTGGTCTTTTGGCTTTGCGTCTCTCTCTCTCTCTAGTCTTTCCGTCCTTTCGGGGATGTCCCATCGTTTGACCCGGGTTGAAATATTGGTTAAGTCTGTGAAATTAGGGTTTCCTATCATCCAGGCTTTTTAAAGGTCAAACTGAGTTATCAAATTGGAATCTGAGCTTAGTACTGCAATCACGAGGCTTCCGGCAAAGTCCCACTGAATTTTTACTAAATTCCGACAACTTACAATTTATAGTAAGTACTCAATCTGGGACTGTTTCTTCAAGATTTTGAAATTCTGACTATTCCATCACTTTCAGGTAACTTTCAGCTACTTGCATGTCAATTTGGACAGAATCAGACAACTTGCTATTTTTAGCAGTTCAGGCTTTAGGGGCCATTTTCAAGATCTTCGCATGTGCTTTTCAAATGCATGTCTGGGGAATGTTTCTAGGTTTTTCGAAACCTTCGCAGTGATATAACATGCAAACCGAGACGTTGACTTTCAGAGTTCAGCCTTCAGAGGCTATTTTTAGGGTTTGCATGCAGAGTTTTCAACGCATGTCCGAATATTCCTCATGGGTTTTTCGAGAGCTTCGCAACGATATGACATGCAAGCGGAGGGGATCAATTTTCAAGGACTTACTATTTTTAGCCAGTGTGTGCATGCAGACCAGTTTTCTGGGTTTTTCTGGGTTTTTTGAGATCCCACGAGCAATATGACATGCAAAATCATCCGGCAATGGATTGGTCACTTTCCAGGCAATTTCTATTTTTAGCAGGTACACTCAGACAGCCGCCCAACACTCCAGTTCAGCAAGCAGAACGACATGCAACAGAAACAAAGTCAAACGGAGACCGTTCGGGATACATGCAAGCCAAATTAGGGTTTCCACTTTTAGGGGGTTAAATCCAGAAATTGCCAAAGTGAAGTACCCCATCAGGATCAGTATCATCCAAGCAACCTACTGGCAAAATTTGAGCGAAATCGGAGAACTTACTATTTTTAGTAAGTCATCTCAGGGCTATAAATAGCAGGTCTGTGTCAGAGGTAAGTGTGAACAGGGCACTTGAGTTATCAGGATTGGGCATAGCAAGTTTCGAGTCAAACAGAGTTACAGAAGTCAGGCAACTTTGGAACTTACTATAAATAGCAGGTGGCTATAAATGGTAGGTCAGGGCAAGGGACTGGCGAAAACAGGTTCATCAGACTGCAAGGATCATATGGTAAAAATTCCACGACAAACGGAGCTGTGGAAGTCAAAAAGGGCAGGGACTTACTAAAAATAGAATGTGAGGGCAAAGGCAGGCAATGACTTAGGAAATTTTACTAAGTATGGCAAAACAGAGGCTCATGCCCTCAAAATGCGCCCAGTTGAGAAGAGAAAACTTCCAAGTCAAAATGAAACCTCACTATGTTAAATGCGCCCATCATGGAAGAGCCTTGAAGAAATATTCTAAGGCATTGGAAATCAAAGCATGGCACTCAAAATGTGCCCATGATGGAGATAAAGGTAGGCCTTGAAAACACTCTAAGGCATGAAACAAAAGTAGCCACCCCTATTTGCGCCCTCAACTTGGAGCCCACCATGTAATATGCGCCCAAGGAAGATGATGCTTAGTAAAAATGCCTAAGGCACACAAATGAAAGTATCAAGGGTGAAATGCGTCCAAGGCAAGAGAATTGAAAGCTCACTTCTCAAAATGCGCCCCTAGATGAAAGTTGTCTACCCAATATGCGCCCAAGGAATAGGCTAAAAACGCCTAAGGCAAAAATGGAAGTAAGACCTCTAATTTGCGCCCAAGGTAAGTAAGGAGTTGAAAACGCCTAAGTGTGAAAATGAAAGTGGCTACCTCCAAAGGCGCCCTCAAATGAAAGCTCTCATATACATATGCGCCCACCTCCAAGAAAGAAAGTGGAATTCTTCTAAGTGTGAAAATATACAAGTAGCCCCTGTGAAATGCGCCCTCAAGTGAGAGCTCCACTGCTGAAATGCGCCCATCTCAAGTGAAAAGGTTAAATACGCCTAAGGCATGAGGATGGAAGTGAACACATGAAAAACGTGCAAGTATGAGAAACAAAAGTTGCCTACCTCATTTGCGCCAAAGGTAAAAGTTGAGTACTTAGAAATTTTCTAAGTCATGGAAATAAAAGTTGAAGGGGCTAAATGCGCCCAAGCTAAATTGAAGAGGATATGAATCGCCTAAGGCATTTAAAATAAAAGCATGGCACCCCAAATGCGCCCATGATGAAGATAGAAGCAAGCAAGTGAAAATGCGCCCAAGGTTGTTGGAGGATAAAACACGCCTAAGTGTTGGACATGAAAACTCACAATCTGAAACACGCCCAAGGATGAAGTGCCTTCAAAATTATTCTAAGGCAAAAATAAAGCTAGCACACAGAAATGCGCCCACGAGCTAAAGGGAAATCATGAAATTTTCTAAGTATTAGAATGGAACCTCATGGGATCAAACGCGCCCTTAGCACAAAGTGTTTGGAAAATATATTCTAAGGCGTTAGAAAGTGAAAGCCCCCATGTCAAATGCGCCCAAAGAGGGGCAAGATGGCTAAGGGCGTGAAAATTTCCGAGTGTGGAAAATAAAACTCCACTAGCTAAAATGCGCCCAAGGTGTGGAGTGAAAGCAAGAAATTCCCAAGGCATGGGAATTTAAAATTGAATAAAGTAAAAATGCGCCTAGAAGGAGATGTTGAAAATTTTCCTAAGTGAAACTAATATTTCACTAGACAAAATACGCCTTGATATGAATGAATATGGGAATTTTCCAGAGACATTTAAATGAAGTGGGCTAAGTGATGAAATATTTTTCAAGGGGAGAATTAACAATTGATGAGTATTTTCCATGGGTAAAATAAAGGAATTAAATGAATCTCTTTAAAATGCACCCATGAGTTGACAGAGTTAAGATTTATTTTCCTAAGGGAAAATTTTAATATTTTCAGAGGGGATTTGTTTTGCTTAGATTATTTTCCTAACGGAAATTAAATTTCAGAGGATGGATTATTTCGAGCAAGCAAGTGATTTCAGATCAACGGAGTTGAATATTCTAAAGAGAAGATTTAAAATGTTTTAGGCAAATTTCATGAAATTGAAGATTTAAATGGCAGACATTTTAACAGATTGGAAGTAATTTTAAAAATCTCCCATGAATTTTTCGGGTTGAATTTAATTAAACTTTGTGAGAGTTTTAAAATGGAATTTTCAATCAAGTTAAGTGATTTTTCTCGCGAGTTGTTTAAATTACTGGGAGTTAACTGGCAGACTAGAGGAAAAATTCGAATTTTGCAAGGAAGGAATCCTCATTAATGGCAATTGCCATGATGACTGACCGACGGCTAGCCCACTACTGCGCCTGAAATAGAAGATTCTAAGTGGAAAGAGTGGTGGATTGATGAAGGTACTAAAAATAACTCCAGCACTACTTGGTAGGATTCTTTGTGAAGAGTTATTTAAACAACCATTTCTCTCATTTCTTCTCACATTTCTAAGTACTGAGAGTTGCTGAAGTGAGAATTTTCTTGAGAGATTGATGTATTTTCGAAGCTGCTGAAAGTGAGGTTGAGTTTTTATTTTCTAAGAGCGAAATTGCTAAAGATTTTAGTTCTTGAAGAGTTGAGAGTGTGTTGCTGCAAATTTCGAAATTGTATGCCGGAGTTGCTGGAGAAGGTATTTTCAGATTGCTGAGAGTTGCAGTTGCTGCAAATTTTCGAAGTTGCAGAGGTTTTCTTATTTGCTGAGGATTTCATATTCGAATTGCTGAAAGTTGATTGCTGTTGGAGTTGAGAAGAAGCTCAAAATTCTATACTGCAGTGATCTCTTTATTCTTCTAATTGCTGAAGTTGACTAGCTGAAGTCTAAGATTCGAATTATTTATGCTAGAGAAGTTATTCACATTGCTGGAAGTTATTAGTTTGCTACGATTTTTCTTCACCGGTCAGAAGTGCAGTTGCTGAGAGTTTTCTCTGAGCTCAGAGATTTTATATAGTTTGAGGTTTGAAATTAGAAATTTATGCTGAGGAATTTTATTTTCAAAGCTAACTCCGTACTAGCAGCCATCTCGGGAATTGTTTTATTTTATTAAAATCTGCAGTCTAACTTATTATTCTATTTTATCTTTGCAGATGGCTGGCGCAAAAGATGTTGCAGGAACAAACAGAGCTGCAGGCAGAGCTGCAAATACTGAAGCGGGCAAGGCGAGCTCATCCCGACAAGCAATGATCAAAAGGCTCACCAAGCCATTTCTTCCGAAGTCGGCAATTACTTCAAAGTTGGCGGGATTAAATGACACCAACCTCGGTTCATTTAATCTGAGTGCACTCAAATCAAGGATGTACGGACTGGGAGGTCATCAACCGTCAGTCACGGCACACAACATAATGAAAAGTGGAATCTACACAGCTGTTGGTTTTCCACCAACAATTCAGTGTCCAAAATTAATCATGGAATGCGCAAATTGCTACAAGCTAGAGCGTAGAACGATTGTCTCTCTAGATGGCAAATTGTTTGCCAACTTCACGACGGATGCCATCGGAGAGGCATTTGGGATTCCAACTTCCGAGAAGATGTTATACAGAACAAAGGAAAGGGCAGATAAAATGTACTCCTCCTCCTTCGAAAGGGTTGCTGCAGTCATCAACAGAGTCTAGATGCAAAAGCCAAAGCCACCTCGCACTAAACTTCCAAAACAGATAATTGCCGAAGATGTGAAACAAGAATACTGTGACTTGATAATGATGCTGAGTCGAATAAATGGGAGTGCGCAAGCCTACATCTTCGAGCCTTGGATGTTCTACTTCATCGAGATCATCTTGGAGGGAAAGGAGTGTGTTGATTGGGCTAGGATGATTAGCGACAACATTGATGAACAATTCAAGAGCCTGAGGAGGACGAAAACCTTTTATATGAGCTCATACGTAATGTATATGCTAGCGAGGATGACCAAGTACCGAGGGATCACGTACAAAGAGCCAATCGGTTGTGCCCCTAACCAGTTCAAAATCCATGAGGCCTGAACACAGTTACATTTGACTAACCCTGCCAGCTACAAGCGGGCAAATGATGCATTTACAATGCATATTGCAAGGACCCTTCAGCAGAGAACGCAGCAAAGAATATCAAAAGAAGCACAGGCGTTGATCGAAGAATATGGATATTGGCTCATCCAATTTCCGAAATTCACATACATTAGGCTGCAGGGGTTCACCTCATATCCATATCGGTTACCGAGGTACCCCACCGATCATATAGTAATGCTAGAAGTATCTAGGCAATTGATTGCCTATGATAAGATTCAAAAGAAGAAGAAGAAGGGTGGACTTGACTTACCTATCGCCATGGGGAATTCCAGTGAGGTGTGTCCCTCCTTGCAGGTAGCTCGAGAGGCAGAGGATGAGCTACAATTCTTTCATCTATCGTATCACACAGGCAGGCAAGATTTCGATCCTTACAGAAACATCCGAGTGGTGCAAAATGTTGAGTACAAGCACAAGGCTCACATAGAAGATTTTTGGGCAAATGCTGTGGATGAGGTTGAAATAAGGAGAAGGATGTTTACCAGACTCCCTCTCAAGTTGATCAGGGAATGTGAGATCATTCCAATTCCCGACCAGGTGGAGGAAGATGTCAACGTTATACAGCCTAACTATGAGTCAGTCAGGGATACTCCGGTACCACCACCTGATTGGTCCGAGCCAAAAATCATGGACTTGGACACGCTCTCTATTCCGGTGATGACTTTCACAAGGGCTTGGGTCGATAGACATGTGGGCAGACTCAAAAGCAGAGCAGTTACCCTCACTTATGACTTGATGGGTGATCAAAGGCCGCTACCGGTGAGAAGGGGAAAGCAAGTTGCCCAAGCGCCGGAAGCACAAGATGAGGTGCCGACCCAGCCAATACCTTTGAGAATGGAGCAAGCATCACCCACACGGTCGCAAACTCAGTCTTCGAGTTTGAGGGAAATTTCGCTATTTGATGAGCAGAGGGCAAGATTGAATGAAGAGCAAGAACTTGAGGTGGTTGATCAGCCCAACGTCCGAGAGTCAGATAGTATAAGTGTCAGTGCATCCAGGGGTGGCTAACAGGAAGAGGAGGAGGAAACAGTGGCCGATACCCGTTTCCAACAGATGCTAGACATGGCATTGGAAGAGGAGGAAAACACAAAGCAAGGGACCCAAGGGTTAGGAGATACTCAGCTCATGGAAGATGATGAGCCCGAGCAAAGCAGTGTAAGAAGAGAAGAAGTACACGAGGTGGAGGCAACAGAGGAGCAACCCCTCGTCATTTGCAATCCATAGCAGACAGTGCCGGATTGGCTTACGGATAGAATGAGAAGAGACCCTGAGGATGATACGGATCCAGCCGTCGAGATGGAGGAGTTCCTCAGAAGGATTAGTGCGCCACTGGAGAAGAAGAGAGCCAGGAAGTTTTCAAAGATCTCAACTGATGAGTCGGGCTCTCGCACACTTCAGGTTGCTGTCCCAAGGGAGGAGTGTGATCGAGCCGAGGAGAGGCCTGAGAATTATGTGATCACCACTGTAGAGTTGGGTCGTCCTACGGGAGCCCAAATTGTCGAGGAGTTTGATAACTCCTATCAGGCGCTGAGAGACCAGTTGCTCCGCACGGAGGGGAAGTATAAGAAGTTAAAGAAGGAGCACAAGACCTTGCTAGGATATGTGCAGAGTTTGGCACGTCCAGGTGAACAGTCAAACCCAGTAGTAGAACTCCCACCAGAGCTTCCGAGGGAGTCAGTTATTGGCTTAGAAGATTTAAAGATGGAAACGGAAGCGGACAAATGGGTTAGCCATGTTCGGGCTGAGACAGGGAAATTCATGGAGGACGTCGCCAATGCTTATCAGCAGGCCTCAAATATTTTGGCGCGAATAGACATGGTGGATCAAGCCTGGGGCGATACCTGCATCTATCAAACGAAGACTGTTCTTCGTTTAGGGGCTTTGATGCATATACCTCTGGAGACCCTGGTGGATGGAGGTGTAATTCAAGAAGGTGACAGGTATGATTTCACCAGTTAGTACTCCTCGGTGGTCACAGGCCGTGGGTTTCACGATGCAGCAAGGGCAGATTCGGTCAGGGTTAGGAAAGCAATGGGTAACATTTTGGAGGGAGTCCTTAATACATTGGAGGCCATATTTGCTAGAAGGTTGGCTCCAGAGGAAATAACTGTTGATGGCTTGAGAGACAAACTGGCTCCATTCTTCTTAGCTGCGAGGTCGCTTGTCCAGGATGACTTTGAGAATGTCTCCACTTTCTCCAGTATAATTCAGAATACCCAGGACGCCTTGGTGGCATGGAGAAAGTCTTACACTCAGCATGGACAGACGGTAACAATCTTGGAATTTCAGCTCAACCATATTCCACCGATTTCTGCTCAGGAGGTTGAGGCGGTATTGGCCCGGTTGATCGAGTTTGTTGTTCGGGAGAAGGACAATGGGAACGCTCTGCTAGATGAGGATCTTCTGGAGGATGGTGATGGGCATTGATTGCTCATTATGGTTCCTGCAGGGGAGTGGAGAATATTCTATGCATTTATTGCCCACTCCTCTCTGTGGCAGTTTTTAGGACAAAAACCCTAATTAGGGCATAGGTGGCTCAATCTGGCCTTTATTGTAATCAGATCTGAACCGTCCACTGAATTGGACTTATTATAAAAGGGGCATCCCCCCTCATTTGTAATCTATTAGAATTAGATCAAGATCAGAGCTAGAGGATTGAATTAGAGAGTAGAAGGCATATAGCATTTAGCTTAGAAGTTAGCTTAGATTGAGGAGGGAAGAAAACTTTCCTTTGAAAGTTTTGTAAACGGTTGTTGTGAACACTTTTCATAATACAAAGAGTTTCATTGCTTGGTGATTTCTTCTTTTGTTATGAGTAGCTAGCAAGGCCATTTCATCTTTCCAATTCAAAGTAGATAGAGTAAAATAGACTTTTATTTCATGCAAGTAGTCGTTAATTGTGGAGTGTGGCGTTTAGTTTGGACAAGTCTTCCTTTATCCATACCACTAGCGAGGCTTGCTGAGGGTAAGTCTGCCCTGCGTGGTCAACTGGAATTTCAGTACCTAACTTCGATTGTGATTCGTATGTGTTCACTTGCATCGTTGTGATGGGGTGCGCATGTTGAATCATAATTTGAATATCTTATTCATCCTTTGAAGATTGCACCAACTTTGTCAGAGTTGTCCGAAGGGGGGGCGAAACAAAGTTTGGTTTGAAGATTGTTTAAGTTGATCCTCACATTCCGCCCTTTAGAAGTAGATTGTAGAATTTCTCCCCCTCTCTCCTTTAAATTCAGTTTTTCCTCAGTTAACTTAGGAATCAGAGCAATATTGTCAAATCATTCATGTCTTAACTGCTTCACAGAATCGAACAACTACGTAAGTCCCCTTGAATACCTAGCATATTCACATCAACCAATTGAGTCTATTCGCGATAAAAGGAACCTTGGAGTTGAATGCATGAACTTTCACACAATCTTAGCATGCGGAATACTTTGATCAAAAGAGAATAGAGTGACCGTTGGACATTTTATTCTGTGTTGGTGTTGCCATAAAACACACGTCAACAGGGTGCTTCATTATTAATAAATAACATTTATTTATTAAATAGGGCCGACTTTGCAAGAGGCACGATTTCTTATGAAGTCACTTTTTTTGTTGAGGCCGACTTCTTGGTTGCTAAAGTCGCACCTCTTCATTGTTTCTTGTATAAGTACACGGTGGAGATCATTCATTTGATCATCAAGTTCATTCAGCATAATTCGCATTCCTAGAGGAGTTCGCACTTGAGCAGCAGACCTTCAATTTGGAGCAGCAGATCTTCATTCTGTAGCAGCAGGCCGAGCTCAAGGAGAAACATATTCATTTGTATCTTGCATCTAAGAGAGGAGCTATCATCTCTTGTATCAAATCGGCATTGTGTTGTGCCGGAGTTATCAGCAGATTTCTGCTCTTACTTTATCAATATATAAAAGATATATTGGCTGGGTTTTTCTCCCTCAGGTTGGAGGGTTTTCCCAAGGTATCTTGTTGTATTAATTATCTTATGTGCTGCATTTTCTGATTGCTTTCAGTTTGAATTATCTGATCATAAAAATCTAACATGGTATCAGAGCGAGTATAAGAAGATCTAGATCAGATTTCATTCAAGCAGCAATATCCTCCATTATTATTCACATTTCAGTCACATCTACCTTATCGTCAAGATGGTGAACGGACTCAAGGTTGAGGACAGACTTGAGGGAGCAACAAATTTTTCATCTTGGAGATTCAGAGTTATGCTCACCCTGGAGGAAAATGAATTGGCTGAGTTCGTGGAGAGCAGTGTCCCCGAGTCTACTGATGAGGAAGAGAAGATTCAATGGAAGAAGAAAGATACTAAGGCGAAGAAGATTTTAGTTGATTCCGTGAAGGACCATATTGTTCCAATCATCTCTAAGTTGAAAACAGCAAGAGAGATGCTTAAGTCTTTGGAGGAGATGTATGAGATCAACAACACAAGCCGTGCACTTGCATTAAAGCAACAACTTCATCATGTTAAAATGGCGGAAGGAGAATCTATCATCACTTACTTCATGAAGATTTATAAATTGAGAGATCAACTCTCTACCATTGGTCATATTGTTGATGTCAAGGATTTGACCATGTTGGCTCTTAATGGTCTTCCTTCATCTTGGGAGTCTTACATTCAAGGAATCAGTGCGAGATCAAAACTTCCCAAGTTTGATCGTTTGAAGGCAGATTGTATTCAAGAAGAGTCTACGTTGGCTACAAGAGGTATTGGTTGAAGCTCTATAAATGAAGACATTCATGTTATTTCCGCTCAATCCTCGAAGAAGGAAGGAAAAGGAGGAAAGAAAGGATACTTCAAGAGGAATAGGGATAAAGGTTCTGATGATGCTCCCGCATTCAAGAAGAAGAGGGACCTCTCTCATGTTCAATGTTTTAGATGTGACAAGTTAGGTCACTATGCAAAGGATTGCCCAACCAGGCCTAATCAGTATGCTTCATTTGCGGATGTGGATAAGATCTCTCCTCAAAATGATTCTAGGGGATTTCTATTCTAAGTAATGGGCCTATGTTCAAGCCATAAAAATGGGTGTGTACTGATCTGAGCGCAAGAGCAGCGTATCATACTATGACCAGTTATTGCATCCATCAGAATATTTAAAGAGATAAGTATTCTTTGTTTTTGTTGAAATCACCTTTCTAGGCTGAATTTTTGTTATTTGAATCATGTGTGATTAGTAAAGAGAGATTGTGTTTTCTCTTGAATTGTGTTCACTAGCATAAGATCCTTTGACAATTTCATTTATTGCAGGTTATTTTATGATGGTTGTGAAGATTTCTAACTGTGACTCTGAAATAAAAAGTGAATTGCAATTTCGATGGTGATTAGTTGGTCACATCGATATCATTCTCTAATGCATGAACTGTGATAGAGCCTTGAACTCTTGGAGAGAGTTGGTCCTACATGCTAACTGCATAATGCATTCAAGAAATCCGTAGTTGTTCAAATTGTCTTTTGTTGTGCTGAGTTTAGCACTCTCGAGAGGAGTAAAAGATGGAAAAAGGAGTTATATCAAAATTCAATAAAGATATGTTCTTTATCCCTTCATTTTGATCTTTTGATATATTTCTCCTTTAGGTTGATTTATTTATTCATGTTGTAATATTGTTCATAAATTCTTATGTATTCATGCTAGAACTTGAGATAGTAAACTTTGTATGATTCTAGCCTTGATATTTCTTTGGATAGTTATAAACAGTTAGAAATCTCTCTCTAAAATGCTTTCAGGACAGATCTAGGAGCAAGAAGGTGATGAGAGATTGCTTAGTAATGAAAAGCTTGAGGCATCTTGTGAGGAAGTCATGCCGACCAAAGAAATGATCAAGCGTGAAGTCACGACTTGCAACCATGGGACTGAGTTGGTGGCTAGAGGGAGTTCACCTTCAAAAGTCTTCTTTGCAATCTCTGAGGCAGGGATCAAGAGGGAGTTTTGTGACTCACTGAGAAGAAGTGAAGGTTGCAGTGTTGCAAGGTCGATGATAAATGTCCTTGGAAAACCTCTTCAGCTGCTGAGATCAAAAGTGCTCAAGACAGTCATCTGGATTTGACATTGGTAGCTCCGCAAACCTATTCAGAATAGTGTGATCTGGGATGAGGTCGAGAAGGACAATCCTGAACTCTCTACAGTACCATAGGTGTGTGCTGGAAAACATTTCTCTAAGGCAAAGCATTGCAGGCAATCTTGGACAAAGAGGTCAGAAGGTTGTTGCAAGTACTTGAAGATTCAAAGTGAGCCTATTGAACCTGAAGAAGATGTTTGGGGTCTATGATGATATCCTGATGTAGCAGGAAGCAGTCTTCTGTGGCACTGAGTACAGCTGAGGCCAAGTATATTGTAGCTTGTGTGACAACTCGAGAAGCAGTGTGGCTTCGAAAGCTCCTTGCAGGATTGGTTGGACAATCAATGGAGCCTACTATTATTCATTGTGATAACCAAAGTTGTGTGAAGCTTTTTGTCAATCCTGTGTTTTATAACAAAACTAAACATGTTGAGATATATCAACACTGATGAACAGACGGCAGACATTCTCACCAAGCCTCTCTCCAAGATAAAGTTTGTGTACTTTCGAGATAAGCTTGGTGTGGTGGAGAATCAAGCCCTAGCTGAGAAGGAGTCTCAGTATCAATGATCCTCTTTAATGCATTTCTCTTTTGAGAGAGATTTGAGGTGCAAGCCCTTGATAATGCATTTCTCCTTGAGATTTGAGGTGAAAGCCCTTGTTTCCACCCTCTGGGAGAGCCATGGTGGATGTCATGTGTGTGACGCCATGACAACATCAAGTGAGAGAGAAATGATCTTCTTGTACTTGTGTTTTCACCCTCTGGGAGAGCCATGGTGAACGTCACGATGAGGTGACAACATCATGTTGAGTGATGAGCACTTGTACATACCATTCATGGGTGTAGCCATAATGGTTGATATCACGATAAGGTGATATGCTATCACATTGAGGTGATAAGCTCTTTCCACACATGGGTGTAGCCATGTTGATCGACATCACAATGAGGTGATATGTCTTGTAACAGTAGGAAGTATTTCTCCCTAGCTGAGAGGGAGTGTTGATGTATTCAGCTTATGTCGAATTACTTCTTGGCAGATATAAATTAAATCGTAGCCTTGTGGCTATTTAATTTATACAGCGATTTTCCTTATGAAGGGGTGCTTCATAATTAATATATTATTGATTTAATAATTAATAAATAACATTGTTTATTAAATGGGGCCGACTTTGCAAGAGGCGCGATTTCTTATGAAGTCATTTTTTTTGTTGAGGCCAACTTCTTGGTTGCTAAAGTCGCACCTCTTCATTGTTTCTTGTATAAGTACAAGGTGGAGATCATTCATTTGATCATCAAGTTCATTCAGCATAATTCACATTCCTAGAGGAGTTCGCACTTGAGCAGCAGACCTTCAATTTGGAGCAGCAAATCATCATTTTTGTAGTAGCAGATCATAATCTCTGTAGCAACAGGCCGAGCTCAAGGAGAAACATATTCATTTGTATCTTGCATCTAAGAGAGGTGCTATCATCTATTGTATCAAATCGGCATTGTGTTATGCCTAAGTTATTAGCAGATTTCTGCTCTTACTTTATCAATATATAAGAGATATATTGGCTGGATTTTTCTCCCTCGGGTTGGAGGGTTTTCCTAGGGTATCTTGCTGTGTTAATTATCTTATGTGCTGCATTTTATGATTGCTTTCAGTTTGAATTATTTGATCATGAAAATCTAACACACCATAGGATTCAAATGAAGACTTCTTCTCAAAGGGAGATAAGGCTGACAGTGAAACTCTAGCATAAACACAAAAGCACAATCCCTAAAAGGTAATAAGGACCAAATAAGGTTGGGAATTGTTGTGCCTATAGCACACACACCCTATTTAGAACAAGGACCCTCTCTTTTCTTCTTTTGTCGGGTCGCTTTTGCCTTCGCCTTGTTTTGCATGCCCCTATTTTGAGTTCCAAATGGTCGGGGAGTCCTAAATTTATCCTCTTGAGTTGACCAAAATTCACCACCCAAGAAATTTCTAAGTCCTGGTCCTTCGCGGAGTTCCCTTGGCAGTTTTCCTTTTACTTTCAAAGTTGGCGTCCTTCGCCCCTTGTGGGTCCACCCATGCGGGTTTCCCTTTGCGGGTTTTCGCATTGTCTTCATCGTTCCGCCAACAGCCGACCTAGGGCATTTGCTCGCACGGCGGGTCCCACGTCCTCCAAGGCCACCCCTCTTTGCCAACCTTTGAACGGCGATCACCTGGATTCCATTCGCACCGCGGATTCCGACCTTCTCGCCGCCAACACTTTTGAAAACCACGCTAGCTACCTCAACTACCTCCGTACTTGCAATAAATGCAGGTCATTAATGCTGAATTTCCTATAAATAGGAAGGCAAACCTGTCATTTTCACCGACACAAGTTAGAAGTTTGTCAGAGCTCCAACCTGCTATCACCGCCCGCACGACCTCTTGGACGATTGAGAGCTTGATCTCCATCCGTTTCGTCGAGATTTTCGGGTAAGTTCGTTGTCACTGCCCTAGCTGCGTTCATTAAGTTGGTTTTTGAAAATTTGCTAAAATCTTAAGAAGAAAACCCTAAACTCTTCCTAGCGGCCAATTAAACATCAAAATCCGTGAAAACCCATCTCCGAAAATGTTGAAAATCATATGAATTTGGCCCCTTAGGACCCTGCGGAACTTCGACTCCCAATCGTCGTTCTTCACCAAGGCATTCATGCCCTTGTAGCCCACAAACCCCTCCTCGCCGTTGATTTAACATCTTAAATCTTCAAGTATGAAACTCAAGTCTTTCGCCCTTGGTGGGTCTGCATATGCGAGTGGACGTCATCCCTTCGCCGTTTTTGAACGACTATCTAATACCAACACTCCGCCTTGTGGATCCCGCCAAAGTTGTGTCCGCTTAAAACGTTGAAGTCTTCTGTTGGGGGTCATCTCCCGCGGACTTCCTTCCGCCCTCCGCCGCCTTTTCAAAGTGTCATCATTAGCGGTCGGGTTAACGCCTCCACTCGCGTCGCGGATCCCGCAGTTCCCATTCCCGTCTGAAGTTCTTGCCAGAAAATGTTAAATCTAGAATTTTATGTGAAGTAATCCTTGTAGGGGTCCGTCCGCAGACCGCCCCGCCCTCATCACTGTTTGTGAAACGACCAAGGAGATATGTCCTTCTGTACTGCAAATCCCGACCTTGCCATCTCCCTTAGACTTCGATGCAAGAAAATGACTAAGTCCTAATGTGTTGTGGGCCTACCCCTACAAGACGGCAAGTCTGCGACTTGTCGTCCTGTGACTGCCATTCACGAACGGTCGTGCCTCGCCGTCCTTCCGCATAGCGGATCCCGAGCCTTCCTCCGTCGTCTGGCTCCTTTGACCCTGAACGATCAAATGCTAAACTCCCTTGTGGACCTCATGGTGCGGATCACCGTCTCAAAACGTCCATCTCCTAGTGGCCATCTGCAACTCCTCGCCCGCAACCTTCTTGATGGCTAAACCTTAAGGAGATGGCCCGTGCCTTCCGAGCCTCCTACGGGCCTCGCATGGCGAAATTCCGTATGCGGGTTTCCGCCTCCTGGCCACCATTTCCAAACGACGGAGCTGTAAACAGCCTTGACGTTCCCTACCTTAAGCCCACATGAACCAAGTAGCTAACTGGATATCTCCAAAGGGTTCCAAATCGACTTAAGCACGTGCTAAATGCCTTCAAGCATCGACTGATGGCCAAACGTCAAACGCAAAACTCTCAGTGCGGGTGGTCGTCTGCGGGTTGTCGTGCCCCTCGTGTTGTCCTATTCCTAAGCACCCCAAATGGCTGCCAGCCCAGGAAAACCCGCATCCCTGGGCCCGCATTGCCCTGATTGACTCGAGCAAGCCCCAAATATGGAATGATTAATGGATTTTATGATCTTTTAATGATATGCTGATAGATTTTACCTCTATTTTGCAAGATTCAACTAACGCTTCCCGATTCTTTATGAATGTGCTTACTACATTTCTGTTTGCAGGATTTATGGAATCAGTTGCAGGACCATCGAAAGCATCTGCAAAGAAAGAGAAAGGGAAGAGACCCGCCAAAGCTCCCAGGGGAAAAGAAGATAAGGACCAGATGAAGTACCAATTCTAGGGAGTGGAAATCACCTCCAAGGTCGCCTCTGATTGGGGCACCATATCCGATACCAACCTTGGACATGTAAACACGGACAAGTTTAGGCAAAGGGTGACAGTCAGCCCAAGAACTGAGAATGCCCTGAAAATCAAGAAAAGTGGCCTCGCCAAGGCGATTGGCTTCCCTCCCACGGTTGTTGCTCTAGAGTTGGTGATGGCATGCAAGGAGTGCTATCACAATAACAGGAAAATCATAGACCGTGATGGCAGAGTATTGGCAAATTTATTTGCTAGGTCTATTGGTCAGGCCTTCCACATCCCGACATTTGACAAAATGTAAGAAACAGAGAAGGAAGTTGCCGAAAGCATGTGGAAAGTAGGCCCCCTGGCATGCAAAAAGCTGATCAACCAGCATTGGTTGAAAGATAAGAGGGGCAGTGCAGCCAAAGTACCGCAAGAGCTTTTCAGAAGCAACTTTCACAAGGAGTACCATGACTTGGTTACTCTGCTCAGCAGGGTAATGGGCCTCCCTATTGCTGCCTACTTCCAAGAATGGATGTTCTATTTCATAGAGGAGATCATTTGAGGCAAAACCAAGTTCCACTAGGCAAAGATTATCAGCGACAACATTCTACATGACCTCCTACCTGGTATGCATGCTTGCCGAAACCTTCCCCTACAAAGGCCTTGTTGTCGTGCACAATCCAGATCCCAGAAGAGATCTCAAGGTGTATGATAAATACCCTCAGCTGCAATACAGAAACTTCAAGAAGGATTATAGGAGGGTGAATGATGCCTTCATTGGGCATATCATCAGACTTCTCGGGGAAGACTTTGAAAGGAGAGTCACATAGCGCTAGGGCATTCATCCAGAGGTTCGGGTACCTGTTTATATAGTTCTTGAAATTTACATACATAAGAGTAGAAGGCTTCTCTGATAAGCCTTACAAGCTGTCGCACTACCCGAACGACCAAATGTTTCTACTGGAGGTTACTAGACAATTGCACAACGCTCATGCCCTGTTGAGCGATAAACACAAAGCGGCCATTCCATATCCCCTCACCTTCGAACAAGGAATGTATTCCTGTACTGCCGCCCAATGTACAGACTACTTAGAGAAGGAGATAGTGGAGTATAATCTGGAACTTCACACTGCTCGGCCGAGGATGGATCCCTACGGCAAACTAAAGAAGTTTGTCAGAAAGCAATATGCCCACTGACCGCATCTGGAGGACTTCTGGGCCAATTGTCAAGATGACAAAGAGGTACGAATGAGACGCTATATGCGGATGACGACCCAATTTGTAAAGTCAATTAATCTGTTTCCTGTGCCCGACCAGATCGTGGAGGAGGACACAATCCTTGATCAAAGATTTGATGTCGTGGCCAACTTGCCACTGCCACTAATAGATTGGAATGAAGGAGAGGTCAATGACCTCAATACAATAACACAGCCATTCATAGACAAGACCAAGCAATGGGTGGATGCCCAGGTTGCGCAACTTAAGGTACAAGGTGCAACATTAACCTATGGCGAGCTTGAAGATGAACTCGAAAGTGAGACTGACAGTGGAGTTGCTGCCACCTCCATAGAAGAAGCACCAAAGTCCCCTCCAACCACAAGATCAAAGAAAAGGAAGGATGTGCCCGAGTGCCATCCTAAGCACAAGGTGTATTCACGTAAGGCCACAGAGGGAGAACCCTCCAAGAAAGCAAAGAAGACGGGGGGATTTGCAACTGGAATGCCAACCATTGAGGAAGACCCTCAACGTGAGGGAGAAGAAGAAAAAGTTGAAAAGCCATGCTCACCACCAATCACCTCCGCTCCTGCCGCTACCATTACTGTTGTTGCCACTCCACCACCTACCGCTTCACAAGCATTGCTTGTTTCATCTCCGCCCGCTGTGGGCATCTCGGTCCACCTTTCTTCCACCCCGCTAGCGGCTCCCATGGTAGTGCTTGATTCTTCTTCAACCACGACATTCCCGCCATCGACTTCCTCACTGCCTCCTCCACTGCCCATCCTCTCTACTCCAATGCTGACAATTGTTACCATGCCCCAACTCACCTTGTCGGAAGCCTTTGCAAAATACATGCAAGATGTACCCTTTGAGATTTCGAGAGTGATCATGAGCCCCATCGTTCAAGCCTTGATGGCTCAGATTGCCACTAGTTTGCCTGTTCCTCCGCCTCCAATAGAGCCAGCAAAGATGGAGGCCACGATGAGAATATCAGAAAAAATGGAGAAACACCAGAGGGAAGTTGGCAAGGGTATAATGGAAGAACCCGAAGACCCCTACTTTGAACATCCAGAGGGAGGGGTAACAATTAATTTGGACAAAATAGTGACTAATAAAGAAGAGTCACAATCTTCAGGGGAGGACGCTAAAGCTCTCAGCGCGAAATACATAATTGAGACCTCAGACTAGGAGCTGGAAAAGGAGCTGTCCCAGCAGCTCAGGGACATAGTTGAAGAAATTGAGTCTAAGAAATCTCCTTCCAAAGAAAAGGCAGACACTGAAGACAATGTGGAGATACTCGAAGAGCCTCCGTAGATTAGCCAAGATAAGGGCCACGTCCAAGAAGAAAGGATACTTTCTGAGGAGAGGGAAGAGGAGAAAGAAATAGGAAAGGAGGAAGAGTCGAAAAATGCACCAAAGAAGAGCCCTGGGTCGAAGTACTGTGAGCTTGAACAAGAGGAAGAAAGAATCCCTTAGGAAGAAGAAGTTGCTAAGGAGAACATAGCCATTGCTGAGACAGATAAGGAAAAGGCTATCCAAATTGAGGATTCTGATGAAGAAGAGAAAACAGATCAAGAGGCCCTGGGCCATGAAGAAAAACAGCTCCAAGAAGAGGAAAGTGATCGAGAGTCACCTAGGGGGGAGACTTAGATGCCCAATTGGCTAGAGAAGCAATTACAAAAGAAGGCCCCTGCTCTCATGGATCCTAAGGCCAGACTTGAGGCCATATTGGCTCAAGCACAGACAAAGACGAAGAAACAAAAGAAGCCAAGAGTCCGCTCTCTCATTACAGTTGATGCCTCTGGATCAAGAACAATACAAGTTGCCACCCCAGTGATAGACAAGGGGGCTGGTGTCAGCTACACTATTTCCACCATCAACTTGGGTACTGCTACAAGAGAGCCGAAAATCGATGAGTTCCAGGGATCAGTAGCCACGATAATTGAACAGATGAATAAAGACCAATCCTCTGAGGAACTGAAGGCATAAGTGGCGGACCTCGGCGCCTACATCTAGCAATGGACATCCCTGGAAGAGAAGGCCCCGGCTACACCCTCTACACCTTTGCTCCTCTCTCAGGAAGAACTCTCCAAGATGGAGAAAATGAAGAATTGGACTAAGGCTACTACAGATTGGTTCAGACGGGTGCTCTACAACGGTGATATGGGCATAAGCCATGTTGTTCGAATGACTAATAAGTTCCGAGAGGTACAAAAATAGCTAGAAGGCACAGAGAAAATCTATCATCGCTTCACCGAGTTATATAGGATTACTTATCCTAAGCTCGAAGCTATTCTCAAGATGCTTGAGAGCACATGGGAGAAGGAGTTGGCTCTTGTAGAGGGTGATCACTGGCTGGTAGAAACGTGGAAAATGGGCCTAGATCATAGAAAAGATGTCTTAGAAAGAGTATTACACGAAGTCGAGCTTGACCTCGAATGGGCCAAAGAGCACAGGACAGACAACGAGGAGTACTTGTAGTTGATGAAGGATTATGAGATGCCAGCCCTCGAGCTCGATCCAAAAAAGATCAGGCCACACTTCCACAAGAAAATGGAGCAAGGAGCAGAATGCACTCACGCCAGACTTCATGGAGTTTGCTGCTAGAGCCTTCGTTCAGTCAGAGCAAGTGGTCAAGGCGATGCCGAAATGCACCAAAAACTGGGAGCAAATCACGAGCAGATCAAATCCAATCCGATATTATGGAATGGGACAAGCTTCAGGCTTTGATTGGTAAATTTGTGGAGTACGCCACCCAACAGAAGAACGAAGGAAAGCCAATAATAGATGATGAGTTCCTGACTATATAGCTGCAGCCAAAAGCAGGTCACTATAGGACAAATCTGCTACAGTGTCAAGACACTACAAGACAAAATAGGAATAAGACAAAGGATGTATTTTATATTCCCATATATTTGGGGGTAGGTGAAACCCTAATGTAAGATGAATCTTGGTCACACAATAAAAAAAATCTTGGCCATTCATTTCACTTTTGGAAAACTATAAATAGGGGTTTCCTCTCATTTTCAAAGAGAGAGTTGAGTTGTTGTAAAGACATGCTGCAGAAATTTTAATAGAATCTCATTGCTTTTGGTGGATTCTTGTGTTTCTATCATGTTGCATGATTCTTCTCCTCATATTTGATAAATTTAGATTGCTTTAATTTGCTGTTCCAAGTGTTTTCAAGTAGTTTTAGTAATTTAGTGAATGTTGTCCATTGAGCTTGGAGCATGCTATTGTGTTGAGCTCTTCCTTGTTCATGATTTTTGTTGTTTGTTGATGATGAACAGCAGTGTAAAGCTAGTCTGAACATTAACTCATTGTTGCACTTAAATTTCATCTTCTATTCATGTTTAATGGTGAATGGACAGCTGAGAATCTATAGACCTTAGAAGATAGCACTAGTTTCATAAGACTGTATGTTATTTTAGTTAAGTAGAACTCGATTTCAAGAAGAAGGTCCGTTGTAGCATCCTCCATTATCACTGTTCATCGGTAGTTGTAGGTCCAGGAACTCCTACTTCCCTTTTCCCTTTTGACTTTTTTTTGAAATAGTAGTTTAGGCAAAGTTTCAGCATCATTGTAAAGCCAAATCTGATGTTGCATATGGAGTTTTAGGTTGTTGCTTTGAGCTTGCAGCAATTGTACATCACTCTTAGAATCTCACTAACTCCATTTGAAGATCCAACCTCCTTCCAACTTAGCAATTGTCCATGCCCCTTGTGATTACCAGTAAATCACATCAATCCACTGAGTTATTTTTGCAAGTCATGACCTAACACCCAAGAGACCTTAGGATAATTTTCTACAACTTGTTGTAGGAAGTTGTCTTTCAAGAGAGGTAGTGCACTTGTGTGCTGTCTATGTTGAGAAAGTGCAAAAACACCCATCAACAAGAACTTATGTAAGAATCAAAAAATGCTTAGATGTAAAAATGAAATCAAAAATAAAATCCAAAGGCCTAAATGTAAGAGAATGTGAGACCAAACTAATTCACCAAAATGAAAAGAAATTAACTTTTCTTTCAAGTTATCTAAGGTAACTCAATTAATCCATAGCGGTAAATAAAAACACCTAGTTGTATACACTCAAATTTGGTTTGGAGGATTAATTAAATACCAGTTATTTAATTAATAATCTTTAATTCTTCTACTTATAAATAAATTGAAAATTTATTCTCTCTAATTCTTTCTATCTTAAATCATTTTTCTCATATCTTAATTAAATGAACAAATTTAATTAGTTTGTTTTATTTAATTAACCTCCTCTCACTAAATTTGAATTTTAAATTCGAATTGAAGCACATGTCTACTAACTTTTTCCCACCTTTCACCTCATCATGTGTCTCAAGAATTAAATATTTCTAATATTTAATTTGGCATTTATCATCAACAAATTCTAACTAATTTGGGACTCGTGGCCTTCATCTCCATTTGATTCCTCTTCACACTTGGCAGTTTGTTTTTATAAAAGGAACACACTTCCCCTTTTCTCTCTAACCGTCCATCTCTCCAGATCGGATCCAGACCGCTGATTCCTGCCACATAGGCTCATGCCTTGGAAAATCTATAAATAGGCCCTTATTTACATAGCAAGAGAGAGCTGAGCATTTGTAGCAATTACACTCTGCAGCATTTTAATTAGCATTATCATTCTAGTGAGCATTTTAGCATCAAGTAGTTTAATCATGGCATTTTCATTAGCAGCATCTTAGTTACAGCATTTTCATTATATCATTTTCATACAGCAATATCATAGCAGCATTATTATTTTTGCATATCATCTACAGCTAGTTCATTATCATGTAATGTAGGAAACATCTCTTGCATTTCACGCATCTCTCATTCTTCAGGTTGTCATTTGGAAAGTCATGTGCACAACAATCTGAGAGGAAAATGAGACGCCATTGAGGAATTGTTGTCTTAATTTGATTGTTATTTGAATTCCTTGATTTAATGTTTCATTGGTGTGTTGTATAGGTTTTATTTGCTTATTCACGTTATTTACATACACACACTAGTTATATAAGCTAAGACAATAACAATAGAAAAATGCTTTTAAAAATGACAAAGGAGGGATTAAGGACTTAGCTTCAAAAGCAACAATGGAATACTTAGCTAAAGATTGTGCTCAAAAAATCCAATTCAATCTTTCTGACAAAATCTAGAACTACACTTGTTTGATAAATTGCAAGATGAGCTATTTTTTTGTTTTGGTTTAATTCCACAAGTATGGAAATGATACCCATGAGTGCAACTTCAACCCAAATTTGCAAAAATGATTTGTGCACCTATGACCCACAACAACTCGCTCACCTCAATTATCTAAAAGTGGTCATACATACAAATATAGTAAGAGGTTGTGATGCAAGGGTTATTCTCCTTAATCAAATCCCTAAGGCCTGTTTAATAATTTAATCAAGCTGGAAGACAAGTCAAGCAACCATGCAAGATGTCTAGTTTGTGGCTATGATGCTAACTAATAACCTATGCTCTATTGGTGCAATGGAAGTGCATATGGATCCTCAAATATTGTATGGAATGGATTATGTCCATAAAAGTGAATTTGGATTTGTCATTTTATACAACACACCACATAACACAATTCATGCTCAGACGAAAGTCGTGACTATTAGGAAGGAGGTCAACTTGGAACCATTTTAAAATTTGAATTTGAAAAATTGGGGATCAAGGCCATGGTTGTGAATATACGAATATGAACTAGGTTCAAATCCACACCTATAGTAATGACCTAGGGTAAAGAAAGTTAAAACTATTGATCAGGGCATGACCTTTGGGATGCATTAAGTTGAGATCAATAAAGGCTCATGTCGCTTGCCAACTTTAACACACTAAAGTCACTTGTTCACTAGTCATTAGACTTGAGACAAATAGGCCAAAGCAAGTCCAAAACAAAGGGGAAAAATGTAAGGTATGCACTTTTCACCTTTACAAATAAATACCATGTTTGCATTATTTGTTGATTGAAGTTTTACTTGGGGTAGAGGACCCAATAGTTGTGCACCCTAAATTTGTACATCGTAAAATCATATATGGCAATTTCAAATGACTCGATTTTTGTAACACCTTATTTGGCAAGTTCACTACTTAAATCTAGGGTTTTGGGTTCACATCATCAAATATGATGCCAAATTAGCATGCTTTTGGTGTCATAAAATACAATGAAAAAATATAGTATTGCTTCAGTATTGTTTTTGGTGCATCCATTTGGCATCACATGATTTGTTGCTTTTGGCTCTAGCAAGTGCACTTCATTTAATTGTTAATAATTGTGGTAACACTAAGAACCTTGAAGTCACAACTATTAGTGATATACTATTAAAATACATGGTCTTTAAATGTAAAAGTACACTCATAACTATTGCACCCCTCTCAACTATTGGGTCCTCTCCCCTATGATATGCAAACTTTTACACAAAAAATATATCACTCAT
Organism: Sequoiadendron giganteum; assembly: GCA_007115665.2. Taxonomy (NCBI): domain Eukaryota; kingdom Viridiplantae; phylum Streptophyta; class Pinopsida; order Cupressales; family Cupressaceae; genus Sequoiadendron; species Sequoiadendron giganteum. Next base: position 641,843,256 of record CM021100.1, read on the forward strand.
ATACTATTCATTGCACTTGGAACAAATATGTAAGAGTGAATACAAAACAGATAGGAAAAGTGCAAGTTATGCACTTTTCATCCTTACAAATACATAGGTTGTTTGAATTATTATGTAGATTAGGGCTTTATTTATGTCAACATCATTTTGGTAAGGTTGTGGTCCCAAGGAGGGGGGCTTCCTCAATCTTAGCAGGTGTTGCTCAATATTTTTAGGAGCTTTTATGAACATGGGGTCCTATGGATTTTCTAATAATGAGCAAGCTTAAAACTTTAAGCTCCAAATTTTTTCAGCAAAAAGAAATGTCAAATTTACAATCATATAACTAAATCTTAAAAATTGTTGGCAAGAATTTTTAAAATTATGAATGAATGTATGTGGCAACAAAATTTTAGGAAGCAAATGTCCCAACCCAAATTCAACAGCTTGACTCTAAAATTAAAAAAAAAAAAAACTCTTATTTTCTTGCACAAAATTCTATTTTATCAAGTAGCATAATTTTTTTCTTCCCATGAGACCCACCACTGTATAAAAATAGTTCTTGCAGTGGCTTCATGAGATCCCTGCCTAAGGCCCCTTATTATTTGCAACTCACCGGCCTCATCAAGCTAAGAATCATTTGTTCACCAAACCCTATCTTCTAGGACCAAACCCTAGGTTAATCAAGTTTGACTTAGGCTCGTCCTTCATGTGGCATTTGCTTCGCCGTTAAAGCAAAGCGCGATCTCTCTCTTTTGCTTTTCACCCCATCCTCTCTAACACTAGACCTTGTTCAAATCCTTACGAGTATACTGACTACTATAACTACTCATAGAAGTTCATGTTAGTTTAATCCGAACTCGATAATCAACTTGAAACTCCAAAACAACTGGAAAATATTCTCACTATATGCCAACCCAAACGGCATACGGCTAGTTACAATTTTTATAATTAGTTTCAAAGCCAATTTCTTAATTAGCTACAAACACACAATTGGCAAGCAAAGGTAGCTCTCTAGAAGGAACACCCAGTGTCTGAAAAATAAATAGCTAACAAAAAAAGAATCCGATAAAGTCCTATCCGTAGCACCATAATAACTAAAGGAGGCATTGTAGGAAAAGGGCACCTGGTCGCGCAAGGGAAAATTGAGAGTCCTGCCTCTGGCTCGAAATTGACAGGCTCTGGAAATAGTGGTAAATCGCTGTCTGCAGGTGGGGCAGCGAGTCTCGACCTTGGCCCACTCCAGAATGCACGCAAAACAGAAGTAGTGCTCGCAACAGTCCATTTTACCCCTTGTATTTACGTCCTCCTCTGCCAGGCAAATTCCGCAGAGATCCTTTACCGTTTCCTCCATCTTCTTCTTCTTCTTTTCAGGTTGAGACATCTTCATGGCATCTAGGCTACCTCTGCTTCCACCTCTTGCGTGCTGCTTCTGCGCGTCTCTCGCGGGTTTCGAATCCTCGAACTTCTTCCACTCCTCCATGCTCTACCTTCCGGCCTTAACTATGAGCACCGATGTTTCCTCAACTCTGAGAGCAGCTGCTTAAGTGATTTGAGAGGTTCATTATAATGAATCATAAGGCATAATACTTGCTGAAGGTTTTGCAAATGGGGTAGCAAGTTAAGTGGGCTTAATCTCGGGGGAAACTCTCTTGTTAAGCGCATTTGTGCTGGAGGGGATGGGTGACCTCCGGAGACAGACCAGTGCTTCATCTCTGAGCATCACCTAGATGCAATGAGTGCTAAGTGGACCATTCATTATCATGAAAGATGGGTTCTTGTGAACCACTACTCATGAGTCATGGGTCAATTAGTTTGACTCGAAAACTACACGGTTGAATCTAATAGCAATATCATAGGTTCATTATACTCAAATTTGTTTTTTATAACTAAAAATTACAATTCATGGAAAGCCTCTATATAGAAAAACCACTCAACCTATCATTTAGATAACCACGTTAAATTTAGCACATCGTGATATGGAGGGTAACACATTTACCTAGTATTGAGAATCAATAGAAGGAAAGAATTAAATTAGGTTGATTATATTTTTTAATATATGAAAATTATTTTTTATAACTTTATTGAATCATAGTATTTGATACTATTTATTTAAAAACATTATTGTTAAATAGTATAAAGTTTGTCTATAATATATCTAGTCAATTATGTACTAATAAAAAATGAAACTATTAATTTGATGGAAAATTCATAGAATTGATATTTTTTTGTTGTTTAATATATTAATATAGTAATAATAATATAATAATTGTATGATAGAATATATTATATATGTATAGAACATATATTAAATTTATTATGTATAATAATATATATAATTAAAATTATATAAATATATAATTCTTGATATATATAACTAATTATTATATATTTATGATATATAATCATATATTAGCTATTAATTAATCTAATAATATTTAATTTACAATAGAATTTTATTTTCTAATATTTTTTTCTTATTATACATTTTTAAAATGTATTACTACTACTTAAAGCTAGTTACATATTGAACAAAAACAATCTCTTCATATCCACTTTCATACATTTTTTGCAAGAAGTAATGAGTTGTATATATCCAATACAAAAACAAAGTTGTAGCTTAAATGATATTTGTTCTCCTCATAAGTGTTTGGTTTCTAATCTTCAACAAGTAGAATCAATGTAACATCTTCAACAAGCACAATGAATATTTATAAATGTTATAGGCTTATCATCTCAGCATATTGACTATAAATTCCAATTATATAATTATTTACTAGTGTAGATACCTTAAATTATTCTCATAACTTTCACCCTTTTTTCCCTAAATAATTAAATAATACATTATTATTTATTTATTATCAAATTTTGTATCCATCTATTAATTAAGTGATTTAACATTATTTAATTAATTCATTCTCAATCATTGCATTTCACATCATTTACATTAAAACCCCTTCTTTTTTTATTAATTGAATAATCTTTAATTATTTAATTAATTCACTATTTCATCATATTTCTAATTTTTATTCCTCTTGATTAATTAAATAACATCAAATATTTAATTATGTCACTAATAAATCCTATTTTCCTAAATCAATTAAATTATTATTACTTAATAGTTTAAATTAAATCCATTTCCTCTTTTTAAACATGAATAATTAAATTAATTATTCAAGCATCATTCAATAAAGGTCAACAAACAAATATAACTTTATTTGTTAAATTCAAACATGACTTGTACGTTCAACTCAAAAAAACTTCATTAATTAATTACCCTCACCCCCTTTTGTGATTGAGAAAATTATGGTCATCGATTGCTCACTTTGATTGGCTAACTAATCCATCTATTTCCTAACTGATTCATCTATTCTTCAATCCCACTAACCTCTCAATCTATTTCCTTAATTTCATTGAACACTCAACTTGATTTAATCAATCACCCAATTGTGCTATCTAAATCCACTTATTCTTCCCATCTAATTCCTCTCAATGGTTTTGAACCATTGATCAGGATATTCTACTACGAAATCCTGATCGTTCATCTCAAAACGTAAAATCTATATAACAATCTTCTTCATCCTAAAAATTGATCAAAGAATTGACATCTTTTGTGCAGCAAAGTAATGTTGAATAGGCAATTGATTTCTTAAGAGAATTTACACACATATTCAATCATCATTCACACACATTGGAGCTTTTGAAAATGCATAATGGAAGGTTTGCATCGATATAACACAATTCAACATCGTTGCGGATACACTTCGACATGAGATGGGTAATAGTGTTAGTTAATTGAATTCATTAGTGCTTCTTCTTTGCATTGTTTGATTTCATTGAATTTAGTAATTTATATTGTTCATTTCATGAGTAATGGGTATGAAATTTGTCTTTTATTTGAATTAAATCTTGTTTAATTCGTTTATGTTGAATTCATTATGCTTCTCAATTTCCCCCTTACATATTTTGGCACTTCCAATGGGACCTCGGTCCTTAACATTAATGTTTCCTTGAGTTTTCCTAAGCAATTGCAGGTTTCAAAATGCGGTTGTATTTTCTAGAAACATAGTTGATAAAAAATTTCATGGAAAAGCTACAAAATTTTGACATGACCTCTATTGCACTTTTTCCAATCACTATTGCACTTTTTATAACAGTTATTTCACCTTTCTAGGTTGCTATTGACCTAAACAGAGTCGTTATTGTCTAGCAATCAAGACTTTTATACCATATCTTCAAACTACCATATTTTGGTCATACGAAAGTATTTTTCAATGCTTTTTTTTTAAATGGGGTAGAATTTCATGATCTTTGCAATGGTGTATGTGGTTTTTAGTTTTAATATAGTTATATTTTCTATTGGTGCACCTAAAGTTAACTTACATCACAATTTGGTCTAGGTTATAGGGTTTTGATGCTTAATCAATTGTCTAACCCTAATGTTTGATTATGTGATGTGTTTTGGAAATTGCTAACTTTGTTTGTGTAGCTCTTGTAGGTTTTATGACACATCTTTGTATAAAAATAAAACTAACACTTTGATTGCAGAGAAGATGAATGGTCCAAGTCCAAGTTTATTTTAGGAAACACTTCAAAACTGGTGGTTTAAAATGAACTTTCAAAAAGATTTCCTAGTTTAGATAAAACATTTTGATTTGGTGTTATAAAATTGAACCAACAACTTACACACTTCAAATTGGTGATCTTAAAATGAAATTTTAAAAGTTTTTTTAGTTTAGAAAATCTTTCGATTTGGTGCTATAAAATTGAACCCACAAATTGCACACTTAAATTTCGTGTTTTAAAAATGAACTTTCAAAAGCTTTCTTAGTTTAGAAAATCTTTTCAATTTAGTGTTATAAAACCGAACCCACAAATTGCACACTTCAAATTGGTGATCTTAAAATGAACTTTCAAAAGCTTTCATAGTTTAGGGAAACATTTCAAATTTAGTGTTGTAAAATTGAACCCTCAACTTGCACACTTAAATTTGGTGTTTAAAAAATGAAATTTCAAAAGCTTTCATAGTTTAGGAAAATATTTCAAATTTGGTGTTGTATAATTAAACCCTCAATTTGCAAATTTAAATTTGGTGTTTAAAAACTAAACCTTCAAAAGCTTTCGTAGTTTAGAACAACACTTCAATTTGGTGCTCATAAAATGGAATGTTTTGTTTTGACCAACACTTTCATTTTGTTGGTGAACGAAGAATCTTTCTTTTATTGACCACATTAAGACAAGGCCATTAGAGACACTCAAGTTTGGTGCTTAAAACTGAACAAATATGTTTTTGATTTGCACATTGCTATCTACTTGCTTGAAATCTAGAACACTTCAAATTTGGTGCACATAAAAAAGAAAATTGCTATCTTGTTCACACCTCATTCATCTTTTTTGGGGGGTAGGGCTTAAAAAGAATAACTGTGATGAATTGTATGTTGTGTTTTTCATGTTTGGAAAACTAAGTGCCTATCCTCTCCCCTCGCATCTTTTGATAATCTTGGGTGATGAAAAGCACTTTGAGTTTTGCACTTATTTCATTTCAACCATCACCTTTTAGATCGGGCCTGCCTTGAGATACATCCTACGCTAGAGAACTCAAGGTGACTCAAAGTGATATTTCCCTTAGGCCGCTATATAAATCAAGTTGCAGCTAAACACGAAGACTAAACCCCGGTTACTTTGTCGTCAGTGTCATTCAAAAAGAGGAGGTACCATTGGGTATGTAGAGCCCTAAGTAAGAGTGGTTAAAGCCTTAAGCTTGTTGGGCACTAGCCAAGCGGATTGGTTCCTTGAGAAGTGACTAAGAACCATTATGGTAGAAGCCACCTTTTTTATCCAAAACATTCTTTGAAAGTGGTGCATCGAAATTTACTTTTGATAAGCTACTTACCAAGTCTAATTTATGGTTGAGTTAAAACTCTCTCCATAAGTTGCATGTAAAATCATCCCCTCGAGGCATGAGGTAAGCCTACCTAAAAGAGCGTGCCCATCTCTAGGTTGTAATGATTGTCTTCGTGAACTTTCCAAAATTCTTCGTTACTTTGGACATCAAACACTTTCACTACAACAAATCCCTGTGATTTTCTCCATTTTTTGCTTTGTTTTTTGCTTCCACCCACCATTTTAACATATTTTTTGGCAATTTTTTGAAAACATCGGCGCTATTTATCGGGATGGCACAATTTTTGGTGTTTATTGCGCTAATCAATACAAGTTAGCGCTAATTTTGGTGCTAACTAGCACAGAAATTAGCTTCGAGTTTAGCATTGTGTGTAGCTCTGACTTTAGCTTCGGATTAGACACCCCTATGTAGAAGAGACTTATTTATATGTATCATTGATGATGTAAAATAGTGAAATGTCAACAAGAAATGGGCATATTGAGGAGAGAATCACTTATGTCACATCCACAAGGTATATTTACAAGTGCTCGACGAAACACAACTCTTGGATATAATGAAGTAACGTCGATGAGACATTGAGATATTGGTATGATAGATAAGATTATCTCATCGACGGTCTTCAAGTAATGATCAAAAGCATACACCGTTTTACCACTGGGAAGGTGAGCAACATATGCGATAGAGTGGTGTACACCACAACCCCGCAACAAGAAGCCTTGAGCAAGGCGGTAGTGTGGTAAACAACAGAAGGGAAGGGAAAAACACTGCTATACCGCAGGGCTGTGCATGGAAATGGGTAGCAATTTTTTGGACAATTTACTTTTTCATCTTGAAATAGCAAAAACATGAGCACGTTATAGTAAAATGCACTCGCATTATGGCTTGGTAATGACCGAGCCTAGGATCGGTCATTACCAAGCCATAGCATGCTCGCGTTATGGTTTAAATTTCAAAAAATGCGCTCATTTTGAGTTCAAAAACTGTGCATTTTTTGAAATCAAAAAAATATTTCCAAAACGCGAGTGCATTATAACGCGCTCTCGTTTTGGTCTACATTGAAATTTTTTTCTTCTCTTTTTCTTGTCTCTTTCTTCTTGTTATCTTTTAGGGAAACTATATACATGAAATAAACATTTAAGTATAAGTTGACATTTACATATGGACGTTTACTTTCTTATACTTTAAGTTATATTTCATGTATATAGGCAAGATGTTTGAGAGTGGTTTCGGATCTCTAGGAGTTACAATGCAAATTCTAATTTTTGGAAGATCTCAAAAATTTCAGACTTAGTCAAATTTCAGTAATCAACAAGTTGTATCATCTTTCTCTCTCTATCTCACTCATTTTTTATCCCTTATGCTCTAGACCTCTCTCACACACTCTCTCATTTGTTAGAAACCAAGATCACCTACATGCAATCACCTATCACATGCAAAAGACATGCAGAACCAAAGAAGATGTTCTGTAAACCTCAAAGTAAAAATGCATTATTGAGAATCAATTATTACAAAGAGATCAATCCTTATGAAAGAGATCAAGAAACCCTAAATGAAACCCTAGTGTGCACACTTAATAATTAATCAATTATTAATGTGCCTAAGTTTAGCTTAAGCAACTAAAGGAATAAGTGACTTAATTAATTAACCAGTATGATATAATTAATTAAGTATAATAACTTATTACTCTAACACCCCCCCTTAAGATGAACTTAGGAAGAAGCTAAAACACTAGAAGAAGATGCATGCAAGCAAGGATGGGTCCCGGCAATAAAGGCCTGATTAGGTACCCATTTACAAATGCAAGAAAGAGGTAGAGAAGGAAAACCCAGTGGAAAAACCCCCCCTACAATGAGATGACATGCTGCAAAGAAGCACTGGAAGAGCACTGTAGAGTAACACTGGAATCGCAATCTAGCAAGCAAGGAAAGATACTTCTGTCTACAAGAAACCATATCGGAATCATAATGATGCAACAACAGACCTGATGCCACAGAACACTCGAAAACATCAAACAGGAACAACCCTGGAATCTATGAAGCAACAGTTGATTATTGAATGAATGTGATATTGAAATGAAGTGAAAAGATGCAAGTTGTACTCTCCCAACTACCAAAACATCCAAGTAATCTCCAAGACACCCATCAGGATAAATCTGGAATAAGCGATCAACCTGGTATAGATAAATAAAAAGTGCATGGACAACAACATAAAGCTCCTCAATACCTTTCCAACGTCGCAAAGATAGCGAAAATTAGAGATTGTGGCAAAAAGTTATGAGCTCAGAAGCATAAAATAAACATCTAACTTCAAACAGAAATAAATGCAGTAAAACATATAAATAATGTAAAATAAACTACACCACAAGAAAGTGCTCAGAACCAGCTTTTTGGCAATATCTCGTTTGCCCAATTTTGATACCGTATGCCCAAGTTATGCCAAAAAGAAAAAAAATTGCTCCTCTAGGGCAAATTAGGATTAGGAGGGGGCAAAGAGGTCATACGCCTGCTGACGTCAGCACTTACCGAGCATAAAATTGAAGGGCCATCTAGCCGTCGCCTCAAAAATTTGCCCCACTGCATAAAAAATTATGGGACCTGGTCACCCATGTGACCGGTGGTGGGCGCTAGGACTCCGACCGAGGGTTGTGTGCATAGCACTCGGTCCCCCATGTGACTACAGACTACACTGGAGGGCCCGCAAGGGCTGGTGGACCAGTGGCGGTGCATGGTGGAGCCACCGATGGCAGTGGCCTCCCGGTGGCTGGTTGGTGGCCGTCGGGCGGTGGGCTTATTTGTGTGGGCGGCGTAATTTTTTTTCAAAAAAATCAATTTATTTTTGTTTTTATTTTTTATTTTTTTGAAAAACAAGCCTCGAAATGCGTGTTGGGGAGGTCGTACGGCCTTCCTGGGAAACAAAAATTGCCCCAGAAACCAACTTCTCATAAATCGACCAAACGACAGGCATTCCTAGGGTTTTGGGCCGTTGCGAACACGATGGTGACCTCCATTTGAGCCCAAAGTGGCCTGAAAAATCGGCTACTCCCAGATTTTGCAAAAAAGATGCCTGTGGAAACCCTTGCACTTGAAACTCACTGAAAGGCCATATCTTCAAATCACGAATAGGCAACTGCAGGCCTGGAGCTCTGATACCATGTTAGAAACCAAGATCGCCTGCATGCAATCACCTATCACATGCAAAAGACATGTAGAACCAAAGAAGATGTTCTATAAACCTCAAAGTAAAAATGCATTATTGAGAATCAATTATTACAAAAAGATCAATCCTTATGAAGGAGATCAAGAAACCTTAAAAGGGAAACCCTAAATGAAACCCTGGTGTGCACACTTAATAGTTAATCAATTATTAATGAGCCTAAGTTTAGCTTAAGCAACTAAAGGAATAAGTGACTTAATTAATTAACTAGTATGATATAATTAATTAAGTATAATAACTTATTACTCTAACATCCTTCCCTCTATACTTCTATCTATCTAGCCTCTCTCTCCCCCTCCATCCCTCCCTCCTTTCCTCCTTCCCTCCTTTCCTCTAATTTTCTCTATCTCCCCCCCCTCTCTCTTCCTTCCTCCCACCCACCTTCCCTCTCTACTTCAATCTATCTAACCTATCCCTCTCTACCTCTCTCTCCCTCCCTCCTTTCTCTCTCTTCCTTCATCCCAACCACCTTCCCTCTCTACTTCTCTCTATCTAACCTATCCCTCTCTGCCTATCTCTCACCCTCCATCCTCTCTCTCTCAATCTCTCTACCTTCCTCCTTCCCTCCTCTCTCTCTCATTCTCTTTATCACACTTATCTCCCTCTATCCCTCCCTCCTCCCCTCTCTACTTCTATCTCTTCCTCCCTCCTCCCCCCTCTCTATCTCTCCTTCCCTATATACTTCTCTCTACATCTCTCCATCTCTACCTCTCCCTCTCCCTCTCGCTCTCTCCCTCTCTCTTAATTTCCCAACCTTCCTCCTTCCCTTTGTGTTTATCTCTCTCACACACACTCTCCCTCCCCATCTCTCTCTCTCTCTTTGGTTTAGGATTTAGGCTTTAAGCTTTAGGTTTTAGGATTTATGGTTTATGGTTTAGGCTTTAGGTCCAACCCCCTCTCTCTCCCCCTCTCTCTCAGATCTATCCATCCTTCTATCCCTCCCACCCCTCTATCTCGCTTAGGTATATCTCTCACTCCCTCTATCTCTCTCTCTTAGGTCTCTCCCTCCTAGGTCCCCTCTCCCTCTCTTAGGTCTCTCCCTCTCACCCTAACATGAGAACTCTCTCTCTCTCTCTCAGGTCTCTCCCTCCCACCCCCCTTCCCCTCTTCTCAAGTATATCCCTCCCACCCTAACTAGAGAACACACACACACTCTATGTCTCTCTCTAAGGTCTCTCCCTCACCCCCCCCTCTCTCTCTCTCCCTCTCCCACTCCCTCTCCCCTAGTTCTCTCCCTGCCACCCCCTCTCCCTCTCTCAAGTATCTCCCTCCCACCCTAACTAGAGAATCTCTCTCTCTTCCTCTTAGCCCCTATATCTTAGGTCTCTCTTTGCCACCCCCTCTCCCTCTCCCAACCCCTCTCCCTCCCACCCTAATTAGAGACTCTCTCTCTCTCTCTCTCTCTCGGGTCTCTCTCTCTCCCTTTCTTAGTCCTCTCCCTCCTATCTCCCTCTCGCCTCTGCTCTCTCTCCCTCTCTCTCAGGTCTATC